>CM060199.1:600000-781712 GCA_030562195.1 Nipponacmea schrenckii
GGGGATGCCAGTTTATAGAGGATGCGGTTTGAAGGGGTTTCGCTGTATTTCTATGAACCCTAATACTAATAACATACAATTCTTACCTCATTCTGATCAGAGTTTAATCCACGTGGAGATAATATCCAGAAATATTTTATTTCAGAGAATCTCAAGAGGAACTAGAATCTCTGACTAACATGATAGAATCCATGTGGTCGCAGTATAAACCGCCCGTCTCCCCTAACAACATGGATCTGGATCAGATGTTTAGTTTTCTGACCGAACAGAAGATAGAACTCAAACAGCAGATTAACGAGAAGGAGAAGGCGTTGAATCAGATTAATCAACAGTTCCAGGAACTTGACGATCTCTGGAAGGATGCCGACGCTTTGGTGAGTTGTTTTTCAAATTTTTATTTTTTGGAGCTGGTTGTTAGCTAACCTGAAGGTCCAGGGTTCAATCCCTGTCTTTATTAGCCCATTAGGTGCAGAAGAGTTGGATGTAAAACTCCATTCATTTATTTCTATTCATTGTTGCTGGAATTCTTCCTGTGTACAAAGAGCTCCAGAGAAAGTGAGTCTGGGAAGTTATTGTCTAGTTTTAATTCGTTAAGCACCTGATTTCTGATTATGATATAAAAACTCATTCGTGATAACAAAAGTTGACAATGCTAAATGCTATTACTTTATTACTGAATGCTTTATTCTATTATGGCCTGAAGGTACAAATATACAGTAGAAGCTAAACCTTGGGAATTCATTTTTGTAAAGGCCCCTTTTTTCTATCCTTGAATGCTTATACCTCCAACATAAATTGGTGCTCCAAAAGTTGATGTAATCATATTGAAAACTTCTGGTCTGTTATAATTTTCCTTTATTGTTGTTAGACGGTACTACCTTGTCTGTCAGATGTAAAACTGAACACCTGTTCACGATATGATGAAGTTGTTGAAACAGATTATTCAATGATTGACTTTGATCAATAAAACTTAACTCAGCCAATATTTCAACTCTGATCTGAAAGATAGATTCTCTCTATTCTATGACCACAGTCAGTGGTAATAAAATATAAATTGAGAAATGTTTGTGGTCTGAGATCAAAGAGATTGTCGAGGAGTAAATTATTATTAAATAAAACTTGTCAGCCTTATTAATATAGACTAGTGATTGATGGGAGGATAGATACTAAGGCTGTGTTCACATTGGTATTAAAGCTGTGTTCACAGTGGTATTAAAGCTGTGTTCACAGTGGTATTAAAGCTGTGTTCACATTGTTATTAAAGCTGTGTTCACATTGGTATTAAAGCTGTGTTCACATTGGTATTACGGCTGTGTTCACATTGGTATTAAAGCTGTGTTCACATTGGTATTAAAGCTGTGTTCACTTTGGTACTAAGGCTGTGTTTATATTGGTATTAAGGCTGTATTCACATTAGTATTAAAGCTGTGTTCATATTGGTATTAAGGCTGTGTTCATATTGGTATTAAAGCTGTGTTCACAGTTGTATTAAAGCTGTGTTCACATTGGTATTAAAGCTGTGTTCACAGTGGTATTAAAGCTGTGTTCACAGTGGTATTAAAGCTGTGTTCACAGTGGTATTAAGTCTGTATTCACACTGGTATTAAAGCTGTGTTCACATTGGTATTAAAGCTGTGTTCACAGTGGTATTAAAGCTGTGTGCACATTGGTATTAAGGCTGTGTTCACATTGGTATTAAAGCTGTGTTCACATTGTTATTAAAGCTGTGTCCACATGGGTATTAAGGCTGTATTCACACTGGTATTAAGGCTGTATTCACACTGGTATTAAGGCTGTGTTCACATTGGTATTAAAGCTGTGTTCACATTGGTATTAAAGCTGTGTTCACATTGGTATTACGGCTGTGTTCACATTAGTATTAAAGCTGTGTTCACATGGGTATTAAGGCTGTGTTCACACTGGTATTAAGGCTGTGTTTACATTGGTATTAAACCTGTGTTTAGATTGGTATTAAACCTGTGTTCACATTGGTAATAAAGCTGTGTTCACATTGTAATAAAGCTGTGTTCACATTGTTATAAAGGCTGTGTTTATATTGGTATTAAACCTATGTTTACATTGGTATTAAACCTGTGTTCACATTGTTATAAAGGCTGTGTTCACATTGGTATAAAACTTGTGTTCACATTGGTAATAAACCTGCGTTCACATTGTTATAAAGGCTGTGTTCACAGTGGCATTAAAGCTGTGTTCACATTGGTATAAAAGCTGTGTTCACAGTGTTATTAAAGCTGTGTTCACATTGGTATTAAAGCGGTGTTCACATTGGTATTAAAGCGGTGTTCACATTGGTATTAAAGCTGTGTTCACATAGGTATTAAAGCTGTTTTCACCTTGGTATTAAAGCTGTGTTCACATTGGTATTAAAGCTGTGTTCACATAAGTATTAAAGCTGTTTTCACCTTGGTATTGAGGCTGTGTTCACATTGGTAATAAAGCTGTGTTCACATTGGTAATAAAGCTGTGTTCACATTGGTATAAAGGCTGTGTTTACATTGGTATTAAACCTGTGTTCACATTGGTATTAAACCTGTGTTTACATTGGTATTAAACCTGTGTTCACATGGGTATTAAACCTGTGTTCACATTGGTATTAAACCTGTGTTTACATTGGTATTAAACCTGTGTTCACATTGGTATTAAACCTGTGTTTACATTAGTATTAAACCTGTGTTCACATTGGTATTAAACCTGTGTTTACATTGGTATTAAACCTGTGTTCACATTGGTATTAAACCTGTGTTTACATTGGTATTAAACCTGTGTTCACATTGGTATTAAACCTGTGTTTACATTGGTATTAAACCTGTGTTCACATTGGTATTAAACCTGTGTTTACATTGGTATTAAACCTGTGTTCACATTGGTATTAAGGCTGTGTTCACATTGGTATTAAAGCTGTGTTTACATTGGTATTAAAGCTGTGTTCACATTGGTATTAAGGCTGTGTTCACATTGGTATTAAAGCTGTGTTCACATTGGTAATAAAGCTGTGTTCACATTGTTATAAAGGCTGTGTTTACATTGGTATTAAACCTGTGTTCACATCCAGCAATCCCAATAAAACTAAGTGTTTGATTTCAAGAATGCAATGCCTTGCAACATAGCAGTCTTACAAAAATAGAAGGAGAGTGCATTTACCATATTTTCCTGATTTTCGGATGGGACAATAAACCAAGGGCCTCTGTTTGCTACAGGTTAAAGATCCCTCAACAGTTGGAAATTGCAAAAGGAGAAGGTTAATACCGCTGTCTTGATAAAAAATTCCCCTAATTGAACACTGCATGGCGTTGCCTGTCTTCATTAGCCAATATGGTGCAGAAGAGTAGGGTGTAAAACTCCATTCAATTTTTCCTGATTTTGTAGATACACTGTAGGAGCACATTATATTGATAATTGTACAGTATATCAAGTCAATATTCTGTATGACATTGTAACATTTATAATAATAGAATAAGTAATAAATATTAGATATTATATATATAATAGTATTATGTATATTAATTAACTAATTTACTCGTTAAGAATATAACCAGCTTTTCGGATCTATTGGGTGTGTTGACTCAATTTACAATCTTTCTAGGTATGTACTTTTCTTGTCTGATATTTTGATGAAATGAATTGAGTTTTACATCCTACTCTTCTGCATCTTATGATTTTTTGATGAAACGAATAGAGTTTTACTTCCTACTCTTCTGTACTTTATGATTTTGATTAGTTTGACATTCTCCAGGAATGAAATGGAGTTTTACATCCAAATTGTTTTATATTAGTGTCATAGACCTACAAGTGATTAGTGACATCCATTCTCTATTGCCAGCTCATTGTTGTAGAAACTTTGTAATGTCCATTTGACTTTTTGATATGATCAGTGTCATACAATTTTGAGATAAGTCGACAATGACTGGCAAAGATAAACAAAGTAACATCCCTGGCTGTTGATTTTTATAACTCTTCATGTAGATTGTGCTGAATCCAACTCGAACACCAACCATATAAAACTGGTTAATATACTTGAAGACATTCTGAAATGTGATTAAAAGTGATACTGCATCTTAGAATGAATAAATCCCAATAAGAGTATATATGTATCAGTAGATAAACCTGCTGTTATAAATAACATAACAGAATCCTTATATAATCTGAAAAATTTACCAATAAGAGTATTTTATTATCAGTAGATAAACCTGCTGTCATAAATAACATAACAGAATCTTATATAATCTGATAAATCTAAAAAACTCAGTTATTATCCATGAAAATACAATTGATTAATAAAATATACTAAATAAATTATAAGGCGTTTTTCAAAATGAGTTAGTTTTGTGAGTTTTCCAGATTATAAGGGTACTATCTGTTACTTTATGACATCCAGGTAAGTTCACTGATGAATATATACTCATATTGACCATTCTTGAGAACATAAATTGTATGTTCATTCTAAGACGCAGTATCACTTTAATAGTGTTCATTACTTTATCAATATCAGTTACTTTAATAAGATAAGCCAGACATGCATGGCTATCAGTAAGTTCAATCAAAACGTTGTCTATTGATGTTTAATATTTGTGGTTCTAATTGTGGTTTTATAATGTTTCTATGATGAGGTGAAATCAATATAAATATTTAGTAGAGATAAGTTCGTTATGACTGAGACTAATTAACTGCCCATTCTCTCTTGTTCTTACTTCAAGGTTTTATTGAGCTTCTAACTAACGTGATAACAGTGTTAGAGAAGGTGAAAACGTGGCCTCATAAAAGCACTGGCCTAGGTCACAAGTTAAGATTTATCTTAATACAACTGTTTATAAAATAGAATATTAAAGTAGTATGATTTCTCATGGTAAAATTTCTCTAAGATTTTAAAGTCTGTCTACTTCGTTAATATAATAAATAACTGAAATAAAATTCTGAATTATAAATTCTATTTAAGAAATACAAAATCTAAATCAGTACCTATAAAATATTAATCAGCATTCATTATTAAATAAAAGAAAATTGCTGAAAAATCCGATCTTAGGTTGTTGGTTTATTGTTACATCTAATGAGACAATGAAGACTGGCATCACCATGCAGTGTGCAATTAGATTTATTTTGTCTTGTCAGAGAAATTAACCAAGTCCTTTTCGATTTCCTACTGTCGTTACTTATCTTATAGAAGAGAAACCTTAATAACCTTCACAGTTTGATGCCATGGTATTATGGTATTCCAGAACAGTTTGATGTTGGCACCGTGGCGCTTTGAATGTCTTTGATTATCAGGAACTGAGTGATTGGTCTATACCATAATATTTTGTGTCAATGTTTACTCAACTTTGATGTTTAATATTCCTTTTTTTATTGAGTGATAGAATTAGCCAGCGCTGTTTATTGAACTGTTTGTACCAGTCATGTCTGACTAGAGCTCTAGACTGTTGATTTGACTGTATTTACCAGTCATGTCTGACTAGAGCTCTTGACTGTTGATTAGACTATATTTACCAGTCATGTCTGACTAGTCTGACTAGAGCTCTAGACTGTTGATAATGTAACCAGTCATGTATGACTAGAGCTCAGACTGTTGATTAGACTATATTTACCAGTCATGTCTGACTAGTCTGACTAGAGCTCCAGACTGTTGATTTGACTGTATTTACCAGTCATGTCTGACTAGAGCTCCAGACTGTTGTTCCAAATACTTTTGGCTATTACTTTACAGAGTATATTTACAAATGATCTCTGTAGAAAAGTTAAATTGAAAGATTTGATAAAAAAAAAAATGTTTAAAAAGCTAACTTTATTTTAAAAAGTTAGAAAACTTAATTCTACTAAATAAGACTTGCTTCCTGCAATAGAAGACTATGATTGAATCAAAAAAGATTATATTTTAAAATTTTATTTTAGGAACGAAGCTATGATTAGTTAGTGCAGTAATTAGTGCTTCAAGTCTATTCGTTAAAGATTACATAATTAAAAGATATCTATGAATAGTAGATATACTATATATAAAGTGATATTCATGCCAAGTTCTGTATTGAATTTAAATTTAATTCTGTATAAAGTTCAGGATAAGGAAGTGACATATTGAAATGGGTGAATTGCTAATTATAGTAGGGTAATTAGTCAATATAAAGTAATTAGGGCTAATTATAAATGTATTATTCTATTAATTCACCATATTGACTCTATGATAAAAGTAGTAGGTAGTTTGTAGAGAAAAATAAACTTGGTATAGAGCCAGACTTATTTGACTACAACTGAAACATCCACGTTAGATTTATTGATAATTATTGACGATATTTTATAAAATCTCGAGTTCTCGGTAGCAGAAAGTTACTCGATGACATTGAGTCACTATTTTGGAAGCAAACGACAAATCACCTACCCAAAATTGTATATTTTTAACTCTGTTTGTAATTTTGAGAGTCCACATCACCAAAGCTTTATTTTATTCAGTAAATATACTCTAGAAAGATAGGTGGCTGGTCAACAAAATAATCAATAGATTTTATTATCATGAACGTAATTCCACTCTGTTGCTAGGTGTATCACTATATATCTCATTTAGGGAGTCCACATGGCTTCATGTTGCTAGATTTGCTAATATAGATTGGACGCTAATGTAACATTTGATATAAATACAAAATATATCCCATTAGCTATGGTGGTAGATTTTATGCGAAAGAAATTAAAAATAAACGAAACCATTACCAAGTAAATTTAGCTTCATTTTCTATGTTTTCTGTCAACATTTGAAATTATTTTCAAACTGAATGTGATAAAGAGCAGAGTATTTTGGGTTTTTTTTAAATTTGATTTAACTATAAAGTTAAAGTGATAAAATTGAATTAAAATTCTTCCCTGATGTACTGACCTAATCCTAGCTGTCACTTACAGTTGAGATGTACTGGTATACATCATCAAAATACGAATTAACATTTAAATCTGAATTTTCTCAGAGAAAATCTAAGTTTGAATGATGTTTATTAAGCAATGACTTCTTTTAACCATGAGGAATAAATCCAATAAGAATTGATAGCCACTTTAGGTTTACTATCAGACAGAACTGGCAAGTACAACCAACATAAAGATTATTAGATAGATTGTGTAGGTGGTAATAAATATATAAAATAAGAATTAGTTCAACTAGCTAGTCTCCAACTGAGATGGTAATGTTAATAGTAATAGCTTGACATATTAAATCTAAAGTCAGACAGAACTGGCAAATACAACAAACATAAAACCATTGGTGCTATACAAACAGATTATAAGATAGATTGTGGACGAGGTTATGGATATATAAAAGAAGAATTTGTAGATCTCAATCAAACTGAGATGGTAATGTTGATAGTTCTAGTCAGACATGACTGGCTTATAAAACTAAAACAACAACCCTGGAACCTAGACAGTTATGAAATATAATTCAGTTGAAGTGTAGGTGGCAGAAAATAGAACAAGAATGAGTTCAAGTAGATTAGTCTCCAACTGAGATGGTAATATTTCTAGTCAGACATGACTGGCTAATACAACTAAAACAACAACCCTGATCCTAGCCAGTTATAGGATAGTATTTAGGTGAAGTGTAGGTGGCAGTAAATAGAATAAGAATAGTTCAAGTAGATTAGTTTCCAACTGAAAAGGGGGGGAATATTTCTATTTAAAAGGCCTTTAAAATTTTGGTTTAATCCCAATTTCCAAGCCCCCTTTTTTTGACCCTCCGGGTTTTTGGTGGGAAATTTGGGTAATTTGGTTGGAGAAAAGAAAAGAATAAAAAAATTAGTTGGGTTCCCCAACAAGGGGGGAATTTTCTTTTACCTGGCCTTGCCAAATTTTTTTTTAATTTTTTTTTTACATTCAATTTTTTATTTTCCAAAGGTTTTTCTCCATTTTGGTCCTTTAAAACCAAATTTTTGGGGAAAAGAAAAAGAAAAAAAATTAGGGTTCACAAGGATTCTTAACCTGGTCCTTGACCAAACCTCTTGGTAATGATTTTAAAAAGGATAACAACTTAGGTTCACAAGGTTTCCTTTTCCCCTGGCCCTTTGGGCCAAACCTCTTGGTAATGATTTTAAAAAGGATAACAACTTAGGTTCAAAAAGGATTTTTTTACACCTGGTCCTTGCCAAACCTCTTGGAAATTGATTTTACAAGGATAACAACTTAGGTTCACAAAGATTCTTTTTATCAGCTGGTCCTTGGTCAAACCTCTTGGTATTGATTTTACAAGGATAACAACTTAGGTTCCAAGGATCCTTTCTACCAGCTGGTCCTTGCTTGAACTTCTTGGTATTAAATTTTACAAGGATAACAACTTAGGTTCACAAGGATCCTTTCTACCAGCTGGTCCTTGCTTGAACTTCTTGGTATTGATTTTACAAGGATAACAACTTAGGTTCACAAGGATCCTTTCTACCACTGGCCCTTTGGGTTAACTCTTGGTATTGATTTTACAAGGATAACAACTTAGGTTCCTAGGATCCTTTCTACCACTGGTCCTTGGTAACTCTTGGTATTGATTTTACAAGGATAACAACTTAGGTTCACAAGGATCCTTTCTACCACTGGTCCTTGTAAACTTCTTGGTATTGATTTTACAAGGATAACAACTTAGGTTCACATGATCCTTTCTACCAGCTGGTCCTTGTTTGAACTCTTGGTATTGATTTTACAAGGATAACAACTTAGGTTCAAGTAGGATCCTTTCTACCACTGGTCCTTGTTGAAACTTCTTGGTATTGATTTTACAAGGATAACAACTTAGGTTCACAAGGATCCTTTCTACCAGTTGGTCCTTGGTTGAACTCTTGGTATTGATTTTACAAGGATAACAACTTAGGTTCACATGATCCTTTCTACCAGCTGGTCCTTGTTGAACTTCTTGGTATTGATTTTACTAGGATAACAACTTAGGTTCGCAGGATCCTTTCTACCAGCTGGTCCTTGTTGAACTTCTTGGTATTGATTTTACAAGGATAACAACTTAGGTTCACAAGGATCCTTTCTACCACTGGTCTTTGGGTGAACTTCTTGGTATTGATTTTACAAGGATAACAACTTAGGTTCACAGGATCCTTTCTACCAGCTGGTCCTTGTAACTCTTGGTATGATTTTACAGGATAACAACTTAGGTTCACAAGGATTCCTTTCTACCAGCTGGTCCTTGGCTCAAACCTCTTGGTATTGATTTTACAAGGATAACAACTTAGGTTCACAAGGATCCTTTCTACCAGCTGGTCCTTGCTCAAACCTCTTGGTATTGATTTTACAAGGATAACAACTTAGGTTCACAAGGATCCTTTCTACCAGCTGGTCCTTGGTCAAACCTCTTGGTATTGATTTTACAAGGATAACAACTTAGGTTCACAAGGATCCTTTCTACCAGCTGGTCCTTGCTTGAACTTCTTGGTATTGATTTTACAAGGATAACAACTGTACACAAGGATCCTTTCTACTTAACTATATCTTATTCTATTTTATAAAGGTAACAACTTGGATTCTGAATGATCTGCTCCATGTATTTGATCAATTTGAACTTCTAAACATTTTTAAGGGATGTAAATTCCTGGATTGACTGACCAGGGGAATCCATAAAAATAAAAGCCTTCTAAATAATGATAGTACCGATATCTCTGTAGAGATAGAGATAAATAAGACCAACTGTAAGAGAGATAGAGATAAAATAAGACCAACTGTAAGAGAGATAGTAAATTAATTAACTAGATACTAATCTTTGTAATCGAAGAACTCTGTTCTTTTTTTTCATTAAGTAAATTGTTTCCTGGTTTGTTTTTATTGGGGAGATTTAAACACTGGAAGATAGCATAATGACAGTTTTATGTCCTACTCTTCTTCCTTATGGGCCAATAAAGACGGGCAATGCCATGCAGTGTGCAATGAGGGAAATTTTGTCAGAACACCAACATAAGCCTACACTTTTTGTGATTTCCAACTGTCGAGGGATCTTGGACCTGCAGTAATGACAACAAGGCTAAAAAATCAGAAACTCCGAAACGCCATACTGATTTTTCCCTAGATTTAACCTATGACAAGCATCAAACTCATTGAGCCACCATGGCTATCTTAGGGAAAAAAGGATAACTTTGCTAAGTGTGAAAACAAGATAAACTTTATTCCAGGCCGAAAGTAAGGCCCGAAAATAATACAAAATATATAGAGAGCAATCTAAGACAAAAGTATAATTTATGGAAAGCTATTTTGGACAAAATAGAAATAACAACACAGTGGCATAGAGAACAACAAAGTTTCATAATGCAGACTGATTTTTAGACTCTAGAAATAATAAGTAATTAATAGATTTAACGAACCACCCACTAATTAGAAATCTAATTATTATATTTCATTTGAAAACTGTAAATAAAAGAAGCGATTATTTGCTGGAGAATGAAAGAGAAAAGTAAATAATAATTTCTGGTTTCGTTGTCAAGGGAATTAATTAATAATGAACTAAATAATAAAAACCATCATTATTCCATCTCTTTTAACACTCTTAACCATTTTCCTGATAATAATTATGTGAAAATATTTACACCAGAACTACAATGGAACCGCAGGAATGTACACCAGGAACCTTGTTCTCAAAAATTAATAATGGTTTGTGTTCATTTGAAATTAACCTTTTCTTAAAATTTAATAAAGGTGTTAGTGTTCTGGTCATCTAGGATATTATTTTTATTTATAAATTTATTATACAAAAGGCTATTTGGTGGTAAGTATTGATTCAAATTTAAAACTTTACTTACAAAATTCAAAATATACGCAGAATTTAGAACTGAGAAAATTATTTGAAAAATTAAAGATAAACTTAGTTTCATTATAAATCTAACTTTTTGAAAGAAAAATTTATACTTTCAAGATTTTAAATTTTAACTAGTAATACTAATTAACAACATAGTTTTAGAAATCTAGAATTATTATATTTATTTGATAAATGTAATACAAAGAAGCATTATTTGCTGGAAATGAAAGAGAAAAGTAAAAATATTTCTGTTCGTTCAAGGGAATTAATATACCAATATTGAACTCAAATATCATCGAAAACATCTGTATAACCTAGTTTCCTGATAATAATGCTATGTGATAAATTATTTAACTCAGAACTCTCAATAACCGACTATAGGAATGTACAAGGAACTTTGACTTAAGATGGTGCTACAAAGGTGCTACAAAGGATTCCAAAATATTCAAGGAAATACAATCCAGGAATAAAACATATCCTCTCACAACAGAATCAAGAGATTAATTCAAAAACTCAGATTTTGCACCATTCCAATTTTCAGTCCGACTTCTGTGGTTCCTGCAATTCCATTTAAACTAAGTGTCACTAATATGCTGGTATTACATTAGACCCTTAGCGATTAGTGACTTCATGAAACACTTAGTTTTAGTGAATGGTGAAACCACAGATGTCTGATTGAAAATTGGAATGGTGCAAATTGTGTTAGGGTGTTATAAGAGATATTCTCCTATAGAAGCACTGGCCTAGGTCACAAGTAGAGACTATGCTATGGATTTCATTATACATCATTTTGATAAGAAATTATCTGCTTCTGGAGAAATTTAAAAGATAAAGCAATTGGTGTTAAACATACAAAATTGAGAAAAACTCTTTACAATTCCTGTAACTTGGCTTTGGTTCATCAGATACTTTAATTACAAATTATTTTCATTTCACTGATCTGATTTATATTAATATCGTACAGTAGATATCTATTTTATTTTAAACAACAATTATCAATCAGTGATATTCTATAAAAACCACAGTATTGTCCAACAGATAACATCCTGATTATAATACCTGTTAACTGAGAGACTGACCACATTGTTTTGATATCTCCAGAACAATAGAACATTAGAGAGAGGTTATTCCACTGAGGGACATAAACTTTTATAGTTAAATATTAATATTATACATTCACAGTTTATCAATAATAAAACTATATTATGAGTCTTCCAATGACATTTAGAAATAGAAGGAATATTTAGTAAGAACACTATATTTGTTATTTACACCTTGTTTTAGAAGCATTGAATGTGAGACTCAAAATACAAACTGCGTCAGGTTGAAAACAGGCTGATGTTGAGGTTTTTTTTTTTTCTACACCATCAGCTTAGTGGAATGAATGAAAGGTCTTTATGAAGTCCCTCAACAGCGATTTATTTGTAGTCTTGACAACTATAATCTAGTCTACAGTTGATCAAGACTACAAACAGTGAATACTAGTATAATCTAGTCTACAGTTGATCAAGTCTACAAACAGTGAATGCTAGTATAATCTAGTCTACAGTTGATCAAGACTACAAACAGTGAATACTAGTATAATCTAGTCTATAGTTGATCAAGTCTACAAACAGTGAATGCTAGTATAATCTAGTCTACAGTTGATCAAGTCTACAAACAGTGAATGGTAGTATAATCTAGTCTACAGTGGATCAAGTCTACAAACAGTGAATGCTAGTATAATCTAGTCTACAGTTGATCAAGTCTACAAACAGTGAATGGTAGTATAATCTAGTCTACAGTTGATCAAGACTACAAACAGTGAATGTTAGTATAATCTAGTCTACAGTTGATCAAGACTACAAACAGTGAATACTAGTATAAATTAGTCTATAGTTGATCAAGACTACAAACGTAGTATAATCTAGTCTACAGTTGATCAAGACTACAAACAGTGATGCTAGAATAATCTAGTCTACAGTTGATCAAGTCTATAATCAGTGAATGGTAGTATAATCTAGTCTACAATTGATCTAGACTACAAACAGTGAATGCTAGTATAATCTAGTCTACAGTTGATCAAGACTACAAACAGTGAGTGCTAGAATAATCTAGTCTACAGTTTATCAAGTACTATAATACAGTGAATGCTAGTATAATCTAGTCTACAGTTGATCAAGACTACAAACAGTGAATGCTAGTATAATCTAGTCTACAGTTGATCAAGACTACAAACAGTGAATGCTAGTATAATCTAGTCTACAGTTGATCAAGCCTACAAACAGTGAATGCTAGTATAAGCCGTACACTGACTACTATAATTGATTTCTCTGCCTGAAGAGTTTTAACAGATAAGTGATCGTTAGTGATGGGAAACGTATCGAACTTGACTCGTATGATTAAACAGTTATCATGATTTCCTATTTCATTTACTTGAATGGTTTGGTGGGAAAGGTTATTAACAGATTACTTGTCAGACTTTGTTTCTGATGTTTCCGTTGATTTGGAATTCCATGCGGTACTAAAAGGATTCTGCTATTTACTTGTTACCAATGGTGATGAACGGATTTAATTACAGTTTTTTCGTTGTTAAGGATTTTAAGTTTCATAATGCCCAGTCTATGGTAAGATATATATTTGTTGTTTCGTTGTAAAATAAGAAAAAAATCATGTTTTATTGATGGGTTATTAAAATGACTAAACAATAGAAAATAGAAATAAATATGGCTAAACTTGACTAGATATTGTATTGAGAAGTCTCTCCTATTTAATATAATCTAATTGTATCCTAGACTTGTAAAGATATATTTTAAAATTAGTTTATAATATATAGAAAGTGTATTGTGAATCTAAATCCAAGAGAATATTGACATAATAAAGGCATTATAAGAGTCGGAATCCAGGCAGTAGATTATGGACTTGGATTGATTCTGAAACTTTTGTGAATTTTTGTATTTTGACCATTTTCTTAGGAAATGAAATGGTTTAAACAAAAAAATCCTAAAATCATTCATTGCTTGATAAAGATCAGAGAATGCTGGTTGAAATGTTGCTTGAATAAAGTTAGTAATTGTAATCTATAAGAATTTGTTTTGTTGAACTAAATCCTAGTTGAAGTTCCATTCATGATGTATTTGTTTTAAACTGGCTGATTTTGAATTTTGGTGAACCCCAGCCAATCTCCTCTAAAATACATTGAAATAAGAATTATTGTAAATTTGTTAAAAAAAGAACTAAAGAATTAGATAAAGTCAACAGGTGTGTTATTATAATAACCAAGAAATCTAGGATAATATTGATATTTACTCTGTTTATTGTTTCTAGTGTATAAACTATATCATAAATCTTGTATTTCTCTGATCACTTGGTCTGATAACAACTCACCTTTATAACAGAACTATAACAATAACAACTGGTATTCACAGAGTTCTTGTGTCAAACAGTTTCATTTCTACTTGGTATTTTTGTTATGAATATAAAACAGGTGAATACATGGCTTTCCATTGACACTTGCTTATTGCTTTGAATAATGAACACAGTTTTTATGGTATACTACTCCTCAATTTAATACAATAATACACAACGTTTCAATATTACACTGTCATCAACAGGTGAATACTACTCCTCAATTTAATACAATAATACACAACGTTTCAATATTACACTGTCATCAACAGGTGAATACTACTCCTCAATTTAATACAATAATACACAACGTTTCAATATTACACTGTCATCAACAGGTGAATACTACTCCTCAATTTAATACAATAATACACAACGTTTCAACAATTACACTGTCATCATCAGGTGAATACTACTCCTCAATTTAATACAATAATACACAACGTTTCAACAATTACACTGTCATCATCAGGTGAATACTACTCCTCAATTTAATACAATAATACACAACGTTTCAAAATTACACTGTCATCAACAGGTGAATACTACTCCTCAATTTAATACAATAATACACAACGTTTCAACAATTACACTGTCATCAACAGGTGAATACTACTCCTCAATTTAATACAATAATACACAACGTTTCAACAATTACACTGTCGTCATCAGGTGAATACTACTCCTCAATTTAATACAATAATACACAACGTTTCAAAATTACACTGTCATCATCAGGTGAATACTACTCCTCAATTTAATACAATAATACACAACGTTTCAACAATTACACTGTCGTCATCAGGTGAATACTACTCCTCAATTTAATACAATAATACACAACGTTTCAACAATTACACTGTCGTCATCAGGTGAATACTACTCCTCAATTTAATACAATAATACACAACGTTTCACAACAATTACACTGTCGTCATCAGGTGAATACTACTCCTCAATTTAATACAATAATACACAACGTTTCAACAATTACACTGTCATCAACAGGTGAATACTACTCCTCAATTTAATACAATAATACACAACGTTTCAACAATTACACTGTCCTCATCAGGTGAATACTACTCCTCAATTTAATACAATAATACACAACGTTTCAATATTACACTGTCATCACAGGTGAATACTACTCCTCAATTTAATACAATAATACACAACGTTTCAACAATTACACTGTCGTCATCAGGTGAATACTACTCCTCAATTTAATACAATTGAATTAGATGGTGAAAGGTAACTATTATCTCAATTGAAGGTACTGGAATACCAGGGTTAATTTACCTTCGTAATGAGGTAAACAAAGAATCATCAATGCAATTTTCCACTAGTTATATGCATCCAGGTACAAGTTCCTGGATGTAAGATAACTCTCAGAATTTGCAATATGTATCTCACCTGTCAGTCATATCATTCCACATTGTTTTGTTGTAAACTTGTATTTAATCCGTCCTATTTGTATGTTTTGTGATATTTTGAATTAATTAATGAGGCCTTAGAAAATATCACAGAAAAAAAGTTAATTTATTTAGAAGAGACAATAAACAGAGGCCATGTGTTCTATAGGCTGTGTTCTTAAAGGCCCTGTGTTCTATAGGCTGTGTTCTTAAAGATCCCTCTACAGTTGAAAATTGAAAAAAATGGGATAATTCTAGCATCCAAGGGGAAACCAGGGTAGGGATTTAACCTTGGACCGTGAGGTTGAAAGAGATAAGGATAATGCTTGAGTCCTTAAAAAAGTTCCATCAATGCCCACTAGATTGCATCCAGCTACAAGACAATTTTAAGATCAACTGTTTACATGTAAAGATATATTTTCTCTATCAGTGATTTATGCACTATTATTATTACCAACTTGAAATTATACCACTAAAATATTCCTAAATTCATTGCTTCTATTTTTGACAAAAACACAACTTTTTGAAGCCATTTCATCAACACAATTATATTTGGAATAGAAGGATGTTAAGTTCTGTTTTATTTGGATGTCATTTCAATTCAATTTAATATTGTAGTCAGTTCTTTGTGTTAAATATTTTAAAAGGCTAGGTGGAAATTGAAACAAGTTGAAAGTCTGTGTTAGAGAGAAAACATTGAAAGAATATAAATAATAATAGAACTGCTATTGATTATGTTGTATTTTATTATAAAATAGATTTAGAATATATCTACTGTGTTTATCATTGTCTCTAAAAACTGAATAATTGGGCTAAGATAGGTTGACAGGATAATTCTTAGATTAAATGTTTTTGTCTGAGAGACGGTGTCTGTAATCTATCTTATTAGTTTATTCAGGTTGGTATCATCTCGTAACAATGACAACCAAGGGATGATATTTAAAACATCATCTATCTTTACATAGTTCTATCTTTACATAGTTCTATCTTTACATAGTTCTATCTTTACATAGTTCTATCTTTACATAGTTCTTCTTTACATAGTTCTATCTTTACATAGTTCTATCTTTAAAATAAAGTTCTATCTTTTACATAGTTCTATCTTTACATAGTTCTATCTTTACATAGTTCTATCTTTACATAGTTCTATCTTTACATAGTTCTATCTTTACATAGTTCTATCTTTACATAGTTCTATCTTTACATAGTTCTATCTATTCTATGTCTACCAATAATTAAAGTGGCACTCTCTCCACTCTGATTGTGTATGGTTATGAATAAGATTAACAGTTCTAACCTGATTTTTTAGTCAAGTTTAAAAGAATTTTAAATTTGGCCAATAAGAGTTCTATTCATAAGTAAATAAACCTGCTGCCATAACATAAAATAACCTAGAAAGATAAATAATTAATTGATTAAGAGTTTTTCAATAATTACTTAGTTTTGTCAGTTTTCAATTATTAAGAGATTTTGTTACTTTATGACACCAGGTAAGTTGACTGAGGAATATATAGTCATATTGACCGTTCTTGAGAACTAAAATTTTATGTTCATGCTAAGACGCAGTTTCACTTTAATTTATGAGTTTTATTTAGAACTAGTGACTATTTAACATTATTCACAACTGATATTAGTCTTTCACAAAGTTTTAATCAGTATATGGCCTTTTACATTCTTACAAAGTATTGAATTTTGTCTGAATTGATGGAAACACCTGACCGTACTTCTCAATTGAGGAGTCAACTACTAAACAACTCTTACTCCCAACTTTATCATACATTGTGCTAGACTGTAGACTAATGGAATTGCTTTGCCTGATTTAAATTCTACAAAAGGTAGAGAAATTCCATGCAGAAACGACTGTGTCTATGTTTATTTAACATGATTGCAGAAGTTCCCAAGAGATCTGGAACATGTTAAATCTTGTAGTAATAAAATGGTTTCCAAGGTTTTAACATTTTACTCTGTAGATTGATAAAATGGATTTATTGTGTGATAATTTGGTTTGAAATTTTTGAAAAGGTCATATTTTTTAACTTGCTTTAATATTTCATCCATTACAACTTAAAGGTATACTTCTACTAAAAATGATCAAAAATCTATCAGTCAACTTACTTTGTGTCCAAAACTATATGACAGAATCTATCTATAATATAGAAAATCTATCAGTCAACTTACTTTGTGTCCAAAACTATATGACAGAATCTATCTATAATATAGAAAATCTATCAGTCAACTTACTTTGTGTCCAAAACTATATGACAGAATCCCTCTAATATCCAATAAATCTATAAAACTAAGTATCAAACCATTAGGCTAAGTTTTTTTTTTAATAATTATATGGTTTAATAATGAATATATTATCTGATATAAAGAGAATATATACTCGTATTGACCAAGTTTAAGACTTTTAATTTTATATCCATTCTAAGAGGTGCCAGTTAGTTTTCTTTTAATGTTTTATTAAATCACCTGATGATGAAAGCTCACAGTCTAATAAAACTTTGAGTCAGTCCCTACCTGAAAGATGCCTTCTTACTCCTTTTATTGATACAATAATATATTCCATTTTGTGTGACTTGTTGACCTGTCTTCATTAGCTCTTTAGGTGTAGAAAAGTAGGACGTAAAACTCCATTCATTTCATTTCATTGTGACTTGTTGAGCTTATAGTCCCAAGGGAAACATTGAGTAAATAAATATCAGAGATAGTATACTGTAAGGCTAGAAATTAATGCGTCAACAAATTAATACGACATGGGGTATAGAGACTAAAATGCGAGTACAAATTAATGCGACATGGGGTATAGAGACTAAAATGCGAGTACAAATTAATGCGATCCACGATAGGTGTCGCATTTTTTAATATCATAAAAAAAATGGCTTCCTAGAATTCTACAAGTGTTTAATGAATGAAGACATGAACAATGATCAAGATTTTACTTTAAAAAAACAAAAGATTTTTTACGCTCGACTATTTGACGTCATTGATTACTAATCAGCTTCAAATTTAGAGATAATTACCTAATTACTTAATCCCGCCCGGTCTCAATTTAATTTCTTGACTCATTCTACCTTTTGTCCATCATTTGATTTTATTTTCCTTTAATTCACTTGGAAATATGTATTTAAAAATGCGGATACAAATTAATGCGATCGCCAATAGGTCGCATTTAATGCATTAATTTCTATCTCGCAATAATTTGTAGCCTTACAGTATCTATATATCTATATTCGCTACTTATAATGTTTTTAAATGCCTTAAAATCCAAGATGAATTTCACAAATGATTGGCAATATCAATTCATCTTTATCTTGGATTTGAATTAAAAATGTTGTTTAGATCCTGATATTTTATAAAAGATTGACAAGTTCTCTTCACAAGATATTTATCGAAGTTTATTTGAACATATTGAGTTGAACTCTCTAGAGAAGGAGGAAGCATTCCAACGATTTTCTGATTTCTGTTGTTATGCCAACTTGTTAAGAGAAAGACTAATATTTGGAATATATGATCAAGAGGGGAATGGTGTTGATGATTTGTGGTGAAGTTTTACATTTTATAAATATTATTTCTATTGATATTCAGATCAAATCAAACTCTTTAAATTGACTTTCTGATTTTGACTTCAGTGAAAATGTTGAAATGCACGTACACCTTCTTGGTAATACAAGGGAATGAATCCAATCTAGTTAAATTTCGATTACCAGTTTGTTTCTTGTTTTGTCTAAGGTTTGTCTTCTCCAATGAGATCTAACCATGACATAGAAAGAGCGTCTAGCCATTCGGATGTGACAATAAACCAAGGCCCCTTGAGCTACAGGCTGTCCTGGCAAAATTTCCCTCATTGCACACTGCATGCCGATGTCCTTCTTCATTAGCACATAAGGTGCAGAAGAGTAGAATGTAAAACTCCATTCATGTCATTTTTGTGATCTAACCATTCTTTTTACCACAGTTTCGTTCTAATAATGTTATTTTTTAACCAATCAAAGTTTGGACCACTCAGCCATGTTGTATGTTATGTTATTTGTATTTGATGTTGATATGAGTTATTATAAATATAATTTGGAGTCTGTTTTAATTAATGACCCTGTGATTTATATTTTTCAGGACGCCAAGTCAGACTCCAGTGAGGGTGAGGTGAAGAAAGCTCTGGATGCCGTCGATAAATCAATAGATGGATACGATGATCATTCAGTAGGCTCCAACGACAGCAGGAAATCTCAAGAACTCCCTGCAGGCGCACCCAAACCTCCCCCACCTCCCAGTTTACCAGGGGGACCCCCTAGAGTACCTCCAGTTCCACCACCACCAAGTTTATCTGGAGTTCCAGCCCCTCCACCACCCCCAGGGGTACCACCAGCACCACCTGGCCTGGGCGGACCTGTACCACCCCCACCACCTCTACCAGGAGGAGGCCAGCCAACTATTGTACCCCCTCCCCCATTATCTGCTGCTGAGGAAGACCTTCCATTACCACCTCCTCCCCCAGAGTTTGAAGCCCTCAATGGGGACCATCTACCACTCCCAATGAATGGACATGAGGGTCTGGAAAATGGGTTCAGGACACCCTCCCCTACTCAATATGAATCCATAGAGAAGTTTGCAAAAACAGCACCCACAACAGGACCACTGTCTCGTCGCCCTGAATTCATCATTCCTCCTCCACCCTCATTCCCACCACCCCCAGTTCCTGATGAGAATGCCCGACCGGTGAGCTTCATGCAAGTCAACGAGCTGTCTCCAGAAACTCAGGACAAGTTGTCCAACATGATGCAGAACCCCAACATGCAGAATCTAATGAGTCCCCAGTCCATGGCCGACTCTGTCTGTTCCCTGCCTGAACCAGAGGCAGTGTATGATATGTTGGAATACGCTGAGAAATATTTCAATAACCACGTTCGGGATTACGGAGGTACTATTATGAAGAGTTTGAAAAAAAGACGACAATCTGCTACAGTAAGTTTAATTTTTTTTCATATATTTATCATTTCAACACATAAACGTGACCCCTCGTACACCTGACCCCTCGTACACCTGACCCCTCATACAACTGACCCCTTACCCCTCATAAACCTGACCCCCTCATACCCCTGACCCCACATGGAGTATTGACTTTCCTAAAACTGTAAATTTAACCCAAAAAAACTTAAATTATAAAACATGAAGTTACTTTGTAAATAGACCTGGAGGACAAAAAAAAAGGTAAAAAAAAAATGTCGATGGTAAATCAATTTGAAATGAATTGGATGAAGTGGATATTCAGAAAACGAAACTTCATTACGATTCCAATAAACTATTCTAAATCACTTCGCTTTTCAAACTCTTTCTTCCTTCTTTTGAGAAGAGTTCTTTCATCAAGCCAATAAAATCTCATAACGTGTCACGGACGTGTCATGGCTCGGCAATTTATTGAAATGGTGTTTAAAGATGTGGTGCAATATAGCTTCTGATTGACAAGATTTCAACTTGAGAGTAGGAAAGTTTGAATGTTTTCTGGTTCATTAATAGTGGTCATGTGTTCTAGTCTTAGTCGGTGCTAGAGTTTTGTTACTTTGAAAAAGTCATTTTTCCTCATAATCTTAATCAACTCACCTGTAATCGTGAACGGATTGAAAGATCAATGCCAAGAGGTTTGATCTAGGACCAGCTGTTAGAAAAGGTCCTTGTGAATCTAAGTTGTTATCCTTACAAAATCAATGCCAGTCCTTGTGAATCTAAGTTGTTATCCTTGTAAAATCAATACCAAGAGGTTTGACCAAGGATCAGCTGTAGAAAGGTCCTTGTGAATCTAAGTTGTTATCCGTTATAAAGATCAAGCCGAGTCCTTGTGAACCTAAGTTGTTATCCTTGTAAAATCAATACCAAGAGGTTTGACCAAGGATCAGCTGGTAGAAAGGATCCTTGTGAACCTAAGTTGTTATCCTTGTAAAATCAATACCAAGAGGTTTGACCAAGGATCAGTTAGTAGAAAGGATCCCTGTGAACCTAAGTTGTTATCCTTGTAAAATCAATACCAAGAAGTTTGACCAAGGATCAGCTGGTAGAAAGGATCCTTGTGAACCTAAGTTGTTATCCTTGTAAAATCAATACCAAGAGGTTTGACCAAGGATCAGTTAGTAGAAAGGATCCTTGTGAATCTAAGTTGTTATTTTTGTAAAATCAATACCAAGAGATTTGACCAAGGATCAGCTGGTAGAAAGGATCCTTGTGAACCTAAGTTGTTATCCTTGTAAAATCAATGCAAAGAGGTTTGACCAAGGATCAGCTGGTAGAAAGGATCCTTGTGAACCTAAGTTGTTATCCTTGTAAAATCAATACCAAGAGGTTTGACCAAGGACCAGTTAGAAGAAAGGATCCTTGTGAATCTAAGTTGTTATCCTTGTAAAAATCAATACCAAGAGGTTTGACCAAGGATCAGTTAGTAGAAAGGATCTTTGTGAACCTAAGTTGTTATCCCTATTAGATCAATACCAAGAGGTCTGACCAAGGATCAGCTAGTAGAAAGGATCCTTGTGAACTTAAGTTGATATCCTTGTAAAATCAATACCAAGAGGTTTGACCAAGAACCAGCTGGTAGAAAGGATCCTTGTGAACCTAAGTTGATATCCTTGTAAAATCAATACCAAGAGGTTCGACCAAGGATCAGCTGGTAGAAAGGATCCTTGTGAACCTAAGTTGTTATCCTTATAAAATCAATACCAAGAGGTTTGACCAAGAACCAGCTGGTAGAAAGGATCCTTGTGAACCTAAGTTGATATCCTTGTAAAATCAATACCAAGAGGTTTGACCAAGGATCAGCTGGTAGAAAGGATCCTTGTGAATCTAAGTTGTTATTTTTGTAAATTATTATCAGATCAATACACAAGAGATATAATATGATCATATTGAATTACAAATAAAAGGATTATTTCAGAAATATAAGACATTTCCTATAATTCCAACTTAAATATAATAGAAAGAAACAATTGGTGAATATAAAGTTGCACGAACCCTCATTGTCTGAAAAGGTTCCGGGATATTGCTCACAGTTAAAAAGACTTGATATGTTTTATGTTTATCATGGACATCACAAATTTTAGTCGGATGTCTGTGGTTTTAGCTATTCTTATAAATTAAGTGTTTTACGATTCCATCCTAGCAGTAGTATTAGTGCTTAGTGTGATAAATATTTGTTTTTTTTATGGAATTTGAAAGCTAGTTACTGAAATCTATCTGAAAATCTTAAAATATCAAGAACTGATAGTTATTAAACTTTGCCCTTATTTTCAAAAACTTAACTTAAATGATATTAGTTCCTTTTATCTGATTGGTCAATCACTACAGTTGATTTTAAATTTCGTTTTATTATCCAATCAGATTACTGTATTTCTTAAAATCTGGATTTTATCTGGGTTCAGTTTGTGAGAATAAGACCAAATGATAATTTGATCAGAGTTGGATGAGTTTTACCTCCAATCTAGATAATTGAAAACTGACTCTAGTTGGAGACTTGGTTTGAAACATGATCTTTGACCTGAAAGAACTGGAAACATACATTTCACAGGGGAGGGAAAAATATCGGATATTGGGTGAAAAATCAGGAGCATGTTAATTCGTGAATTTTGAAAACATGGATGCAAAGTTGATCCCATTATCTAAATTAAATAGTAAATACTGACACTGGGTGAGGTCAAATCTTGTGTTAGTGTTCCGTGTAAGTGTTAACACCATCACATAACACCACATTTGAACTCATTCTTCATGTTAATATATAATATTATCTTGTGTTAACACCAAATAAACCATGTAACACTAACACAGAACACAGAACACTAACTCAAAACTTGACCTAACCCATTGTTACTTTGTCGAAAATTGTAATTACTGACTTGTAAGAAATTCCACCACTACATCCCTTTAAAAGGAAATAAGATGAACCATCTTTTACACTCTTTAATCAGCTCTTTGCTCTTTCATTCCTTTGATAATTTGAAAGTATCTGCTTTTTATCCAATTATTGATTTCTTTGAAAGAGTGAATTGATGTGTTTAATAGACGATTCATATTTTTATGTGTTTGACGAAATCCTGAAAACAAACAAAAGACTGGATGTATCAATAAACGTCTGGTCTCAGTTTAAAAGTTCCACCTGGTCAATAAAAGATGAATATATCGTCAATAGTTATACCGTATTTGATCAGTCTTCAAATTTCTTTCAAAGTAAATTTCGTTATTAGTCGATCAAAGGTCAATCTAAGGTCAAACATATTCGATAATATTTTCTAGACATCAGATCTTGTTTGACATAGCCCGATTCTGATGGTATTAAAATCATGGGCAGGGTTGATGAAAGGTGGAATTGTAAAGTAGTTTGCCGTAAGCTTTGATAAATATGTCTTTGAAATCTCCAGTCTATAAAGATGGTTGCGGGTATTTACTGATGAGACTTGGGCCACAGGTCTTTACATTTCTACTTATTAACTCTTAAGTGATTTTGACGGAGTAATCTCTGTTTGAAATGTCGTCTGTTAATGGTCAGGAGAAATCTTATAAATATACTTCAAACTTCAAATAAGACTAATTATAAAGTTTATTAGATGTCAACAGCACAACAGTGGACCACAATATGCCACTGGTGATGTCTGGTGTTTCTATAAACAGATAATAGTACAACAGTGGACCACAATATGCCACTGGTGATGTCTGGTGTTTCTATAAACAGACAATAGTACAACAGTGGACCACAATATGCCACTGGTGATGTCTGGTGTTTCTATAAACAGATAATAGTACAACAGTGGACCACAATATGCCACTGGTGATGTCTGGTGTTTCTATAAACAGTAATATACAACAGTGGACCACAATATGCCACTGGTGATGTCTGGTGTTTCTATAAACAGATAATAGTACAACAGTGGACCACAATATGCCACTGGTGATGTCTGGTGTTTCTATAAACAGATAATAGTACAACAGTGGACCACAATATGCCACTGGTGATGTCTGGTGTTTCTATAAACAGATAATAGTACAACAGTGGACCACAATATGCCACTGGTGATGTCTGGTGTTTCTATAAACAGATAATAGTACAACAGTGGACCACAATATGCCACTCTAGAATATTATAAACAGACAATAGTACAACAGTGGATCACTCTCTAGAATATTATAAACAGACAATAGTACAACAGTGGATCACTCTCTAGAATATTATAAACAGACAATAGTACAACAGTGGATCACTCTCTAGAATATTATAAACAGACAATAGTACAACAGTGGATCACTCTCTAGAATATTATAAACAGACAATAGTACAACAGTGGATCACTCTCTAGAATATTATAAACAGACAATAGCACAACAGTGGATCACTATATAAAATAAAGAGTCCAGTTTGTAAAAGGTTATTTTGGTAGTTAAGGTTTGATGTCTTTGCTCTTCTTATGCCAGTATTCGGTCTTATTTAAGCTTTAACCTGTCACCTTTAACCTATGACCTTTAACCCTATCAGCTTATGATTTCTGACAGGAATGCTCCAGGGATGTTTATCAATTTAATTACCAGACTATTGGAAGAGACATTCCAGAACAATTTGACACTTATATCAGAATTTTTTAATAAAAAATCTAGAACTTGACATTGTTACAATAGATTGTTCTGGGTCAACCAATAGAACAAAGAACAAATCATTTTCCAATTTAACCGAATATGTCTGTTAGCAGCTATTGTCAATTTTAAGGGGAAAAACATTGGAACTTTAACTTCAGTCAGTTTGACTTCAGCCAATAGGAAGAACATAGATCTTTCTTTCTTATTATGTAACATTTTCTAATATGTAACATTTTCTAATTCTGTAACATTTTTTAATTCTGTAACATTTTCTTATGTAACATTTTCTAATTGTGTAACATTTTCTAATTGTGTAACATTTTCTAATTGTGTAACATTTTCTAATTCTGTAACATTTTCTAATTGTGTAACATTTTCTAATTGTGTTACATTTTCTAATTGTGTAACATTTTCTAATTATGTTACATTTTCTAATTCTATAACATTTTCTTATGTAACATTTTCTAATTGTGTAACATTTTCTAATTGTGTAACATTTTCTAATTCTGTAACATTTTCTAATTGTGTAATATTTTCTAATTCTGTAACATTTTCTAATTCTGTAACATTTTCTAATTCTGTAAAATTTTCTAGAATTCTGTGAACATTTTCTAATTATGTAACATTTTCTAATTCTGTAACATTTTCTAATTATGTAACATTTTTAAATTATGTAACATTTTCTAATTCTGTAACATTTTCTAATTCTGTAACATTTTCTAATTCTGTAACATTTTCTAATTCTGTAACATTTTCGAATTTTGTAACATTTTCGAATTGTGTAACATTTTCTAATTATGTAACATTTTCTAATTATGTAACAACATTTTCTAATTCTGTAACATTTTTTATTGATAATTAAAACTGATTAGGGTATTATAAATCAGCAGTTTGGAATTAACTAATAGAACATAGATAGGTATAAACCGGCAAAAAAGTTTCATCTAGATATCAAGGAACACTGCAGGGCAAACCAATAGAATATAGACGTTTAACATTTCTTTATATCACACAATAGAAAGTTTAAAATCAGCAGTAATCAAGGAACGAGGTCTGTTCAACCAATAGAACACACACATTAAATATTTCATAATATCACACAATAGATAATAAAAGTTGATCTAACTATCGAAGAACGTGTTCAGGGTCAACCAATAGAACACACCAGACATTTGAAAATTGTAACCAGAACATAGATAATCTGATAAAGGGACAGAAACCGACAGAAACAGACACGGCAGATATCTGTTAATTAAATGTAGAGCTGGTCGGATGAGAAGGAAACAAGTTAAGACTAGATATGACATATGAACCAGATCACAGCTTCCTAAGTTAATTAGATCCAGAAGGCTGTTTCACGAAAAACTTAACTTAGGATGATTTTAGTGTTCCAATGGTCAGATTGGTCAATCACTAAAATTGAGTATTTATTAACCAATCAGGTTACTGTATTTCTTAAAATCTTGATTGTATCTTTGTTAAAATTTTGTGAAATGGGTCTCTGCTTCTCTTGTATTTACTGAAGTTCCTCGGAGCGTAGTTCAGCATTGAGGTTGTATTTCTGTGTCTAGTTGGGTCTACTAACAAAACAAATTAAATGCCACTTCAAAAATCCCATTTTCATTCTTCTACCATTTTTTTTTCAAATTCCATTGCACAAAAGTTAACTGCAAAGTTTCCAATTTTAGAATTTTTTTTTTTTAACTGAAAAACCAATTCACCAGATGAACAATGAAATATTTAAATGGATCGTAAAATGTTTTTATTTTTTATGTCATGAAATATGCTGGTATTTAAACATGGCCGTCATGATTAGTGATATCATCAAACACTTAGTTTTAGTAGAATTACAGGAACCACAGACATCTGATTGAAAATTGGAATGGTTTAAATTGATACTATCATTGTCCCTGATACACATAGAATATATAGAAAACATCTTTACTACAGTTGATCAGATTTTCTATGAACAAATTTTGGGCTTTTGATTATTTATTAAGGCAATTATAGTTTTTTTGTAAATAAAGGAGACAGACGTTAAAAGATTTTATTATTCTATGTTATTCCAGGATGTGTTATCGAAAGAAGAAATGTTACGATATTGTAAAAGCGGATTAATCCCAATATCTCATATTCATTTACATGATGCCGAGAATAACCATCAAGCCTGTACGATATTTAAGGTAGGTAAAAATAAACCAAAGAACTACTGATTGCTCCTAATTCTGGAAATCTTATGATGATTTAAGTGTTTCAGTCATCTGATTGGTCAATCTCTAAATTCAATTTTATATCCAATCAGATTACTGTATTTCTTAAAATCTGGATTTTATCTTTGAAGTTTTCTGGAAAAAGTCCCTTGGAGTGTGAAGTAAAACTCTATCTGAAACATGGCCAAATTGAAAGTAAAAGTTGCAAGAGAAATAGTTGTGGTCCTTCAATTTATTTCTTATCTTGACACCTGTTTTATAATTATTCATCAGCCCAATACAAGGATACAGGATACAGACCACAAATAACTCTTCTAAAGACATCTTAATACAATATTATTAGTAACAATAATTTCGTTATTGGGATAACACTTTCTTGGTATAGCACAGATTCTAGTGATGACCTCTGAGATCGCTGGTTCCAAACCAGTTCGGGTCTCAGCCAATTTCCAGCACTAGAATCTGTGCTATACCAAGAAAGTGTTATCCCAATAACGGAAATATTGTTGCAACACCACTTTCTAAATGACATTAAATCATAACATTATTATTAATTTCAGGATATCACGAAATATATTCGTGATGAAGCAAAGGAAGATTCGTCCGTGACAACCATACAACATATTATAAAAACAGGACTAGAGCGTATCGAGTTACGCGATGAAATCTTCTGTCAGCTGATCAGACAGACCAATGAAAACCCAGAACCAGAATCGCTGCGTCAAGCCTGGGTTTTAATGTGTCTGTTCACAGCCTCGTTCTCACCCAGTAAAAATCTTCATAAGGTAAGCCTCGAGGATTTTGGAAACTGAAATATCTCAAAAACTTTGACGCAGCTTTAAGCGTACACAGAGGAATATAGTTCAGTCTGTTGAAAGCTTGATTTTTGTCTGCTTGGTGACAGCTAGTAACTTACTGGTTTGTAGTTGGCTGTCACCTCAGGCTTAACAAATCATGCCGGTGCTTTCAAGATTTTATTTTTGAATGTATAGTTCAGTTTAGCTATCACAACCATAGTGTCAGTTGTAAAGTCTAAGGCTTTGGATGATCAATGTGATTTTAAGAATATTTCAATCAATGTTATTTGAGTTACTGCCCTTGATTTAAATGAATACCTTTTACAAGGATACAAATGTTTTAATGAATAATCAATTTAAATTGTTTGTATATTTCAGTATATGTTATCGTATGTCAAGAAATCTTGTTTTGATAAAAACGTTGGTAAATACGCTCTGATGGCCCACAATCACCTGACAATACCTCGGGCCACGTCCAGAAAATACCCTGCTTCTTCCATTGAAATTATGGTAAGTTTATAATTTTTAACATTTTTACAATTTGGAGTTTAAAAGTTGGTTTTCACTGCCAATGCCTAGGAAATTTTTGTTTTATATTTGGCCTTTATTTCATTGCATATAGAAGCATTCCTAGCATTCCTATAGAAACACTGGCCTAGGTCACATGATTTAAGAATAATTTTTTTTAATTTGAAAAAGAAAGGTAAATTAAATACATTATATGATTTACTCAGTGTTTTTCAACTAGGGAATCCTGGTACACATCTGGAGAGACCATTTACTATTCTGTGACCCTCAGACCTAATTGATTCATTGACTCTATTTTTATTTATTTATTCAGTCTACTTTTATTTTATTTCTTTCAGAGTGTCCAATCACTAGCCCCTATTGTATGTAAGATATTTTTTATGGATGGTAAGACCAAGGCTGTGAGTATGATGCCATGTGATACAGCTACCGATGTTTTAGAGAAGGTGGCCAGGAAAATTGGTTTAAAATCAGTAGAAGGCTGGGCTATTTATGAGGTAGGTTTATTTTATTAGGATAATGCTTAAGTTCACAAGTCCACCGTGACGAGGATCCTTTCTACCAGCTGGTCCTTGACCAAACCTCTTGGCATTGATTTTACAAGGATAATAACTTAGGTTCACAGTTAAGGATCCTTTCTTACCAGCTGGTCTTTGACCAAACCTCTTGGCATTGATCTTTCCAGGATTGCTCGTACCCGTTTACAGCTGGGTTCACTACTGAGACAGCTTTGGACTTCCACACAGCTCAGTAACTGATCCAAACTCGTATTTGTCTTTCATTGAGGAGTTACCTCCCATCTTTACAATTAATCATACAACTGTAATTTAGATTTCAAATTCAATTTATATGTTACTTTCGTTGATGAGTTACCTCCCATGTTTTGAACATTATATTACAATCTATTGTAGCATATAGTTTTTGACTATTTTAGGTTACGAATGAATATGAAAGGTTTATCAGAAGTTATGAATATATAGCCGATATTATGGCTCAATGGGAACTGTAAGTTACACTTTAACAATTTCATGGTTCTAATGGTGTGAGAACCATACTGAAACTTTGAAACTAATAAGTGTTCTAGAAGTATCCATCCATAATAATTATTGTTATTTATCTATACTTGTACTTCTAATATACCATTAGAAGAGTAGGACGTAAAACTCCATTCATTTCATTTCTAATATACTATTGAAGGATTATTTGAAGAAAGGATAATAGATGATACCAATGGTGTTTTAATACTGTTTGCTCTATTACACAATGATCCCCAGTTTTCTAGTTTCATTTTATCCGGTTTATTTGTTTGTCTGAAAATTAAAGTTGCTATCTGTATTTTCAGACAAGACCGAGTAGCAGCTAAACCCAGCCATTATGAAACTATATCTAAAAAAGGACCGAAGTTGGCTCTGGGCGGAGCAGACGCGAAGATTATGTTCAGAAAACGAGTGTATAAACATGTTCACGACATTCCGAACGATCCAATCGAATATCATCTTCTATATGCCGAGGCTGTGTACAAAGTTGTCAAGGTAAGTTAGATGAACGAAAGTTGCGTTCTCGAGGATTCCGTCTACTGACCAGACCTTGGTTTAACTAGAACCAACTTAATTGTACAACTTCAAAAGGATTCTGTCTACTGGCCAGGCCTTGGCTAAATCTCTTTTAAAATTGATCTGTCCCTTGTTAACTCGACTTGATAGAAAATCTAAAACTAACTTCTTGTATGATGTCAAAAGGTTTCTATCTACTACCAGCTGATCTTTGGCCATGATTTTACAAGGTCATCAATTAAGATACCAAAAATGTTGTCGACCATCTTTAGGCATTGATCTTTCCTACATTATCCATTATCCATACCCATTTACAACTGAGTCTGCTGAAATAATGAGAATAAATCGAGGGGAGAAGAGGAATTTTTAAATCATATGACATGGGAATCCTAATTTGGAATAGTCATGTCTTATGACAGTAGGGAATTGTAATTGAACAAAAGAGAATCTTTATATTCTATGAACCTTACCTTCGCTCACAGTAAAACCTCCATGTTTAAATGAACTATAATATAATTTCAGTTGGACGAGTTTTCTATATCAGATAAAGTAGCGTTACAACTAGCAGGTTTACAGGCTCAGGTTATCTGGGGAACTTATGAGGAAGATAAACAATTCAGGTAAACCAATCGTCTTTCTTTTTTATTGTCAAATCACCAACTTCTTTCTTTTTTATTTTGAAATCACCAACTTCTTTCTTTTTTATTGTCAAATCACCAGCAGAATGTGAAAGTGAGAGATAAAGCTACATTTTACAACACTCTGATATATTGTATGTGATAATGTTTTGAATGATTACATGATTTTTAGGTCTTTAACTTCTAACCTTGTTATGTTATTGTTAACTAAATCAGAAGCAGGTAAAACATAAAACAGTGGCCTAGCATAAACTAAGTATAAGATTTAAAATGTACGATTGAAGATATCAACACTTTACTCTTGCTGCCATGACGATGCAGACTTGCAAGAAGATGCTGAAAATGAGACATAAAAACCAAATCAGATCAAATTACTGTATTTGATAAGTTGTATGATACGAGCATTCGTACTTCACATTGTAAGATGTTAATTAGTCATGGTAATTGATTATGTTTGTAATTAATTATGTTTGTAATTAATTATGTTTGTAATTAATTATGTTTGTAATTAATTATGTTTGTAATTAATTATGTTTGTAATTAATTATGTTTGTAATTAATTATGTTTGTAATTAATTATGTTTGTAATTAATTATGTTTGTAATTAACTAACAGATATGGTGAAGCTGACCAATATTTATGTAAAAGAATTCTGGCCTCCTCCGGTAGAAACTGGTCAAAGGAAGTTGCTAAAGCTCACAAGGTAGGACAAAATTCCCGCAAAATTAAAAAAGAGAAAGCTATGCCACTCCCTGCAAACTTTAACAATACACACCCGCGTGGTCCACTTCATTACCCATAAGTTGCTGAAGAGTTGGATGTAAAACTCCATTCATTTCATTTTAATTTACAATATCAGTAACATGCATCCAGTAAATTTTTGTCAATTCCTCCGAAGTTTGATTTTGGCTGGTAGAATGATTAACAAGTCTACTTGAACTTTATATTTTTCTCTGTTTTCCAGCACTACGGGGAAGGTAAAAGTACGCTGGAAGCTCAAGTCTGGTATCTAACGTGTGTCAAACAATTTCCCTTATATGGATGTACCATGTTCCCGATTTTACACAAAGGATTGTGGGCTCATTCTAGTGACGCTTTATTAGCCATCAATATGGACGGAATTAAATTTGTGCGTGCAAAAGACAAAATGGTGCTACACGATTTTAAATATTCGCAAATTGAATCTATTTATATCGATCCGAATGACAACTATATTACATTAGAACTTCAAGATAAAATCGAAACAGACTGTCCTCAGAGGACCTTTATGTTTGAAACAAACCATAAGGAGGATGTCGGCCATCTTGTAGCCAGTTATTCTCCCAGTCATGCATCATGGATGAAAGCCGATTATGAAAGTTTAAAAAAGGTGAGTTAACTTTGAGGATGGGTTGTAGTACAGTCACTTAGAGTGTTGAAATGACTTCATTTGCTTTGTGTTTGGAGAACTGGTCGTGGATTATAATCTTATAGTCCCTTGACAATTGGCAATCGCAAAATGAGTAGGCTAATGTTGCTTTCCTGGCAAAATTTCACTCATTGAACACTGCATGGCGTCCGTCTTCATTAGCCCCTAAGGTACAGAGGAGTAGGACGTAAAACTCCATTAATTTTTTTTCATTTCCTCATTATTTTCAAACAATAATTGGGTAAGATCAACGACCAGCTGGTAAAGAAAAAATCCTCTACACCACTACCTATTAAGACATTTAGTAGAGTTGCCAAATTTTGAATCCTTTAAACTGCGTTTACTTTGTTTCCAGATCAAGATGTCCGATGAAGAGAAATTAAAACTGTACGAAGAATTGGTTCGCTGTCGTAAATTATTATCCGAGAGTCGATTATTACAACGACCAATCACCACAGCTGATACAGGCTTCTTTAAAAATACACTCCGAAGGTTCGTCTGCTTAATTTTTACTTTAATTCCTGAGCTGCAGATTCATTTGTAAATACAATAAAACCTGTATTCAGAGACCATTTAAGGGAAATTAGTAAATGGTCTCTTATTATAGGTGGTCTTTTGAGCAGGTTATACAGCTGATGATCTTTCAACCATAATAAAGACATCAGAATTGTTAATGTTTGTGTTCAAGCCCATACAAGAACACGTCTGCCTTGTTACCAGAATCAGGACACAAGGATAATTAAAAGACATTTTAAAGGCAAGACCTCGCCAAACTACTTAGTCTGATGTTAGTTATTTAATGACGTAAGAACAACGCGATAGTTTGGGATGATTTTTGTTTAAACTGTTTGGAATTTATGTTCCTATCTTAAATTTTCTGCTTATTGTAACACTTTTAGTCACCTTACCCTTCCAGAAACCAATTTTTGGGGAAATTTCTAAGAAAACTACTCAACAGGCCTTGTTTTTACATTATGATCTTTTTTTTTTAACTTCACATACATCATAATTTTAGCTTAACAAGGTATAACAATGGATATGATTGAAACATTGGTTATATATAATCTTGATTTACTCAGAGCACTATTTTTAAAACCAACTGTATCTTTATTTTTCAGGTTAACAAAATCTAAAATGGACAGGTTAAGGAATTACGCAGCAGGGGATACAGGACAATTCGACGTGAATTATTGGTCGTATACTAAAGTACCAATTAAACAAAGTTTGACGTTGATTCACGACCCAGCAATGGAGGAAGTCGCCATTAAGATGTTTACTTCTATTTTAATTTATACTGGATATGAAGAATCAGGTTAGCTCCCTTTAATTCATCTTTTCTTTTTTAATCCACGGTCTGAAGGTTGTAACTTCGTAACTAAGTTACAAAACCACAGGCACAGGAGGTATTTTTCAGGGTGACATCTTATTGAAATTTTCTGAACAGGCGCCATCAGTTGCCCTGCTAGGCTTTAATCGAAATGGATACGTCATTTTCAAATTTACCCTTCTAGTCCTTCCTGTAATTTGACTTCTATTTTAATTGTGAATATGTAGAACACATTCTGGACTTGGCTGGAACCCCTGTTCTTATTAAATTTATAGAATAACTGTTTGATTCCATGAATTATGAACAAACTGAACTCTCTAATCGAGTGCATTTTGAAATAAAAAAATTACTTCTTTTTATTTTGACATTATTTCATGTTGAATTAACTGAGAATATTTTTAACATTCTAAACTTCCAGGAATTTCTGGTGTAAATTTCCTAATTTGATTTGTATTTTTCAGGTAACAACAATGATAACTACGATCATACTGGAATGATTCAGATCGTCATGACGAAATGTCTAGAAAGTGACCACGTCTGTAACGAGTTTTATTTACAGTTAATTAAACAGACGACAGATCATCCAGGTATGTGGTACAGCTCTTTTAAATATCATATGTGGTCTAGGTCTTTTAAATATCATCTGATAGTTCTAAAGTTTTATGTTTTGTATTTTTTCCTGTGAGCTTCTTTATTCATTCAAAATTTCCTTTCCCAATTTCGATAATGATGACAGTTACATAGATGTGAAAAACATTCCCCCCTGCAAACAATCAAGTCAGGCTATGGACCTGATCAAATTATCATTTTCACACCCTAGCACATAACCCTGCACTGTATGGCTTAGTTTATTTATCAAAAACACATTTTCGCATGAACTATACAGTTGTCATGGATTTCTATGCACATTGTTTGGTCACCAAGATACAAGTTCGTTTAAGAAACAATACTTTGTTCTGCACCTTAAACCAGGCCCCTCATTCAAAGGTGGAAAGGTTTAAAGTTACAAAATGAAATACAAGGCCATACTACCCTATAAAATAGTGGACTAGTCTAAATGGTGATCTGCATGTGCATAAATATCATTGACCTACTTTATCTGAATGTTGTTGTATCTAACTTATAGTTTTAGAACCACATGAAATAAGTTTCCTTTCACAGCCTGGAATCTTTCATGCATGTAGAATTGATATGATTGTCTCATCTTAACAAATTTTTTGAGACTTTTTCAAATTTGAATTGTATCATTTTGGAATCTAAAAGATGTCAGGTGAATGTTATAATTCCTGGGGGACACAGACATTTTTCAAAATTAACTGATTTTTTAATTAAATTCCAAACATCTATTATTACTAAGAAAACTAAATCTCTGGGTGCCAGGTTCATTATGAATTTGTGTAAATGAGAAATGTTTGGTGCCCCAGGGGTCAGGGCATCTGACTGTAATTTTTACCCCTTGTTTTTGTCACCTAATGATGTTGTTTTCTTTCTCTTTCTCTGCATGTTTATAATTTGGGATGCTGTTTTATTTTGGTTTAAACAGATGAGAAAAGAAAATTGGGTAAGATAGACAAAAAATGAGTTTTATTTGATTAGGGCAGTTGTTTTATTTGTTAGATAACTTCATTGAAATAAAACTGAGATATTCAAAAGTAAAGTTTGCTTTTCAACAAATAAAACAAATATCTGCCCTAAAGAAACCATGGCAATTAAAGCCAATACCAGCACTATAAAGCACCTGTACTAGAATCTTTTATAAATACTCAACATTATTTTATGCTTATTTTATGACTGCTTGTAAATCAAATATATTATCTTCACAATGTCAATGTTTTACGAAATTTGTACTAAGACCTTGACTGCAATAGATACCTTTAATGGTATCTCATCTTCACAAACTTCGTACCTATATCTAGACTGCAATAGCTATCTTTTTGTATCACAGAACGCAGCTATTTGATTGGATTGTACACCAGCAATTACAGCCAATCAGAGGCCTTGACAGAAAGGCTGTAAACAATATGTCTTAGTGTTAACATGCTTTCTATCAAGGCCTCCTATTGGCTGTATTCCCTTGCATACAATTCAACCAAATCATGACATTTACCAACTTGTTTGATACCAGAAAGATGGGTATTGTAGTCGAGGTGGCATCACAAAGTAGTTTGTAATACCTTGACATTGTGAAGATGAGATGATGTAGTCTATATAATTTGTAAAATGTGTAAATGTTGTGAACTTCTTGAACTTTTGAATGTTCGTCTGTAGTCTACCTGGCATGGCATGGAGATTGATCAATCATTATAGTGATTCACTTTACAACTTAAACACTCTACAACTATATAGTTAGTTTAACACTGTCTTGAACACTATACAACTAACACACTGTCCAGCCTCACACACTCACACAAATAAGAGCTGAATTTGTAGATTGTTGAAATAACTAATTGACAATGAAGCTCTAACTCCTAGCTTTGTGTTTCCTTTACAGATTTGTTTCTATTTTCCATTCCATGTTTTATTCCATTTCTGAAACCCTCTAAATTTGATCTCTACCATTACAGATCCTAACAGTTACGTCAATAAACGAAGCTGGCAATTGATGGCTGTTACAACAAATATACTTCCTCCCCCTAATACCCGAGTTCAGAAATATTTACAAGTTCATCTTAAAAAGTGCTCCATGGATTCTACGACAGAGGAGGGAAAATACGCCCGCTATAGCTTCAAGGTAAAATAAAAATTTTATAAAATTATCGAGGTGAAAGTTGACACCAGGTAGATTTCCTGAAGCAATGGCCCTGACTAAAGAATGTTGCTTACCTTGAGAAGAATTCAAGGTGCTGTCATGGCTTCGTTAGATGCTTGATCACTAAATAAAAGATCCAGGGTTTCGATCCCGGGAAAGACAGAGGTGCACATTCAGATTTATCAACCTAGTTTCCCTCTGTCAGTGATGCAGGTCTGAGGGACTGACATGGAAAAAGTGTCTAGTTGTTCGGATGGGACAAGGCCCCGTGTGCACACTCATACTTAGATTTTAAATAGACTTTTATGCGAACAAAAAAGTTTTCTTAGAAAATAGTCATAGGTCTAAAAGACACACTAAGATTTACAAATTAAAGTCGGTTTCATTTCTTACAATCTTTGTTTAAAAGAGTTCTGTCCCTTTATTAGTTTCTATATTTGTTGGACACCTTCATTCCTATACCACCAAGAAATTGTATTTTAAGCAGAAGTTTTATCAGGTCCAAACAATTGAGTACATCAAAAACAAGTCTTACAAAGTCGTAAATGAGATAATATTACATTGTTTCTATAAATTATTATTATGTTTTTTTTCAGTGTCTTTCAAGAACGTTAGAAAAGAAACGAAGGAAATTTCCACCTTCGACACGGGAGGTTGAATGTGTCATTCACAGGTAAGAAGTAGTCATGACGATAGCTTTGGTCTCCCAGACTCACAAAATTTCTAATCAGTGAGTTTTTTTTAAATGTATGGTGTACTATCCATAGCTATACACATACTATGATTATTTGTAGTCTGAATGTATTATAATGAATATCAGGGTTATGTCCCTTTCTTCCATAACTGATCTTTATAGTCTAGAGAGTTGGAATGTAAAATGTAAAGAATGATGCCAGCCATGTTCCTTATTAAATAAATCCATAGTATCTTTCAATCCGAGTTTTCCCCTTTATGTTATTGCCCATCGGTACTGTAAATCCCATGAGTGGAACTTGAGCCAATGGCCATTGAATTACCAGAAAATAGAACTCCACTTCTTGTCTTAAAACAATCTTTAGATTTCAGAAAAATTGTTCTTGGATTAATCACGAGATTTTGTGATATTTGAAGGGATTATATAATTATATTTTCCTTTTTCAGAAAACCAATCACAGAAAAGGTATTTTTTATGACTGGGGAGAGTCGAGTGATAGAGTTTGATTCTGCTGCCAGCTGTACGGAGGTAAGATTCTATTTTTGGAAATATACACAGCATTGAAGTTATTGAGAATTGGGGCCCTTTGTACTATTTTTTCTCTCTTTTTTTCTTTTTTTTTTTTTTGTATACAATATTTATTAAAAATTTGCTAATAGTACATACATATATATATATAAACAAACCAAAACCGAAGCTTATTTTTCTTCTCTCAATAGTTTATTGAAGTTAGTTTAATAAATTCCCCTGCCCCCTGTTTCTATTCCTCACTAGGGTGGAGGTGGGAGAGCCTGAGTAGAGGCTCTGATAAGTGCCCTCCCTGTCTCCTCTCTCCCTGTGTCCCTTTATTCTCCACAGTATAAGAGATATTTTGATACTATATATAAATATTTTCCAGGTTAATAAAACAATAAAAGCGAAGATTGGAATGAGATCTGATGCCGAATGTTTTGCTCTGTATGAATTGATGGGTGGGTCAGATCGGGCTATGGCGGCCGACGAGAGACTATCAGATACGTTAAGTAAATGGGAGAGATTGTCTCGTAGTGGAGCTGTTCGAGAGCTACGCCTTGTTTTTAAGGTAATATTATTTCAAGCAGACGAAAGCCTGTTCCCTGATTGTATCAAGCAATAATGATAAGCAACAAGAATGACAAGTATATAAAGCGAAAAAAGATTCTTGTATGTGAATTTAACTGCTGGTTAAGTTAAAAAGAAGTAGTATATATTATATATATTACTGTTTGATTAAGAATTGTGATGTACAGGCTGTATATGTTATATATCTCTTAACAAAAAGGAACTTGCTAGTGTCTTGGAAATATTTCATCAACATTTAGTCTTTGGTAGCCCAAATATTTGAATATACCTTTGAGATGTGCTGTTAAAAGGGATAAAGATTTGATAAAGTAAGATGTATAAGTAGTATCCAGTAAGCGGAACAAGCTCTATATATTATTATTATATTTTGTAGAAACGATTATTTATTGAACCGTATATCAACCCTAATGATCCTGTCGAGTGTGATCTAGTCTTTAACCAACTTATAGAGTGTGTATTTGAACATAGGTTACCTCTCTCCATGCAAGATGCTGTAAGTATCCCTTAATTACAGTGTTTCCACTGTAACAGCCAGCTTTATAGTCGAACACGCTGTGTTTCCACTGAGTTTATCTCATTCCTGAACAACTTTAGTCTGGATAAAAAAAAAAAGTTTTTGGCAAGGTGGAAACTTGGTTGATATCTTCTTATTCTGTGGGGGTTATTAAGGGACATGGGCGTAGTAATTTAAATATTGTCATCAGGGTTAGATGGAGCCTATTACAATCGCTCGTTTTAAACGTACAATCATACATGTCAAATCAAAAGCCCTGCTTAGAAAAATCTCAGTATTCTATCTAATGTCTTGAGAAGAAGACTATTGGTTGCCATGACCTACAAAGAAATGCTGATAAAACACCTCTCCAACTAATTCCTTTGAACTATTCTGTTCTGTTTCAGGTTCATTTATGTGCCTTTAAAGTTCAGTCGGAGATTGAGGACATGAAATCTGGTGAAATAGATTATAGGTAGGTAGAGTTATCTTCTCTTGATAACATAGTAACCAATCACAGTAGCCAATCACAGCCACCTATCAGTGGTCTTATTCTCTAAATCTTAGCTTACGATGGTCGAATGTTCCAGTCATCTGATCAGGTGCAGAAGAGTAGGACGTAAAACTCCATTCATTTCATTTCATTTCCAGTCATCTGATCAGTTTGTCACATGATCAACTACGTTTACAACCAGTAACGCTAGTGAGACCAACATTTATTTCTTAAGTCTCTTGAAAACTTCCTCCAAAACTGGCTCGTTAATTAAATCCACAACCAGGCATGGATGACATATCACAATTAAATGTACAACTCCGAGGTCCTGATGACCTTAAAACCTATATCTTTCTTGTTGTAAATCTTAAAATAGTTTAAACCAAGATAAGTCTATTGATTGAAATGTTCGATAATTCTAGTTTTTTTGTAATCGTTCCTAAAGAGCTCTTGTCTGATCTTGATAAGTTTTTTTACTCAAAGAAGACAGATTTAAACAATTTATTGAAGTTCAAAAAAAAATTTTGATGGTTGCAGTTTTATAAAAATGTGGCATTGATTTGTCATGATATTTTTCTGGCAAAAATTGTGAAAGGGGAAAGAGATATAACAGAGGTTGAGAAGAGTAAAAACCAACGCAAGAATAAAAAAGTCAATTAGATAACACGGGGGTTAGTTAAGGCACTGAAGGGTAGGAGGAATATAAAACAAACAAATAATAGTCATAAAGCAATCACACATATAAATTATAATTAGAAAATAAGTTTATCCAAATATTTGGTCGCAAATGACCGACCCCTGTCCCTATTCAAAAATACAAATAGTCAGAACGAGGGGTTGAAAACCAACAGATTCTCTAAAGAATGGCCTTGGCATCAGAAGCCGAATTGTCTTGCAGAGGTCATTTCCAAACGGTAAAAATTTTTTCTTGAATCTAACATTAAATTTCTTGTCTATTTTCAGCTCTGTAACGAGAATTTTACCGCGAGAAATGAGACCAACAGTGAAAATAGAAGACATCGCGACCACACATAAAACAATCCTGGACCTCAGCCCACAACAAGCTGTTCTAGGGTTTATTAATACATTAAAATCGTGGCATTTATTTGGTGCTACAGTGTTTGAAATAGGGGTAGGTTTTACAATCTGACGATACTGTTTGATAAGTTACTGAGTTATTCTATATTCTAGCTGATTTGTCTTACAACTTGGCAAATACTTGCTCGTACATGTGTACAGGTCATGAATAATAATCGGGAGATTTTTTTTTCAAAGTGTGTCAATTCATGAATTTTGAAAACATGGATGCAATGTTGATCACAATCATCTAAATTATATAGTAAATACAGACAATTGTAATTCATGTCTTATCTCAAACATTACTTACACATAATGAAAGGATAATTGTCCTGAAGCAAGCTCACGATATATTGAACTGAAATCTAAATGGTCAAACTTCTGTTATTTTTACAAAGATATTAACTTTGGTTCTCTACCATTGCCTTTGTGGTCTTTCATGGAATACTGGTTCTTTTGATTCACTCCAAATAATCTCTGTTTTGTTTTTCTTCTTTCAGCAAACGTATACATCAATGTTACCTAAGAATCTCCTCCTTGCTGTCCATCAGAAAGGTATCCATCTTCTCGAAACCAAAACTTTTGTAAGTACCATTATCTTTTTTAGTGCCTGACAGCTGCAACAATCTCTCTAGACAGCTGGAATACCAACTCAGAACAAATCATTAAGGAGAAATAATAATAATAATAATAATCTCTTAATTTACATAGGACAGAATTAGGTCCAATATACAAGGACATGGTCCTGTCTAACATTCAGCCCATAGAGACAAACATAGACCCTTATTTTACATGGGTCAGAATTAGGTCTAATATGCAAGGACATTCAGACTTCACAGGGTTGTCCCCCTTGTCAGTTCCTTCACCTAATAAGCCCGATAAACGTCAACAGTCAAAAAGTGTTTTATAAAATTTCGTGTAATATAAGTATATCTTTTATTTGTAGTAATTTTTTGGTATCATTATTTTTTGTAGAGAGTCCTTGGAGCCTACCCGTATTCTGATATCGCCCATTCTAGTCCTGCTATTAAAAGTATTATGATTGTGATAGGTCACGTTGCCAAGGGAACCAAATTTATGTTCAATACCAATCAAGTAAGTTTACGTTTTTCTTTTCAAAATTTTCTTAAATATCTTTTTAATCATTTTAACATCATCCAAAACATAATCATTCCACTTGTTTTTCATATTTGGGCGCTGAAAATATTTCTGCCTGATAACGATGCAAAAGTGTAAAAATATTGGCTGAAATTTGTGAGCCTAAATACAGAACAATTCATTAAACAATTTATTTTCACATATTTCACTCTTTTTGTTCAATAATCTTCAAATTTCATGTTTTTCAACTTATGGATTCGAGGTGGTTAAAAAACAACTTTGTGGATTTGAAAATATTTGTTTTTTGGGGTTGTTAAATCTTCTTATTTATGAGTTATTATAGCATTAATATATAATATACTTATACATGTTAATCTATTATAGATAAACTCAACTTTTTATTGTTCAAATAGTAAAAAATATTTTCAATATGATAAACTCCATCGTCATGTCATGACGTCAGTACAATTGACTTAAATGCCACTGGATAATATATCTATTGTTTTAATTGTGGATAGTATATTATATAAAAACAGACAATAGGTTATACAGATATTGACAATTGTAGTTTGGAACATTAGTTAAAATATTTTGTTGTTTACATTCTTATATAAATATATATCATAAACAGTCTGAGAAACTTTACAATAGTTGTCGACGGAAACAGAATTATGTGTCTCTAATGCCTCGACTCAAATCTGTTTTTTTATCAGTATAGTTATGTATCATATTGAAATACAAATAGTAGATTTTACAGGCTGATATTCGCAACCTCTGACGGTGCTCTCACTTTTCCTATGGCTGCCATCTTGATTAAGAACATTAGTTGCCGAATGTTAGGATGTAAAACTCCATTCATTTCATTAGTGTCTTTGTATGGTACGAATAAAGTTTAGTTTCAAATATTATCTTCCCATCTTCATTAGCCCATAAGGTGTAGAAGAGTTGGATGTAAAACTCCATTCATTTCATATAATAAGTGTCTTCATTAGCCCATTAGTTACAGAAGAGTTGGATGTAAAACTCCATTTCATTTCATTTCATTAGTGTCTTCATTTGCCCATTAGTTACAGAAGAGTTGGATGTAAAACTCCATTCATTTCACTTTATTAGTGTCATCATTAGCCCATTAGTTACAGAAGAGTAGGACGTAAAACTCCTTTTCATTTCATTTATTAGTGTCGTCATTATCCCATTGGGTTACAGAAGATGGATGTAAAACTCATTCATTTCATTTCATAAGTGTCCTCATTAGCCCATTAGTTACAGAAGAGTTGGATGTAAAACTCCATTCTTTTTCATTTCATTAGTGTCTTCATTAGCCCATTAGTTACAGAAGAGTTGAATGTAAAACTCCATTTCATTTCATTAAGTGTCTTCATTAGCACATTAGTTACAGAAGAGTTGGATGTAAAACTCCATTCATTTCATTTCATTAAGTGTCTTCATTAGCACATTAGTTACAGAAGAGTTGGATGTAAAACTCATTCATTTACATTTCATAGTGTCCTTCATTAGCCCATTAGTTACAGAAGAGTTGGATGTAAAACTCCATTCATTTCATTTCAAGTGTCTTCATTAGCCCATTAGTTACAGAAGAGTTGGATGTAAAACTCCATTCATTTCATTCCATTAGTGTCCTTCATTAGCTCATTAGTTACAGAAGAGTTGGATGTAAAACTCCATTCATTTCATTTCATTAGTGTCTTCATTAGCCCATTAGTTACAGAAGAGTTGGATGTAAAACTCCATTCATTTCATTTCATTAGTGTCTTCATTTGCACATTAGTTACAGAAGAGTTGATGTAAAACTCCATTCATTCATTTCTACCTTAGCTGTCTCATTAGCCATAAGCTTTAAGAAGAGTTTTGGATTAACAACTCTAGTTCATATGTCATTTCATAAGTGTCCTTCTAATTCCTATTATTTTACAAAGATATAATAGGTCAATATCCTTTTACAGTTATTCATATTCTATTAGTATCATTACATTACACACTTAGTTACAGGGAAGTTCACTGGATTGGAAACTCATTATTTTACAAGGATAATCACTTAGGTTCCAGGATCTTTCTCCAGTCTGGTCCTTGTTCAAACTTCTTGGTATTGATTTTACAAGGATAACAACTTAGGTTCAAGGATCTTTCTACCAGCTGGTCCTTGTGCAATCCTCTTGGTATTGATTTTACAAGGATAACAACTTAGGTTCACATGGATTCTTTCTACCAGCTGGTCATTGGCCAAACTTCTTGGTATTGATTTTACAAAGATAACAACTTAGGTTCACATGGATCCTTTCTACCATCTGGTCCTTGGCCAAACTTATTGGTATTGATTTTACAAGGATAACAACTAAGGTTTACAAGGATCCTTCTACCAGCTGGTCCTTGTTCAAACCTCTTGGTATTGATTTTACAAGGATAACAACTTAGGTTCACAAGGATCCTTCTACCTGCTGGTCCTTGATCAAACCTCTAGGTATTGATTTTACAAGGATAACAACTTAGGCTCACAAGGATCCTTTCTACCAGCTGGTCCTTAGTCAAACCTCTTGGTATTGATTTTACAAGGATAACAACTTAGGTTCACAGGGATCCTTTCTACCAGCTGGTCCTTGGCCAAACTTCTTGGTATTGATTTTACAAGGATAACAACTTAGGTTCACAAGGATGCTTTCTACCTGCTGGTCCTTGTTCAAACCTCTTGGTATTGATTTTACAAGGATAACAACTTAGGTTCACAAGGATGCTTTCTACCAGCTGGTCCTTGGTCAAACCTCTTCGTATTGATTTTACAATGATAACAACTTAGGCTCACAAGGATCCTTTGGCCAAACATCTTAGCATTGAATTACACAAAATATTTTTTCCATTATTTGGATTTTAACTCTATATCACAAGGACTGCTAAAGTGAGGCGATTATAAATTTGTATCAGGGACCACCGTCATCATTGAATTACACCAATTCCAATTTCATGCAAACATCCGTGGTTCCAGCTATTCTACTAAAACTAAGTGTTTTATGACATCATTATCACAAAGTCTTAGATAGTATCAGTAGATTTACTGCCAGTCCGTGTTCCAAACCACTTTATAATATAGAACAGAAATATAAAAACATTCAATGGTTTTATCAGAATTGAAATGTATTTTTTAATATTTTTCTCGTAATTCCTAAACCACAACCAAGGATTATTTCAAGCCTAATCTTTCTGAGTATTTTTGTGAAAATTTATAAAAATATTATAGAGAACAATTAAACAGATCTAATTGTGATAACAAAACTAAATTTAAAATTAATTTTACTGATTGACAAATCAGATGTCTAGAACGCTTAAATCATGGAAATTTAAGTTTTAGTTAATTTCTTAAAAATGCAACCATGGTCAGAATTCTGAAAAACTTTGGTTAGATCAAATCTGGATTTTGAGAAATACAAAAATCACTCGTTAAGTTTTCCAGAATTATGGCCCTGGAGTCTTAATCCAGAAAGCTTACAATAATCTGATTGAATGACAAAAATTTAAAACAGATTCTATTCATAGACCAATCAAATAACTGGAGTTTTCAGAATAAAGCCCCCAGTAATAGTAGTTCAACTGTACTCAGTGAAATTCCAACTTTCTGAAAAATGAAAAAGGATTCACTAAAAAATGAGGCCAAGTTGACACAAATAATAAAAATTTCAAAATCAAGAATTTTTCTGTTTTTAATTCAATTAAATAATTTATCTATTTTTTTTTATGCTGCATAAAAGTTAGGATCCATTTTTAAAATTAATAATTGAAAATAAGGCATCAAGTGGTAAATTTCTAAATTTCCTGTTTTAATGTCAATTTTTTTGTGATATTTGTGATAATGATTGATGGATTTCTTTCATCTGGAGACTGAATTTACACTTCTTCAAAAATGGAAAATATCAAATTTCTGAAAAAGATATGAATATATCTTTAAATGTTTGAAAAAAGCAGAAAATAACAATTAACTAAATGATAATGATAAAATAGCAGTGACTTTCGCACGATATTATATTAAAAATAAAGTAGGCATTGAACATGAACTTGGTGCACTGTTTCAATAGTTTAGTAAATTGATTATTTTAATTATTTTACTAACATTGTTAATTAGGTATTTATTTTACTAGCTAAAGAAGTATATACAGGCACGATATTTAAACAGAATAACAGGGTTACGGTATCCCAGTTACCCCAACCAACTGGTCAAGGCAGTGTCAAATATGACGTCAAAATTGTATAAAAAGTGTTATCGTAATTTGTGTAAAATAGATATTGCTAGCATAATGGATTGTTAAATTCCATCAAAGAGAATGAAAAAAAGTTCAAGAAATATTCAGTGACGTCAATACTAGAAAGATATTATTTATTGAAACAAATTTGATGATTTGTAAAGAAAACAAGCAATAACAATTTATTACATAGATAACAATTAAAGCTTGGCCAAATCTCTTGACATTGATTCTAAAGGATGACTACCGTATATTTCCGTGTATAATGCGCAGGTTTTTGCCATAAAATGGGCCCAATAAAGAGGGGGTGCGCACTATATACGGGTAAATAAATTTGGAGTATTTTTTCCCAACGAAAATGCGGCAAGTCGATGTTAAGGGTCCGCCATTTTGTCTTCCTTCATCGACATTCGCGGTAAAATTGATTTGTGTAAAAGATTGAATTATGATTGTAATAACGGCACAATATGATTATTATCTTATAAATTAAATAAGTATTGTTAAATATTTGAACAAAACTAAAATGATTCAAGTTAATAACTTTGTTTTTGTTTTCATTAGAACCATTTCTACCAGTTGGTATTGATCTTTACCAGATTATAACAAGGTTATCAAAAAAATCGCATCATTACAGCACCCTAACCAACTCAGCTGCACCCATCTACAAAATTATGTGACATGCTTATTCTATAATTTTTTTTTTTTTTTTTTTTTTTTAATGATTACATAAAACTGAAATATTTAAATATTCCATGGGAAATTAATAGCATGAAACTTCTTATAATAAACGTTATATATCAACTGACCCTACCCTATAAACAGTGATTCTGTTATGTTTATAATTAAGAAATTAGAAAGTGTTACAGTATAATAAACAACATGGTAACAGATTTTTTTATGAAAATTGAGTAGAATTAATATTCCAGACAAATATACATCATAACATAACCAGTAATTAAATTGCGTGAAATATTCACTGGAGATCAGAATTAAATCTACTTTTTACATGACGTGTCTGAAATTATTCATAACATTGTTAAAAATCAGATTTATGGTGTCCATGATTTGTCAACTTTCAATTAATATGGACTGTTGTCACGGAAATGGTTGATATGTAATAGTTTAAACCAATTTAGTAATCTGTTTAGAAAGAAATAACAATTTATTACAATGATAAATTCCTGATAGTTTACAAAGATCCTTTCTACCAGCTGGTCCTTGGTCAAACCTCTTGGTATTGATTTTACAAGTATAACAACTTAGGTTTACAATGATCCTTTATACCAGCTGGTCCTTGGTCGAACTTCTTGGTATTGATTTTACAAGGATAACAACTTAGGTTCACAAGGATCCTTTCTACCAGCTGGTCCTTGGTCAAACCTCTTGGTATTGATTTTACAAGGATAACAACTTAGGTTCACAAGGATCTTTCTACCAGCTCCTTGGTAAAACCTCTTGTTGGATTTTACAAGGATAACAACTTAGGTTCACAAGGATCCTTTATACCAGCTGAGTCCTTGGTCAAACCTCTTGGTATTGATTTAAAAGGATAAAAACTTAGGTTCACAATGATCCTTTATACCAGCTGGTCCTTGGTCAAACCTCTTAGTTATTGATTCTTTACAAGGATAACAACTTAGATTCACAGTAAAGGATCCTTTCTACCAGCTGGTACTTGGTTAAACCTCTTGGTATTGATTTTACATGAATAACAAGTTAGGTTCACAAGGATCCTTTCTACCAGCTGGTCCTTGGTCAAACCTCTTGGTATTGATTTTACAAGGATAACAACTTAGGTTCACAAGTATCCTTTCTACCAACTTCCTTAATCAAATATCATGACATTGGTTTTTCCTGCGTTATCACAAGGTTTCCAAGCAAATGACGTCATTCCAGCACTCTAACTAACAATGCTACACACCTCATTTACTCTTTCTATTCACTCTCAGCTTAGATTGTTGACTTTCAATTCCTATAGATTTATCTGTTAATCTCTATGTTGGAAAGGCCTTGTATTTAAGATAAGACTTGTAGCGTGCCAAATACATGATCATTCTCCTGCAATAATTAAATTCATTCAACTTCACTTGGTAAATTTATATTTAAAACAGTGAATTATAATGAACAAAAAATGTCTGGAAATTATCATATTCTGAAATGAGTCTTGACAGAAAAATTGAAAAAAATTAATCTTTGACAATATTTCTATCGTGATAGAGAAATATAACATCCAGATGTTCCTGAATTTTATTAATGTGTTTCATTCGTCTGAAGATTATCTCTAAAGATTGTAAGAAAGATAATAGGTCTATTAGGGAACATTGCTGGGTAATTAGATCAAGAAATGATCAAGAAATTAGCAAGCGTTGAACCTACCTTCCCCCATGTAGATTATTGTCTTTTGTTCAAAGATGATAGGAATGTTGAAATTGGCAACAATCCACCTACAGCCAACCCCCTACAGATATGCAAGTTGTTTGTTGACAACGATATGTTTGACATTGATGTCGTGCTTTTGCTCAACTTACAAAACGTTTAGGTTGACATGATTAGAGGAGATTATTGTAGGGTCACTGAGGAGAATGATTGGTCAAACACAGCTTCTTATTCTGCTGATAGTCTTTACAGCTCTGTCAAACCTGAAGGTCCAGGCTTCAATCCTAGTATAGATTGAGATAAAAGAGATCTGTGGTGGCTCAGTGAGTTAGACACTTGCTCACTAACCTGAAGGTCCAGGGTTCAATCCTAGTATAGGTTGAGATAATACTTCAACCCTGTCAGTAGAGAGCTGTGGTGGCTCAGTGAGTTAGATGCTTGCTCACTAACCTGAAGGTCCAGGGTTCAATCCTAGTATAGGTTGAGATAATACTTCAACCCTGTCAGTAGAGAGCTGTGGTGGCTCAGTGAGTTAGATGCTTGCTCACTAACATGAAGGTCCAAGGTTCAATCCCAGTATAAGTTGAGATGACACTGCAACCCTGTCAGTAGAGAGCTGTGGTGACTCAGTGAGTTAGATGCTTGCTCACTAACAGAAGTCCAGGGTTAATCCATATAGGTAGTTTCCCCTGTCAGTGATGCTGTCTGGGGATGAATTGAAATGCTTGTTTCACTAAGCAGGTCACAAGATTAACAGTAACTAATGTTCCTTGCTAAATTGAATGAAAGGAGTTAAGCCCATAACATGAAGCCAGGTTTTATCGAAGACCCCTTAAAGCTACTATACGTTGCTGTCCTAAAATGAATGAAAGGTTCACCTCCCATTGGTTAGATTCCTTAACAGCTAACAACTGGGTACTCTTTAACTGCTTGATCACTGGAAAATTGAATGAAGGGTAATAACCCAGAGTTAAGTAATCTTACAACTGATTAACAGTAAACCATATGCTGTCCTTTTACTGCTGATCCCTGGTAAAATCTGACAGTTGCATTTCATGTGCAATAACCCAGGCTGTTGCTACAAACCCCTTAACAGCTAACCTATACTGCTGTCCTATACTGCTGTCCTGGCAAAATTGAATGACATGTTCACAAGATCAAAATAAAAAAAAATGTTTTGCTTAATTAAGAAAAATTATAGCCCTATAACAGTAGATAGAGATTTATCGAAGTTGTTCGTTGCGTTAAAATGTATAAAAACTTCCACCTCCTCATTGGTTAATTCCTTCAGAAAACAGGGTATTTTAATCTCAGCTTGAATATTGATTAAATTTCTGAATGGAATAACAAGAGATTAAGTAATTTATTTAATCTGATTATCCAGAAACATTTTTTTTAATTGATCCCTTAATCTACTCGTTTCTTCTTCATTCATAACAGAGTTCGTTTAAGTTCAGATTATCTAATATTCTAACTATGCATTATGGAACTTGATCAAATTCCATTTTATAAATGCACTCAAATCTAATATTAGTTAGCATTAATCTTTTTTTTTTTTTTTTTAAATTCAATGCATATTTCAAAATTTTCAAACTATTCTTTTTTTTAATTTGAAATCTAATTAGTTAAATTGGTTAAAATTCATTCAGTTTTTTTTATACACGAAAACTTAACTTAGGATGATGTTAGTGCTCCAATGGTCAGATTGGTCAACCACTAAAATTGAGTATTTATTAACCAATCAGGTTACTGTATTTCTTAAAATCTTGATTGTATCTTTGTTAAAATTTTGTGAAACAGGTCCCTGGTTTTGGCTTGTCCAACTTTCTCATTATACCTTGAGACTGTAAACCCCGTGAGCGTGTGGGCCCACCTTGACACCTACATAGCCCCACCCAGCTTAATAATTGATCCATGAGACAAATTGATTCTATAAGCTGTAATTAGTAAACAAATAGAAATCAACAATTCACCTACAACTGTGATGTCTCAAGAGAAACCTACCAACTGGACATTCGATCATTATTAAACACTAAACATAAAGACATACAGTAAATATATTCTATTGAAGTTATTACCTGCTTCTGATTAACTTTATACATAACTTAGTGATATCCTTCCTTTACATCCTGTTCATTCATACTTATATAGATTATTATTGTCTGACTGTTACTTATGTCAGACACCACACCTGCTCTCAATCCATGAAGCACTTTTCTCATGAAGCCCAGCATCTTGATCATGCAAACTTACAGAGATTTTGTTACTGTCTGACTGTTACTTATGTCAGCTTCATTTACCTTAAAAAGCCACCACACCCCTCACCCCACAGAACACTTGTGTTTTCTCATGAAGCCTGGCATATTGATCATACAAACTTATCAAAGTTTAATTGTTGTCATTAGAAACTTATGTCAGATTAATTAAAATTATCTTAACGATAATTACTGTGCTAATATTACGCTCGTATTTCTATCGGTGATTCAGGTCTGTGGGGGACAATTAGCTGAGGTACTGTGTGCGACAGGCTGTGTACATTAAAGATCCCTTGACAGAGTTGTGTAATGCTTGCAAGATTTCCCTCACTGCACACTGCGTGGCGTCATCATTAACCCATAAAGATTTAGAACAGTGGGACGTTAAACTCCATACATTTCCTCTTATTGATTTAGTCAAACTGACCCTTTCGGAAAATTTCCTTCTGTCCATACCAGCACTGTTGACATGTCGTCAGTGTCAATACAACTGTATGTTGACATGTCGTTAGTGTCAATACAACTGTATGTTGACATGTCGTCAGTGTCAATATCACATTCTGTTTATATTATCATTGAAATATTGATTAATTAATTTATAATTGATTGAGTAAATATTGATATATTATAACTTATTAACTATTATATACTCCAGGGATTATAAACAGATATATTTCTAAAGGTGGGTAGCTTAGCTACGGGGGCGAAGCCTGATGGAATATTGGGGGAGGTTTTCTAAAAAAAATGATGAAGGTTGGGAAGTAATTATAATTTGTGCTACTGGAAAAAGAAAGATTGTACTGGTTCAGCTTTATTTATCAACCTTAAACAAGATTTACTGATGATGTTTGATTGGTCAATCTACGATAGGACTATTGTAGGCATCGAACCAATGGTTTGAAAACAGATTAAAAATTTAACCTTTTACTTTCAACTCTGCTATTTCTAATTCTGTCAATCAAAACAAAGTCAAGTGTTCAGTGTCAACAAGTCTGCAAAAACTTTGTGCACGTTTCATCACACCTTTGCCATTTGGAACATAAAATATATCATTCCAAAAACCAGCTTTGAATTACGTACATCGTCAACGAAGGTTTTTATTTTTTCTTGTCAAAGGTTACATTAAGTGTGATGATATTTTTTATATCGTGTTTTTTTATCGTGTCTAATTTGAACAGTCGAGTTGGAGATATATCATTGTTAAACAGTCAGCAACAATGATTTATGCGACAAATTACCAGTTGATAAAGTGATTTGAAGTAAGATATTGGCTTAATATAAGTTGAATTTAAAGAAACTATCAATTAATTTACAAAACTCATTGAAATTTACCGGTAATAAACTTCATTTTTCAAACTAATTCCCTTAGAACTGCAAAGATAAGATTGCAAAAAAAAGTTTTTTTTATTTGTAAAATTGATAATATGAAAGGACAGATTATTTTTATAAATTTCTAAACACCTAAATGTCTCTTACATTAATTATGTAGATTTATTTCTGTAAAAAGCTTGTTGATAAAACTTATAATAATATAGATATAGATCAGGCTACTAGGATTAAAATAACTTCCATCTTCCTCTAGATATACTCTAACTTCCATCTTCCTCTAGATATACTCTAACTTCCATCTTCCTCTAGATATACTCTAACTTCCATCTTCCTCTAGATATACTCTAACTTCCATCTTCCTCTAGATATACTCTAACTTCCATCTTCCTCTAGATATACTCTAACTTCCATCTTCCTCTAGATATACTCTAACTTCCATCTTCCTCTAGATATACTCTAACTTCCATCTTCCTCTAGATATACTCTAACTTCCATCTTCCTCTAGATATACTCTAACTTCCATCTTCCTCTAGATATACTCTAACTTCCATCTTCCTCTAGATATACTCTAACTTCCATCTTCCTCTAGATATACTCTAACTTCCATCTTCCTCTAGATATACTCTAACTTCCATCTTCCTCTAGATATACTCTAACTTCCATCTTCCTCTAGATATACTCTAACTTCCATCTTCCTCTAGATATACTCTAACTTCCATCTTCCTCTAGATATACTCTAACTTCCATCTTCCTCTAGATATACTCTAACTTCCATCTTCCTCTAGATATACTCTAACTTCCATCTTCCTCTAGATATACTCTAACTTCCATCTTCCTCTAGATATACTCTAACTTCCATCTTCCTCTAGATATACTCTAACTTCCATCTTCCTCTAGATATACTCTAACTTCCATCTTCCTCTAGATATACTCTAACTTCCATCTTCCTCTAGATATACTCTAACTTCCATCTTCCTCTAGATATACTCTAACTTCCATCTTCCTCTAGATATACTCTAACTTCCATCTTCCTCTAGATATACTCTAACTTCCATCTTCCTCTAGATATACTCTAACTTCCATCTTCCTCTAGATATACTCTAACTTCCATCTTCCTCTAGATATACTCTAACTTCCATCTTCCTCTAGATATACTCTAACTTCCATCTTCCTCTAGATATACTCTAACTTCCATCTTCCTCTAGATATACTCTTAGTTTGTGAGTAGAGAGCTGTGGTGGCTCAGTGGGTTAGACGCTTGCCTGCTAACCTGAAGGTCCCGGGTTCAATCCCAGCGAAGGTCAAGATTAACTTTCGGATTTTTCAGCCTGGTTTTCCCTTGTCAGTGATGCAGGTTGAAGGGACTGACATGGTAAAAAGCGTCTAGTTGTTCGATTGGGACAATAAACCAAGGCCCTGTGTGGTATTGGCTGTGCACGGTAAAGATCTAAGCTAATATTTACCAAGTTTGAAAATATAAAATTTAAGTCCTTTATAAGAAGTAGTTTTCCTTTTGGATTCATGCAGCTCCGGCCACTAATTCCTACATTCCACACTCCTTTATTTTATTATAGGCAATAATAGGCATTGTAGGCAAAAGTGCATGTGGGCATTAGTGGACAACGCCTAATAAGTTGTTGTGTGTTTGTGTAATATATTAAAACTTAGTTTTAAAAATTCACTGTTTTAGAAACAGTGTATAAGGAAATGTACGTTGGGTAATAAAACCCACACTATGATAAACGATGATAATAATATACAAGTTCTGTTGTTTCCATGTTTAGAAATCTCTGGTTACTATGTGTGGTTACTATGTGAACAGATCATTTACTGTTGTCTTTTCTTATAAAATTGAAATATAAATCTGTTAATAGTTTGATGATAAGATGAATGAGTTTCCCTCCTTCGCAATCTTCATGGATCAGGAAGTTTAGTTTGGTAAATCAACGTCTGCCGTGCATTGCATTTCTGATTGACATAACAACACAATCTTGTGATTTATAACTCAACTTTGTTCATGGGGTTGATATATCAAATCTTTATAATATCAAGAGTCAACTGATTACCTAAACTTAAACTTAGAAAGAAAGCAACAGCTAGTTATATTTTACAAGGATAACAACTTAGGTTTACAAGTCCGCCATGACAGGGATCCTTTCTACCAGCTGATCCTTGGCCAAGCCTCTTGGCATTGATCTTTCCTGGATTATCTGTACCCATTTACAGATAGGTGGACTGGAATTATGAGTGAAGATGACTTATTCAAGGTCATCAAACTTTCACACACCAGTCTAGATTAGAACTCGTGTCTGAGATTTTCAACATATCCAAGCAAATGACGCCATGACGTAAAGAACACCACTGATATTACAGAATGCAGCCATTTGATTGGATGATAAACTAGCGAGTATTTGTAGACGTTATTAATCACAAATTGAGTCAATGTAAACAAGAAATGTTCCGTATTTAACAATCTATTTAAGTGATGTTATTCTCCATCTTTATATTCAAACTAGAAGATTTATTACAAGACACAGTTTTACGTGTTGATGTGAAACTTTTCTTTAAGTCGGCTAAATTTAGTTTCATTGCTTTATTTCTTGACTAACAATCATCATACATCATTTCTATTTTCTTTTCTATGATCAGGTGTTTGATCTGTTCAGTGACACACTATCATGATGACGTGTCTAGATTTAACAAGGGTTCAGTGAAACACTATCAAGGGTTCAGTGAAACACTATCAAGGGTTCAGTGAAACACTATTAAGGGTTCAGTGAAACACATTCAAGGGTTCAGTGAAACACTATCAAGGGTTCAGTGAAACACTATCAAGGGTTCAGTGAAACACTTTTAAGGGTTCAGTAAAACACTATCAAGGGTTCAGTGAAACACATCAAGGGTTCAGTGAAACACTATCAAGGGTTCAGTTAAACGCTATCAAGGGTTCAGTGAAACACTATCAAGGGTTCAGTGAAACACTATCAAGGGTTCAGTGAAACGCTATCAAGGGTTCAGTGAAACGCTATCAAGGGTTCAGTGAAACACTATCTAGGGTTCAGTGAAACGCTATCAAGGGTTCAGTGAAACACTATGAAGGGTTCAGTGAAACACTATGAAGTAAAAAAAAATATTTCAAAACCGACATTATTGGTTGTTGGAAGGGGAAGACATTGACCGTCTACAATCATTGTTGTTCCAAACACCCTTCTAATCAGAGGTGACATTTACAAATTTGCAACTTGCGTTCGGTGACACACAAACTAAAGACTGGTATTATTGAAAGTTTTGGTTAGAGTTGAATTTGATAATTTAGACTATAGTGCTAATTTAGTTTTTCTGTGCTTAGAATATTAAAATTTATTTCATGTTTAGACCATTTGTTTTGTATATTTTGATGTAAGCATATAATTAATTTTTTGTATATTTATGTTTTGTATATTTTTTTTTAAAGAAATATTCTTTTTTAGTATATTTATGTTTTTAAATTTTGTATTTTTCAGGCATCACAGATTGCTCATTTAATAAAAGATTATGTGGAAGAATTACAAGCACGATATCTGTTAACACCCAACGATAATTCTCATCGTATGTCTCGAGCCATTGACTTGGAGGAACTCGAACGTCAAAACGCAGCTTTACAAACCATCGACCCAATCAGAGAGGACTAAGTTACCGTTGAACTGCTGAAGATTTGGTATTAAGAAATGTTGTTAAAATGTCTCAAATGAGTTCAGAAAATATTAAACTGTTCGAAGTTTTTTTACGAAGAAAATTCTGTTTATTGTTTCCTATGTGAAAGGTTAAATCTAAAATTAAAGGCCTGAAGTTTTGTACTAGGAAATATTGTTGAAATGTTCCTGTATTAGAATATCTAATGAATTTAAAACAGAATTTAATAGATCCAATGAATCAACTGTCTGAAGATTTGTTACCAAGAAAAGATGCTGAAGATGTTTGTTGCAAATATATTTGTTAAATTTACCAATGTTATTGGGTTTTTTACTGATAGAACAATATTGTTGAACCTACCAGTAGATTAATTATAAAATTTCCCTTATCTTTCATATCCATTCATAATTTTACGGTGAAAAGGTTCAAATATAAAAAAAAACTGAAGAAAGGTCAGATAATGATACTGTTTGTTTTCATATTGTTTCTACTTATTTAAGTACAATGTCTTATTTAAGTACAAAATCTAATATAAGTACTACGTCTTATTTAAGGAAGTACTATGTTTTATTTAATTACAATGTCTTATTTAAGTACAAAGTCTAATATAGGTACTACGTCTAATTTAAGTAAGTACTATGTCGTATTTAAGTACTTTGTCTTATTTAAGTACTATGTCTTATTTAAGTAAAAAGTCTTAATTAAGTACAATGTCTTATTTAATTAAGTGATATGTCTTATTTAACTACCATGTCTTATTTTAGGGCAATGTCTTATTTAAGTACTTATGTCTTATTAAAGTACTATGTCTTATTTAAGTACAATGTCTTATTTAAGTACTTATGTCTTATCTTTCTCAGCGAATATAAAATATACTGCTATAGGCCATGAACTCTGGTTCTCAGTTTTCAGGTCATCTGTTGTATATCTGTAAGGTTCGAGCAGGACATGAAATAATTTAACCCAAAGGGGAACAACTTTATTATTACCAAAACTTTACAATGAATAAAGATATTGATTATAACTAACTTTATTGATTAACAATTACTGAGTTTATTTATTCTGCGATGTTTCAACAAGTATTCTCTTGTCGTTATCAAGCAGGAAGATCTTATCTATGCAAGAACCAGTTTGATTGAAATACAAATTGAGGAGACATCTTTTTAAACTTGTATTTAATTTCTATGACCATTTTGTGTATGTATTATATTTGTAAAAATGTGATATATTTTTTAAGTGCAATAAGTAAATGTTATTATTTTCATAGTCATGTTCAGTAAGATACAAATCTTTCAATAAGTATCTGAAAAAGTAATATACAAATCTTTAGCCATAAATACAGAAGTATTGAATTATTAATGTCAATTCATAGGATATAAAACTCTATTTCATTAGTCCAATAAGATACAGAACAGTAGGATATAAAACTATTTCATTTCATTAGTCCAATAAGATACAGAACAGTAGGATATAAAACTCTATTTCATTTCATTAGTCCAATAAGATACAAAAGCAGTAGGATATAAAACTCTATTCATTCATTAGTCCAATAAGATACAGAACAGTAGGATATAAAACTCTATTTCATTTCATGTCCAATAAGATACAGAACAGTAGGATATAAAACTCTATTTCATTTCATTAGTCCAATAAGATACAGAACAGTAGGATATAAAACTCTATTTCATTTCATTAGTCCAATCTGATACAGAACAGTAGGATATAAAACTCTATTTCATTTCATTAGTCCAATAAGATACAGAACAGTAGGATATAAAACTCTATTTCATTTCATTAGTCCAATAAGATACAGAACAGTAGGATATAAAACTCTATTTCATTTCATTAGTCCAATAAGATACAGAACAGTAGGATATAAAACTCTATTTCATTAGTCCAATTGTACAAACAGTAGGATATAAAACTCTATTTCATTAGTCCAATAAGATACAGAACAGTAGGATATAAAACTCTATTTCATTTCATTAGTCCAATAAGATACAGAACAGTAGGATATAAAACTCTATTTCATTTCATTAGTCCAATAAGATACAGAACAGTAGGATATAAAACTCTATTTCATTAGTCCAATAAGATACAGAACAGTAGGATATAAAACTCTATTTCATTTCATTAGTCCAATAAGATACAGAACAGTAGGATATAAAAATCTATTTCATTTCTTTAGTCCAATAAGATACAGAACAGTAGGATATAAAAATCTATTTCATTTCATTAGTCCAATAAGATACAGAACAGTAGGATATAAAACTCTATTTCATTAGTCCAATAAGATACAGAACAGTAGGATATAAAAATCTATTTCATTTCTTTAGTCCAATAAGATACAGAACAGTAGGATATAAAACTCTATTTCATTTCATTAGTCCAATAAGATACAGTAGAATTAGAATAGTTCAATGGTTGAATATGACATTTAATTAATAATCAATATAACATCAATTCACAACAAGTATTTCTCTTGTCAAAAACTTTACAGAACATTTCACTAATTATCTTTTAACATAATCAATCATTAAAAACGTGCCAAAGTTTGTAAATTGCCAAATTCATAATCCAAAAAGAAGCAAAATATAAATACATCAAGATGACACAATTCGTGTTATGAAAGTTTGGAAATTTGTTAGGAAATAATTTTTGAAGTCTATGTTAGTTTGAAGTAATATTCTATAATTGATTAGGTTGATAAGATCAGATGAAAAGATCAAAAAGTTGAAATTCTCATAAATGATTGATGACCTTTTGTTCTTCGCCTTAAGATAAAAATGAGCGTTTCTGGCCAAAATTGGATTATTTTGCAATCGCTTTGTAAACTAATTGAGTTATTCTTCAAAAACATGTTTGATCAAATTTATTTTCTAAAGAATAGAAACAACTATTATACATAATTTATAAGGATAACAACAAGGATCCTTTCTACCAACTGGTCCTTGGCCAAATCTCTTGGTATTGATTTTACAAGGATAAAAACTTAGGTTCACAAGGATCCTTTCTACCAGCTGGTCCTTGGTCAAATCTCTTGGTATTGATTTTACAAGGATAAAAACTTAGGTTCACAAGGATCCTTTCTACCAACTGGTCCTTGGTTAAATCTCTTGGTATTGATTTTACAAGGATAAACAACTTAGGTTCACAAGGATCCTTTCTACCAGCTGGTCCTTGGTAAACCTCTTGGTATTGATTTTACAAGGATAAAACTTAGGTTCACAAGGATCCTCTCTACCAGCTGGTCCTTGGTCAAACCTCTTGGTATTGATTTTACAAGGATAACAACTTAGGTTCACAAGGATCCTTTCTACCAGCTGGTCCTTGGTCAAATCTCTTGGTATTGATTTTACAAGGATAACAACTTAGGTTCACAAGGATCCTTTCTACCAGCTGGTCCTTGGTTAAATCTCTTGGTATTGATTTTACAAGGATAACAACTTAGGTTCACAAGGATCCTTTCTACCAGCTGGTCCTTGGTTAAATCTCTTGGTATTGATTTTACAAGGATAACAACTTAGGTTCACAAGAATCCTTTCTACCAGCTGGTCCTTGGTCAAACCTCTTGATATTGATTTTACAAGGATAACAACTTAGGTTCACAAGGATCCTCTCTACCAGCTGGTCCTTGGTTAAATCTCTTGGTATTGATTTTACAAGGATAACAACTTAGGTTCACAAGGATCCTTTCTATCAGCTGGTCGTTGGTCAAACCTCTTGGTATTGATTTTACAAGGATAACAACTTAGGTTCACCAAGGATCCTTTCTACCAGCTGGTCCTTGGTCAAACCTCTTGGTATTGATTTTACAAGGATAACAACTTAGATTCACAAGGATCCTTTCTACCAGCTGGTCGTTGGTCAAACCTCTTGGTATTGATTTTACAAGGATAACAACTTAGGTTCACAAGGATCCTTTCTACCAGCTGGTACTTGGTCAAACCTCTTGGTATTGATTTTACAAGGATAACAACTTAGGTTCACAAGGATCCTTTCTACCAGCTGGTCGTTGGTCAAACCTCTTGGTATTGATTTTATAAGGATTATTTGTTTAATATTTCCCCTAACTATCTGAATATAGGTCGATTTAAAAAAGACAGTAAATGTGTAAAATACGTCAGACATTATAATTGCCTTAGTTACACATTTTAACAATTTTATCAGTTAATATTAAAAAAGTGAAAAATCAAAAAAAAAAAAATACAAATTATGAAATAATGACTACAATACTTTTTAAACAAAATTGACAGTTTTGAAAGGTCAGTCAGTCAGTCAGTCAGTCAGTCAGTCAGTAGGTTCAACAATCTTGTCATTTTAGTTTTCAGATCTATACCCATACACCAATATAAGCTGTAGCAATAACTTCAAGGTTATCAGTAGAATCCATAGCCTAAGAAATATCACAAAGTAAAACTGAAATAGATCAAAAGATATAAAACTAAATTTGGTAGTCTCAAGAAATTGTGGGCTTTTTTATAACTGTTATAATTTCACAAAAATGAAATTAATGAGTTTTACGTCCTACTCGTCTGCACCTAATGGGCTAATGAAGACGGTAAGATAATATTGAAAACTAAACTTTTTTCGTACCATACAAAGACACTAATGAAATGAAATGAAATGGAGCTTTACGCCCAACAGTTTTGAAAGCAATTTTACGTCCCTATTCTTCTGCATCTTATGGGAAAATAAAGACGGTATAATTCCACTAGATGTTACAGTAGATAAATAAGCTATATGTTAAATTTATTATTTGTATCAGAGACACGGAAAGCATGGAACAGAACCTTTTAAATTTACAGTCCGACTCCTGTAGTTGTTGCAAATCGACTGAGATTTTTATATTTTAATAGGAATATGAGTTTTGTTTTAACAATCAATGCCCTCAGATTTTTCAAGACTTTGAAATGAAACTAAGATAGAAATTGAGACAAATGTATGGATGTAAAAAGGCTTGATTGTAAGTGATTATTTATACCAGGGCGAAGACCTACTGGCAGTGAAATCCAACCTGCTAAATTTCCTACTGTTCTACATTGTATCAAGTTGCAGTCTTTTCTTCCATCATCTTCAATTACTATTTCCAATCTTATTTTTCAATTTCTTCTGAAATTCAGTCTGACTTTCAATTAAAAACCTTACATTGCTTTCAGTGATTTTTATAAACAGAAGTTAGGTCAAACCAATAGTTTGTTCCCCTTATTCTACCTTAAAGTTAGTGAATCAGTTACCTTTCAGTCAGGGTTTTTAATTTTACCGTTCATGTATGACTGAGGTCTAGAATGACAGTTGACTTTGCCTTTTACCTACTTAATCTTCAGACTCATACTGGGGAATGATGATAGAAGTAATTGACCTTTGAACTGAAATCTTATTGGTTGTTTGAGTGAATAAAGCATTTTGATTGATTAATATAGTATAGCAACCTGATTGGTCGAATTTACTAATGACGGTAATCTGATTGGCTTAGAATTTGCAAAAAATAAAGCCGCAGATGTTCACTGCATTTTGCTACATCTAGTCTGTTTGTTTATATTAAGTTAAGTTTTTTTCTTTTTTTGTTAAATGTTAAACAAAACCATTTTTATATCTAGCCTTTATGCATAATTTATTTTCAACATTTGATTTTTTATGTAACCTATTATCTCTTAGTTATATTAGTTATTTTGCTTTTTTGTAAAAATTTGTTGCGTCTTAAATAGGTTATATCTGCCAATCTAGATATTTTTTACTGTTTAGTAATTTTGTATTAAAATAAGCATCAGTTATTAACTTAATTAAACCCAAACACAACGGGAAATAAAACATCGTGGCTCCTTGAACCACATGATTACAATATCTCCCTTTTATATCACAGTTCAACGGTTAAAATATTAGATTATTCACAGACTCTATTCTTTAGTAATGACACCTGGTAAGTCTAACTGATGAATATATACTCATATTGACCAAGTTTAAGTTAGAAGTGTTTTTCAATAATAACTTAGTTTAATAGATATATCATGTTATATAGAGATTCTATTCTTTAGTCATGATACCTGGTAAGTCCAACTAATGAATATATACTCTTATTGACCAAGTTTAAGTTAGAAGTGTTTTTCAATAATAACTTAGTTTAATAGATATATCATGTTATATAGAGATTCTATTCTTTAGTCATGACACCTGGTAAGTCTAACTAATGAATATATACTCTTATTGACCAAGTTTAAGTTAGAAGTGTTTTCAATAATAACTTAGTTTAATAGATATATCATGTTATATAGAGATTCTATTCTTTAGTCATGACACCTGGTAAGTCAAACTAATGAATATATACCATTATTGACCAAGTTTTAGACCTAAAAGTTTTAGGAGGCAGGGCTTTAAGTTTGAAATTAAGAATCAGAGAAAAGTCGATATTTAACTGGTAGCCTATGATACATTAAGTATTAATATTAAAGTAATTATATTATGAATTAGTAGATTGATTGGATGTAAAACTCCATTTATCTAGTAGCCTTGCAGGCATTAAGTATTAATATTGAAGTAAAAGAGATTGAATTAAGAGCTGTGTTGTAATCTGATTTGTATAAAAATGTAAATTGTGTATTATTTAATCTCTACATTCCATGACAAGTCGGGCTTTAATCCCATGGACTTAATCCCAAGGGTTAATCTCTCCTAATCCCGCCTTTGTCTCAAATTGTATAATATTTAAACTTTCTAGATTTGATTTAAAAAAATTTTCCAATTGGTTTCTTCTATCTTGCTGGCTGGTAGTTTCATTTTTTCATTAACCCTTTTAAAACGTAATTCTTTTAATTTATTTTAATTAACCCTTTGAGCTTGATGGAGTTTTAGATGAAGAAGCTGGTACATCTGTAGTTCTAGAAGCTGATCTAGATATGGCATGATGTAAAGTTACTAAGACATGTACTAACAGCTTATAATGTAGATCCTATTTGAAGATGGATCAGATATCAGGAGTTCCAGTGCTCAAAGGGTTAAAGTATTAAAGGAATCAATCTAATGATAATGAAATAAGGAATATCCAAACTAGTTGTAACCTGCCAGACTGACAGAGTAAAACTGTAAACTATTGAAACCAATTGGAAATAAAAATGCTTAGTCTGAAACTTACTGATTGGACCAAGTCTAGATAGATGTTTTCTCAGATTTATACAAAAGCCAGAAAAACGTGGTCTGTTTACGGAGGTCCTCTAAAATGACCAGTGTATGAAGTTTTTACCAATTTGAGGAGGTCACACAATAACTGGCATGATTCTGGAGGTATCTTTGAATTCGAGGTCTTTTAACACTTCCTTAAGTGGCATTTAGTAGTTGGAGAATATATATCAGGACACAATTATATGGATAACAATTACTTTATTAAATAATTTGCGACGTAAAGACGGGAGCATCCTCGTTGAAACGTCGCAAATTATTTAATAAAGTAGTTGTTATCCATATAATTGTCTTTTAACACATTGCTGATTTCTGGTTGTCTTTTAAAAACTGACCTGTTTCTGAAGTTCCCATAAAACGTCCTGTTTTAAGAGGTCTCAAAAAACATCGTCTGTTTTTGGAGGTCCTACACAAAAATTTGTTATGAAAATGAGAGAAAAAAGGTTTAAGCATAGCTTATATTTCTGACTCTAGTCGTACTGAAATCTGTAAAAACGTAGCCTTGGTATAATTCAGAAAGTTTCAGACAAATATTGTAAATAATTTTTTTTATCCAATTTATCATATATTATAAACCTGTAAATTTCCTATTAACCAAACAATATTTATAGCCAATTTCATAAACTTTTGTCTTTTTTTTTTCAATAAACCAATGATTGCTTTGTACATATTATATTTCTTCTGTTTTTGGGCAGAGGAGTTGCCAGAAACATTGGATTTGGGAATGAGGTCTATTTCCGTGAAGCGTACACCAGGACGGTAATACTATTTAAAACATAGGGGGAGGGGTAATATCTGAGGATGGAAAAAGGGGGGCACTCTGAAAGCATTGACTTCAACTGAGAACATTGCCCTTCCGGATATTTTTGCTGTCGATGACTGTAAATTTTTTGCGTACAATAAAACTCGGGAGTAGTATACAATAAAAACTTATAACAATGTAAATTGTTGAAACGTTGTGTACATAAACTCGGTAGTATACCATATAAACTGATGACGACAATGTAAATTGTTGAAACGTTGTGTACAATAAAACTCAGGAGTAGTATACTATATAATCTGATGACGACAATGTAAATTGTTGAAACGATGCGTACATAAACTCAGTATACATATAAACTGACGATGACAATTAAATTTTGAAAGTTGTGTACATAAACTCAGTAATATACCATATAAGCGATGACAATGTAAATTGTTGAAACGATGCGTACATAAACTCAGTAGTATACCATATAAACTGACGATGACAATGTAAACTGTTGAAACGTCGTATACAGTAGTATACCATATAACTGAGAGACAATGTAAATGTTGAAACGTCGTATACGTAGGATACCATATATACTCGTGACAATAATTGACCAATATTCCCTCAGATTCCCCACTCCCCGGATTCCACTGGATAATGAATTCCAGATCATGTTTTTAATTAAGTTGATGTTTGGATTAAATTTAATTAAAGCGAATTGGAATCCATTCATGTCCATAAGATTAAATCACCCTTTTTATAATAAATGTAGATAGACTCGTTTTCTAACTGTGAATGAATGAATGAAAGAATTAATAGAGAATTGATAGAAATAAAGAATGAGTGAATAAATGATAAATTGGTGAAATATGGAATTCCTGAATGAATCAACAAAAGAACGGATGAATGAATGAACGAAGGAATGAACGTATGAATACGCAAAAGAAAGAATGAATCTGTAAGTTGGCTCTGAATAAAAAAAACAACATAATGGAATAGGAAAATAAATGGAATCATAAAGCTAAATAAATAAAAAAAATATACAACAAAATAAAAGTAGTTTTTCTGACCCAACTATAAAGAATACTGTGAAGATTATTGAAAGTTTTGATATATGACGTGTGATTGACACGTGCGATAGTTTTTGACATGTTAAACGGAAGAAAAAGACTGATGCCTGTAATTAAAACACAGGTCTAAATTACATCCCTGTCAGGTAGTTTTACTACTGAAAAATATTTAATTTCTACATCTCATAAAAATCATATCAATGTTCTCTTCGTCTTTGCTAGCCATGCAACTTATTTATGTTTCAGGGTTTTGCAATTTAACGTTGTGGGGTTTACCCTTAGGGTCACAGTATAAGGGAAAAGGGGGGGGGGGTCATAAACCACTTGAAAACAAAAGGACGTGGGGGGGGGGGGTGCATTGGGAAAAAGAGAGGGTTTCACCCAGAGCATGTCATTTCGCTACCGATTGACCAGCAATATAAGCATGATAATCACGTTTTTAAATGAAAGTGATATCTGAGACAGCATGATAGCGTCACGCTTGTGTCACGCTGGTATTTCCGTGTCACATACCAATCACGATGATAGTTTCGTGACAGTCCTTAATTCTTGTCATAGATTACACACCGGAAGCGGAAGTATTCCTATGACGGCGGAAATTTAATTTTTTATCACATGATTGACGATATTCGGATAAACCAATCACTCTTTTTTTAGATATTCGATATACACATGTATCATACTTTTTGGACTCTTATTAACAGACGCAAGGGGGACGATCTAGTTGTAGAGCGTATTGTCGTTCGTTCGGATGTCAACAGTAAGCCAAATTCACCGTGTGCTACTGTACACGTTAAAGATCCCTCGACATTTGGTAGTCGCTTAAAGAGTAGGCTGTCCTGGTAAAATGTCCCCCGTTGCAGATTGCACGTTACAGGTCTTGATTAGCCCATAAAGTGCAGAAGAGTAGTATAGTATTTGATATTTTCATTGTCCTAACGTTTAGTCAGGATCTTTTCCAATCTCTGGTCTAAAACTGGATATATAACGTCTTTCTGTTAACTATACTAGGTTAAAGAAAAAACAAACTATATTTTACAAGGATAACAGCGAAGGTTCACAAGTTCGCCGTGACAGGGATCCTTTCTACCAGCTGGTCCTTGGACAAACCACTTGATCTTTCCTGCATTATCTGTACCCATTTACAACTGGGTGGACTGGAATTATGAGTGAAGACGACTTAAGCTGGGTTTATACTTTTTACGGCGTTAAACAGCGTTTAACTGCGTTAAAAGGTGGGTTTATACTTCTTACGGCGTTTAACGCCGTAAAACGTTTTTACACGCTGGGATACGGCGTTTGCCGGCGTTCTTCAGGGCATCGATTTATACTTATGCTACGTTTACACTATGTTCCCGGTGGTCACATCAGTCCCGTTTGCCTGAAACGTACGACGAAGTGGAATTTAGGACATTTTTTCTCCGTACTCAAGTTTTTGTTAGGCCTTGCTAAGTTTTCTCACGGTCTATCACGGTATCCGTGACGGGTCGTGGAGGGACATGGGCTGCTTAGTCCTGGGACTCAAAGGCGCACTACGGTTCGACCTGCGGTCTTCAACGGATGTCAGTACGTCCCTCCTCGGCCTGTCACGTTCCAATGGGGTCCCGCGCGATTCTCACGTTCTGAGCAAGGTCTGGCACGTTTTTCAAGTTCTGTCAGGGCTTTCCACAGATGAAGCCAGGCAGCTTTGGAGCACGTTTGTGCTTACGGTCTAAAAAGAAGACTCCCATGCAATAGAAATTATTGTATCCTGAGACTTCGACGAGACAAAATCATGAATGCCCAAGATGAAGAAAACTTTGTGTTTGCATGTTTGCTGGGTGTATACATTCAGTCTTTGCGTCAGCAAGAAGTAGGTCAGCAGCAGTTGCAGAAAGGGAAGGCCAGGGTGCAGGAGGCAGAAAGAAACCACAGAAAGCGGTTGAGAAGGCCAAAATCCATGTGGTTGCGCGAATGATTATCGGAAAACAGAAGGTATCAGCCGGGCCACTACTCAACATTTCTCACAAGAGAGCTCCGCACCGAAGATGCCAATGCCTTTCGGAACTATCTTAGGATGCCTCCAGAGCTCTTCGACGAGATCCTGGAAAGAGTAACACCAGTCATCTGCCCTATCAACTGGACTGAAGCTGTCAGTAACTCTTAAACATCTGGCTACTGGGGACAATTAGTCGTCACTGTCCTATGCGTTCCGGCGAGGTAAGGCATCCATCTGCCATATGGTACCAGAAGTGTGCAAGGCCAACGTAGAAGCCTACAAGGATGAAGTTCTTGTGACGCCCGATGAGTGGAGAGCCCTTGCCCAGGAGTTTGAAGACAAGTGGAATGTGCCTCATGCGGTGGGAGCTCTGGACGGAAAGCATGTTGCCATCAGCAAGCCGCCCAACACAGGCTCATTGTACCACAACTACAAGGGTTTTTCAGTATCCCTCTCCTTGCCCTGGTTGATGCCCAGTATCGTTTCATATGGATTGAAGTTGGAGACGTGGGTCACATGTCTGATGCCCAAATCTATAATGGCTCAGAGCTCAGTGAACTCCTCGAAAAAGGCCAGATAGGGTTGCCACCACAATGCCCTCTGCCGGGCGATGACCAGAACCAGGACATTCCTTACTTCATCCTGGGAGACTTCTTCATCCTCATCAGCCTCAGGTTCATGTTCTATTTCAGGGACCGGGTTTGCAGTAGCAGCAAGCCCCTATTCATCTGGCGGCGGTGAACGGCAAAGATCTTCAGGCTGCTCCTGTTCCTCTCCTGGTAGTGGTGATGCAGGGCGGGGCGACGGCTTTGTACGTCTCGTTTTATCGGGGGCATTGCTTGACCTTCTTTCTTTACACCTCGATTGCTCACTCAAATGAAGCTCCCCTGCTGGGCCTGTCTTATATACCCCCTCCAAGACCGCACACTCCGTGTCAGACCACTGTAGCACGCAACGCTCCGTAGCGCGCCGGGCCCTTAAACGTCACACGCCGAGACGCGCCTTGATTGAATGCGACAAAACGGCTAACATACACCCTAGCTTGCCGTGAGAAACGTGACCAAACGTGCAAACGTGGGATAAAACGTGCAGCAACCGTGAAGCAACCGTGACAAAAAGCGCACTTAACGCAGCAGAACGTGGCAAAACTTGAAAGGACCGTGAGATGCCGTGAATACACATGATTCCCGTCCCACTACGGACCGCCTTCAAGTTTTGTTACGGCCTATTACGTTCTGTCACGTTTTGTTGTGTTTATCCCGTTTTACTACGGCCTACTAGATTTACGTTCCGCACCGTGACTGCCGTGGCAAATTTTTTGTCAGTTTTAAAATCTGGCACGGCATCCACGTCAATCACGGCCTGTCACGTTTGCCCATCCCGTCCCCCAGCGTTGTCTCACGTCCATCCCGTTTTGTCCACAATTGCCTAAAACGTGATTGCCGTGGTCGCCGGGAACATAGTATAAACGTAGCATGACATCGCCAGCGAGTCGAGCCGTTCTACTGTGTTGAACTTTCCAACGTTTAAGCTGGGTTTATACTTTTTACGCCATCAAACGCCGTTAAACGCAGTTTAACGCCGTTAAACGTTGCACCAGTTAGCGGCGTAAAACGCCAGACCTGACCAATGTTTGAAGATAAGATCCATCTTGTGATTGGTTGATTGCCGGCATTTGCTAGCGTAAACGCTGGAAAGTTCACACCGTTGAACTCTGGAAAAAGTGACGACGTCAAACGCCGTTATGCGGCGTGACTCGCTGGCGATGTAAGTATATATCGATGCGCTGAAGAACGCCGGCAGACGCCGTATCCCAGCTTGTAAAAACGTTTAACGGCGTTAAACGCCGTAAGAAGTATAAACCCACCTTTATTCAAGGTCATCAAACTTTCACACTCCGATCGAGATTAGAACTCACGACCAACATTTGCAACTATCCATGCAAATGACGTTATGACGTAAAGAACCTACGCAAACAGAAAGATCTTTAACGCGCTCATTTCTTTAAAGTACATCGTGTTAGCTGTTTGGTACTGACTTACTACCATCTAATCAGAGGAAGTTAATGTCCCAAGGTCGTTTTTATTAAGGAGATTAATCATTCTCTACTAACAATAAAAAATACTGAACTATTTATTATATAATGACACTAATTACCTCAATAAAATAAAATAAAGAAAAATAACGAAGTCAGAGTAATCGATTTTACTATAACGACCTTCAGTTTTACAACTCCCACGATCTGATCACGCTGTAAGGGTTATGACCTGATAGCACTCTTACTGTTACGACCTGATAACACTCTTACTGTTATAACCTGATAACATTCTTACTGCTATAACCTGATAACACTCTTACTGTTATAACCTGATAACACTCTTACTGTTATAACCTGATAACACTCTTACTGTTATAACCTGATAACACTCTTACTGTTATAACCTGATAACACTCTTACTGTTATAACCTGATAACTCTCTTACTGTTATAACCTGATAACACTCTTACTGTTATAACCTGATAACACTCTTACTGTTATAACCTGATAACACTCTTACTGTTATAACCTGATAACACTCTTACTGTTATAACCTGATAACATTCTTACTGTTATAACCTGATAACATTCTTACTGTTATAACCTGATAACACTCTTACTGTTATAACTGATAACATCTTACTGTTATAACCTGATAACACTCTTACTGTTATAACCTGATAACACTCTTACTGTTATAACCTGATAACATCTCTTACTGTTATAACCTGATAACACTCTTACTGTTATAACCTGATAACACTCTTACTGTTATAATCCTGATAACACTCTTACTGTTATAACCTGATAACATTCTTACTGTTATAACCTGATAACACTCTTACTGTTATAACCTGATAACACTCTTACTGTTATAACCTGATAACACTCTTACTGTTATAACCTGATAACATTCTTACTGTTATAACCTGATAACATCTTACTGTTATAACCTGATAACATTCTTACTGTTATAACCGATAACATCTTACTGTTATAACCTGATAACATCTTACTGTAATAACCTGATAACACTCTTACTGTTATAACCTGATAACACTCTTACTGTTATAACCTGATAACACTCTTACTGTTATAACCTGATAACTTCTTACTGTTATAACCTGATAACTCTCTTCTGTATAACCTGATAACACTCTTACTGTTATAACCTGATACATATCTACTGTTATAACCGATAACACTCTTACTGTTATAACCTGATAACACTCTTACTGTAATAACCTGATAACATCTTACTTTATAACCTGATAACACTCTTACTGTTATAACCTGATAACTCTCTTACTGTTATAACCTGATAACACTCTTACTATTATAACCTGATAACATTCTTATGTTATAACCTGATAACATCTCTTACTGTTATAACCGATAACACTCTTACTGTTATAACCTGATAACATTCTTACTGCTATAACCTGATAACATTCTTACTGTTATAACCTGATAACACTCTTACTGTTATAACCTGATAACACTCTTACTGTTATAACCTGATAACACTCTTACTGTTATAACCTGATAACTTTCTTACTGTTATAACCTGATAACATTCTAACTGTTATAACTTGATAACACTCTTACTGTTATAACCTGATAATACTCTTACTGTTATAACCTGATAACACTCTTACTGTTATAACCTGATAACTCTCTTACTATTATAACCTGATAACATTCTTACTGTTATAACTTGATAACACTCTTACTGTTATAACCTGATAATACTCTTACTGTTACAACCTGATAACACTCTTACTGTTATAACCTGATAAGATTCTTACTTTTATAACTTGATAACACTCTTACTGTTATAACCTGATAACACTCTTATTGTTATAACCTGATAACACTCTTACTGTTATAACCTGATAACATTCTTACTGTTATAACCTGATAACACTCTTTCTGTTATAACCTGATAACACTCTTACTGTTATAATCCGATAACACTCTTACTGTTACGACCTGATAACACTCTTACTATTATAACCTGATAACACTCTTACTGTTATAACCTGATAACATTCTTACTATTATAACCTGATAACATTCCTACTGTTATAACCTGATAACATTCTTACTGTTATAACCTGGTAACACTCTTACTGTTATAACCTGATAGCACTCTTACTGTTATAACCTGATAACACTCTTATTGTTATAACCTGGTAACATTCTTACTGTTATAACCTGATAACACTCTTACTGTTATAACCTGATAACATTCTTACTGTTATAACCTGATAACACTCTTACTGTTATAACCTGATAACACTCTTACTGTAATAACCTGATAACACTCTTACTGTTATAACCTGATAACACTCTTACTATTATTACCTGATAACACTCTTACTGTAATAACCTGATAACATTCTTACTATTATAACCTGATAACATTCCTACTGTTATAACCTGATAACATTCTTACTGTTATAACCTGGTAACACTCTTACTGTTATAACCTGTTAGCACTCTTACTGTTATAACCTGATAACACTCTTATTGTTATAACCTGTAACACTCTTTCTGTTATAACCTGATAACACTCTTACTGTTATAACCTGATAACACTCTTACTGTTATAACCTGATAACACTCTTACTGTTATAACCTGATAACACTCTTACTGTTATCACCTGATAAAATTTCTTCTGTAATTCATTCATTCATATGATATCTTTAGATATTCTGATATTGGGTCAAAAATATCAACTTCCGGAATTATAGCCAATTGAAAAATATCCAATTCCATGCTCGGTGCTGTTTTCAACATTTTTTTTTTCATTTCATCTGTAATTTTTCATTTATTTCTTCTGAAATTCACCTATCCATTTCTTTTTTCCGCCATTCATCCATTCATTCATCCCTGCTCATGTCGGATGACAGGGGTATCTGTGTTATCAGTAGAACAGTCTAATACTATTATCGCCTCTAGTAGATATTGTTCAATCATCTAATGGACTTGTACAAGTCCCGGAAGTGTCCTTCAGCTCTCTCATAATGTTAAATATGTTGAGTAATCATTTAAAATACGTGCAAGATTTCAGGATAGATTTATTTATTAAACTCATTAGACCAAAACATTTCTATTTAAGTATCTTTATGCAATTGAATTATTACTAACCCTGTGTGACGCCATCATTATACTGTTCATTAGACGCTGTGTGACGCCATTATTATACTGTTCATTAGAAGTTGTATGACGCCGTCATAATACTGTTCGTTAGACGCTGTGTGATGCCATCGTTATACTGTTCATTCGACGCTATGTGACGCCATCGTTATACCGTTCAGTCGACGCTGTATGATACTACAATATACTGTTCATTAGGCGCTGTGTGTCGCCATCGTTATACTGTTCAGTCGACGCTGTGTGACGCCATCGCTATACTTTTCAGTCGACGCTGTATGATATGACAATATACTGTTCATTAGGCGCTGTGTGTCACCATTCTTATACTGTTTAGTCGTCGCTGTATGATACGACAATATACTGTCCATTAGACACTGTGTGACGCCATTATTATGCTGTTCATTAGACGCTTTGTGGCGCCATTTTTATACTGTTCATTAGACACTGTGTGACGCCATTATCATACTGTCCATTAGACGCTGTGTGACGCCATTATTATACTGTTCATTCGACGCTGTGTGACGCAATTATTATACTGTTCATTAGACGTTGGGTGACGCCATTATTATACTGTTCATCAGACGCTGTGTGACGCCATTATTAACTTGTTCATTAGATGCTGTGTGTAGCCATTATTATACTGTTCATTAGACGCTGTATGACGCCATTATTATAGTGTTCATTAGACGCTGTGTGATTCCATTATTATACTGTTCATAGGACGCTGTGTGACACAATCATTATTATACTGTTCATTAGACGCTGTGTGACGCCATTATGATACTGTTTATTAGGCGTTGTGAGACGCGATCACCAAACTGTTCATTAGACGTTGTGTGACACCATCATTATACTGTCCATTAGATGCTGTGTGACGCCATTATTATACTGTTTATTAGACGCTGTTTGATGCCATTATTATACTGTTCATTAGACGTTGTGTGACGCCATAATTATACCGTTCATAAGACGCTGTGTGACGCCATTATTATACTGTTCATTATACGCTGTGTGACGCCATTATCATACTGTTCATTAGACGCTGTGTGATGCCAATTATTATACTGTTCATTAGACGCTGTGTGACGCTATTATTATACTGTTCATTAGGCGCTGTGTGACGCCATCATTATACTGTTCATTAGACGCTATGTGAAGCCATTACTATGCTGTTCATTAGACGCTGTGTGACGCCATTATTATACTGTACCTTATACGCTGTGTGGCGCCATTATTGTACTGTTCATTAGACGCTGTGTGACGCTATCGTTATACTGTTCATTAGACGCTATGTTGCGCCACCATTAAACTGTTTATTATAAGCTGTGTGACGCCTTTGTTATACTACTCATTAGACGCTTTGTGATACCATCGTTATACAGTTCATTAGACGCTGTGTGACGCCGTTACTATACTGTTCATTAAACGCTGCGTGACGCTATTGCTATGCTGTCATTAGTCGCTGTGTGGCGCCATCAATATACTGTTCATTAGACGCTGTGTGACGCCATGAATTTACTGGTGTGATATGCTCGAGACACACATGGCGTATTTCACACAGTCTGTGCAACACACTTTACTTATATATTTCACTCTGAAGATAAATGGAAGAAATCAAAAGAAGTATCTGCGAATTTAAATAAATTTAATGAATACATAATATATTAATCAACATGATATTATAGTTATTTTATAATACAATAAATTATAATAAATACAACATAGCCTGGAATAACTCATAATTTAAATAAAATAAATTACTGGGCGTAGACTAGGTTTGGGAGAGGGGGGGGTGCGTGCTCAGAGGGATCGTCACAACCTCCATATATATTATCCACTTCTGACTAATTTTGTACGTTATCAAAGACTTTTAACTTATTTTTATCTGTCTCTACAATATCATTAGACGAACGTTTTTAGTTTCTAGACCGGCTACGTTCTGAACTGCATGTGCGGTAGGAGTCCAAAACTTGCTGAGACTTATTGGACCACTGATAGTTGTTGTTTTTAACAGTGCCCGCTAGATAAGGCTAGAATCGAAGGCTTGTTGTATTTTATAATACATGTACATAGAGAGAATTTAAGGAAATTCCCCCTACTGTCAAGCTATCTAGCTAGGATCTGTCAAAATGCCCTCATAGACTAGCTTTATAGCATCCTCAGCAAGTTTTGAACTCGTTACGGTAAGGCGATTATTGTGCCTGAATTATACACCATTGGTAGTTTTCTGTCATTTCATTTTTTGGAATCAGCATTGTAGGCATCAAGACATGAAGTTTTTCTTGTATTTTGGTTTACGAGGGTAGTATGTGTCTTTTATCCTAGACCTTTGATACCCTTGCAAACCAATATACCCGGAAGGTTTATGTACCACCCCTATCTTTAACTTGCTACTAAATTTTGAAGAATGAGTTTGGGTTAAGGATGACTTCCAAAAAAACTGATGTTCTCTTTAAAATCACATCTACGCTATATTCGTTTAGATCTGATTGATAGAGAACTAAAGGTTTTAAGGTTTATCAAGCCACTCCCTTCCCCTCCCCCCATTCCTACAGAAACATATAAACTTCCTTTCCCTAGGAGTAACGTGTATTTATTGGTTGGTGCCTGCAATGCTTTAATTTCCATGAAGAACTACACACGGTGAATAGCTGAAAGTGAATTCAAATGAACTGAATATTGAAATGTACAATTGGAACCCTGTCTTAGTCATTTGTTATCGCTTAAAACCATTCTGAAATAAGCACAAATCAAACAGAAACATCATTTTAAGCCAAGCTGCATGATTCCTAGACCACCAACAATCCCATCCCGTCTTTGGTTTGGTATAAAGATAAGCTAACAACAAGCAGTATGGTATGAGCAACAGTATGGATATAATGTATTACTGCAAATTGAAAGTAGAGTTTAACCCGGTTCATTGCAACACAGCACCGTCTTTAATATTTGTCCCAAAGCAAAATAAAATGGAAAGCACGATGTTCACTAAAATATATTAAGGGAATTTAAATATATAGATATACTTTCTCGGTGTGACAGATACTGTGGTATTTACTTCATCCAACCATCTGAGTTCCATTCAAGACCATTTCCGGTCATAGTATTATTGCTCAAAGTTATTATTCCTTTCACTCAACGCTTTCATATCGCGCATGCGTTCAAATTCCACTTCCACTTTTCTTCTTGGCCTTGAAATGTACTTCCGGAAACGTGTCCATATAAGATTATTTCTCCTGTTTTTAAATGAACACGCGTATATCACAAATTTTGTTAAAGCACTATTTCGACGATGACTTTGTCCACATGAATCAAAGACCGTTATCCCTGTCCGTAATCCAAATGATGTCCGTAATTTTTTTCAGTAATAGTAGCTCCCTCTTTTCGGCTCTTCATATACTGCGGCACAGAAATCTCGCATCTGCATGCTAATATCGCTTCTACCCAAACAACATAGGTCATAATAAGCATCATCTTTATAAACACGTCCACAGAAATAGCACATTTTGGTGAGTTCTTTGTCAGTTCGACATTCTCCTCGGACGTCCAGGTACGGCTTGGCTTCTATAACACATATTAACAAGATGGCGGCTAAAAATACGCTGCATAGAAAGTTCATGATCTGAAAGAATAAAAATAAAACATATGATTAAACAGAGATGGAAATAGGAAATTAGTAAAAAAAAGGTTCTGAGTAGGATTATTGCAAAGCACTGAGCGCAATCCAAGTTTTAAGAATCCGCTGTTATCGTCAATCTTTAGATCTATCTTACTGTGTATTTACCCGACATGAAACAGACCTCATGATAATATCAGACTAATTATAATTAGCCAATATCATAATTAATAATGTTATATCATATAACAAAATATTTGGCAACAAATTACTTTATCAAACATCACTTACACAAACTAGAAAACATGACACACTTACACAAACTAGAAAACATCACACACTTACACAAACTAGAAAAACATCATACACTTACACAAACTAGAAAACATGAATGAATTCCAATCGTTGGCTATCTATTTTTTGTTTGGTTATTTGCTCGTAGAAACACTATTAGTTCTCGGAAAAAGAGCAGTTATTAGTACATCATTATCTAGGTCTTTATAAGTACTAATACATCACATTATAATTAATATAGATATCAGTTAATAAATCGAACAAGCACCTGTTCAAAGTCACACACTAAGTCCGAATGTTACATTAAAAACTCAACTCAAAAACCATAAAGTTGATGAAGTTGTACGTATATTAGTTCGATTAGTATCAGATAATGTATCACCAATCACAGAGGTAGATAAAGTCAGCTATTTGTACTCCATAAATTGGATGTACAGATTTAAATAACTTTAAAAACACAAAAGTTTTGGTAACTCGTGTTCTTTATAATATATATAACCGGTAAAACGATATAATACGTGTCGAGATACTAAAATAAAGCAACTTATACACTACGTAGATTAGTTCTATTAGTCCGTTGTTATAATATTATACCACACAGAGCACGGAGCAGTAAGCGTTATTAGTCCGACCGGAATATAACGTTATAAAACTAATATACACAAAACATGGAGCTGTAGCTGTAAGCTTTCTTAGGACGACCAGAAGATAACGTTATAAAACCAATAAAGACAAAACACGGAGCGATATTAGTCCGACCGGGATTAGTGTATAAAAAAAACTACTAAAACAACCTAGCGGCACACAAAGTCTGCAATAAAACCATACTCGACGTCGAATTGGTACAGACTATAAAATGGTGTATTGTAATTAACTAATTCACTAGCTACTATAGCTAGTTGACATTTCTCTCGATATGAATTATAAAATAATAATTAGACAGAATGGGTAAATAATCATAAACTATTTTAAAGAGACCAACAAACACTTATGGTCCAGAATTCTGGAGTAGTTCTGGTCGATCTTATTGTCTGCCTTGATTTAAACCGCCATATTTCAAATACACAGACGCCATAAGACAATAAAACTAAAACGAAAGTAGAGTCATCGTAAATCTTGGAAGACCTATATCCAATCCATCATTCTATTGTCAAATGGAACAATGTATTCTTCAGACATTTTGATTGTGAAAGTCTGAAACTGATGTCTGTATGAGGTCCAGAGAATGTGATAAAACAGGGATTCCCTATATAGGTGTCGGAAGACCAGACACTTACATACACTAATATAGTCTAGGTGAAACGAGGAAGCATTTCATTACGATAGCTAGAGATGGGAATGTAAATTGAAAGTAGAGAGATAAGGAATCCAGCTTTTCTCAATTCCCTAACTGTTTTTTCGTAACAATTTGAACAGATTATAATTCCATTCTGTAACAGGTGGTTATGTATCCCTTATGGTTCCAGAGAACTAATACGATATTAATATAACCCGAAGGCTCCATAACCAACGAATTAGACGATCATCTAACCCAATGAAAGACATAATTAGACAATAATTTAGTCCCAAGAGAACAGTTTTTGTGTCATATGGCGACAACTTTCCTTGTTTAAGTAATCTTAAATTGGACATTTCTGAAATTAAAAATGTCTATTACTGATTGTAACTATGTCAAGGTTTCAGAACCAACAGACATGTCAGCACAATTTATTGACTTAACCTCAGCATCGATGTAAAAACAAGTAAAACAAAAAGAGGTCAGACAACCCTACATTCTTTGAGCTAAGTGTCTACATAAGCTGACACATCGCTAAGATTTTACACAACGTGAGGTTACAGCTGGTATAGTCCAAACCAAACCGGTGGTGCATCTTTAAATAGAAATTAAAACTTGTGAGGGCGTTAATAATTAACGCTAGTGATTTTTGTGTCACCGTCTCACAGCGCCATCTGTTTCCAGAATTACAAATCAATGTTATATTAACTGGTATGAAATTGAACAATATATACGGTAGACCGGTAGACCACAGTGTAATACATACAAAGTGACAGGTGCTTTACATCGGAAACAACAATCAAACTTTTAAAATTTTATATTTTGAATGTATCTTATATTAATACAGATAATCTTCTGAGTTATTTTCAAGTAGATTGCCCCACGGTTTTAGTAATAATTATATAAATTAAACGATGTAATTATCGCCGACCGTTAAAATATGTCAATATGGTTTTTACAGGGGGGGGGGGGGGGGGTGATCTACCACTTGAAAATAGTAGTTCAATATATTTAAGAAGACCTTTTAATAGGGTGTAAACTGGAGCCTTTTCCTTCACACAAAGAATAACTTCGGACGTGAGTTGTCATCTCGATCGGCGTAAATAAGTCATCTCCACTCAGTCCAGTCCACCCAGCTGTAAATGCGTACAGATAATCCGGGAAAGATCAATACCAAGAGGTATGGCCAAGGACCAGTTGGTAGAAAGGATCCCTGTCACGACGGATAAAGTTTTCATTGGGTATTGCATGAAATCGATCACCGTTTTGTTTTACATCCCAAAACACCGTGAAGAGCAGAAACAAGCAGTAGATACTGTCCCTGTTTCTGGAATAATATACTTTACCATTGCACTTTCCTTGACAGTGTCAAGGAATTTAAAATTTAAAAAAGGTTACATATAAATGTGTCAGCATGGTTTTACTCAAGACAATAAATGTAATTCGAAAATGGATGCTTAAGCCGATTTCATCATTAAACTAAGCCGTATTATTCTGCACTGAAATCTGTTCTTCTGTCATTTAGTCATTTAAATTTTATAGTAGATAGGAACTTAGTTAATAGGTGCTTAATATCGAGATTCAATTTATAATCAGTTAACAGAACAATAGATCGAATATTAGTATTAACAACTATTTTAAAAGTATTATCTATTCCGTATTGTTTAGTTATCTAACAGAACAATAGACCAATTTTACCCTGATTCCCATCTTGAGCTGGTCTAATTATACCCTGGAGGTGAGGGGGTGGGGCTGGAGGTGAGGGGAGGGGACACTAGCAAGTATATCTGGGGTGTACAGAAGAAGCTCCACGGAGAGCCATTAAGCATCAAAGAATATGGTTGTTTTCACTCTGTTTGTTTAATGGTTGGTGATTGGGTACTAGATGCCTCCCCAACAAACCAGGATGTTAAAGGGTCGAATATTATATGCCTTAGTAAATCTCTAACAAGCTGCATCAGTTAGACATGGAATCAAACCAACCAACAACACGGTATGGACTATTTACATTATTAACTATTATACACAGTTTCAAGTTGCAATAACTATCCACTCAAGTTACAGCGACAGCAAGTCAAGTGCCAATCAAATACTGCCAAGCTTCCGAGAAACACCTCAAAACAACCTGACTAAAGACTTACAAAACAAACAAAGCCCGTGAAATTGTCCACTAACAGCCTATCATTAAGTGTTATTCAAGCCTGTTTGATAACGATCAAATAACCGGGTTTCTATTTATCTTATTAGTTCTGAAAATATAGCTCATAACTTTTGACCTTTTATCCAGAATAAGTAAGACCCGATACACACCGAATTAAATACAGCAAACATCGACCGTGTACTTAATTCTTAAAGAAATGTGTTATACCATAATATTTTAATTTGTTTTTGTTTTTTTTGTAATATGTTTCGTCAAATCACCGAATGCTGATATCACAGACTAGATAGTTGTTGGTAGATGACAAGTTAACGTTCGCTTCCAGCAAATACTGATATTACAGCCTGGGTAGTTGTTGGTGGGTGACAAGTTAACGTTCGCTTCCAGCGGATGATGATATCACAAACTAGGTAGTTGTTGGTTGATGACAATTTTTTTTTTTAAATTTTCAAAGATTTATAAAAAAAAAGCTTGAATACGTGGGTTGTATTTTCCCCGAGTCAGGAATACTTTCAGAAAATGTACTTTTTTTCCGAGGAGGATTTATATAAAAAAAGCCATAAATAAGAGAATAATTGTCAGAGGTTTGCGTCAGGGTCATAAATTATATATCCATTGTAACAAACGACACTCGTTCAAATTGAAAAATTATATATAATAGAAAAATATCAATATAGAACTTGATTTATGGTCATTTGGTTTGCCGTGACCTGTCCAATATATTTTAATATTGAAGGTTAATGACTAGGGTTTTGATATCAGAAACATTGAAGCAGATTTGTTGATGTTGGGTTTGCAGCATTTGTTGAACCATAAGGAAGGTTCGAAGTAACAAGCGGACAAAATTGCAGAACTATAGCGATGGAACTGTCCATAATAGGCCATCGTTTGGCTTCACAAAGTCAGATGTTCGCCACAGACATCGAGGAATACCTGAGGCGTCAAAAATATTGTCCGCGTTTGATTCTGTTACCAACATCACAATATTAACGCCATTCAGAGTCACCAATCGAACGTGTACCATCTGAGCTCTTTAGTCTTGGAGATAACAAAATAAATTTGTCCGCAGCTGAACAGTGATCCAGAAGGTAATATTGCGACTTTGTTTATTGAAATACACAGATGTTTTCACCAACAAGTTAGAAGACTAGTATCTAAGTTACGGAAGTACCATTGTTAGAAATCTGGTCAAGTAAAATTTGGTCAATTCAGCTGGAAAAACCAGAAGTGGGTCACGAGAATTTCCGAAACATTCTCACTTGGAACTGACGTTGAAAATATGATTAGTCGGGATCGCAGAAAAGCGAAAAATCTGGCCACCCCATGTGCTGTAGTCACTTGAAATGGAGACGCGAACGTTAACGTCATAGTATAACATCCTTCACTGTAAACAGCGATTAATGCCATTTCATCTTTACATTGTTGGACTTTATAATGAAATGAAAGGAGTTTTACGTCTCTCCTCGCTAGGTACTAAGGTTGGACAACTGTCGTCACAATACTATCTGTTTGATCGTATAATTATTTAACGATTGTTATCATTGTGAGTGTTTCTATTTACTTAATTTCCCCTACAATAGTATAAATGATTGCCGAGAGCTATTATCGTTAGTTATACAATTCTATATAATATCAGTCGGTGATATATTGTCTTATCTAACCAGTATAATGGTATATATTAATTGACAATAAATGATAAGTCTAGTAGACCGAAGAGATGGGAAGGAATGTGACATTCTAGGTCGTTGGATTATTTAATATGTATACAAATGAAATGCAGTGAAATGAATGGAGTTTTACGTTCTATTCAGTACCTAATGGACTAATGAAGACGCCATGCAGTGTGCAATGAGGGACATTTTGCCAAGACAGCGGCATTAGCCTACTCTTTTTGGGATTTTCAACTGACGAAGGATCTTTAACGTGTACAGCCTGTAACACACTGGGTATCGGTTTATTGTCTCAACCGAAGAAAAGAGGCTTTTTTTAAGTCCCTTTAACCTGACAATGGAAACTTTATTGCTGGGCTGTACGATACCTAGCTAACTCATGCAGTGGCTTCATCGCAATCTGAATTAACGCTGCTTCTGTGTAATCTATATAAAAACAACGAAATACGGGCTTACCATTTTATACAAATAACTTCATAGAAGTTTGAAATTTCAGTTGTTACGACAGCATGAACGTCAACAATGAGATCTGTTCGATTCGTCGCTCTAATTTGTTCTCATCCCGATAGGATTGTCGCGTTCGATACACTCACGTGTTGTTTTGTGTTCCGGTAACAGGTTTCATGCTATTTTGTTCTCTACCAGAGTGGAGTCAATTAAATAAAATATACCTTATTGTACACATCATGGTGATGCCGTCTTAATTAGTCCAAACCAGGTGAACAGAGTAGGACGTAAAAGACGACGGATTAATCTAGTCACGTGACAAGAGTTCAATGTCGAAATCTACAGCAAGTTCGGAACGCTAGATAATGGCCATATTATTTCAACATCCGAGGTAATTGGAGTCATCAATGATCAGAGATATTTCAAATTAAGATAAATTTCTGATAATTATATGTCTCTTTGTTGTTGTAATTATTTATTCTGCTCGAATTGTCATTGGCTTCTTTGTTTCTAATTAAAGGAAGCGGGGGTGGGGGGGGGGGGGCGGTATTGTAGAACCAAGCTCAGACAATTTACTAGATTGACGGAAACATATTGACGGGAAACATATTGACGGAAACATATTGACGGGAAACATATTGACGGAAACATATTGACTGAATATTGGTCAAAGTCAAAGTCAATGTCAGAATAAATAGTGCTAGGTGCAAATGAAACATAAAGTTTTAAGTTAACAGCTAAATAGCAGCCAAGCGACAACATCAAATGACAGCCAAGTGACAACATCAAATGGCAGCCAAGTGACAACAGCTAAATGACAGCCTAATGACAACATCCAATGGCAGCCAAATGACAGCATCAAATGGCAGCCAAGTGACAACAGCTAAATGGCAGCCAAGTGATCGAATCAAATGGCAGCCAAATGACAACAGCTAAATGGCAGCCAAATGACAACATCCAATGGCAGCCAAATAAATCCTTAGTTATAGCTTTCTCTCTCTCAGTAAATTGTATTCAAGGTTGAATTAGTACAGCTAGGAGTTAGGGTCACAATAAAAGTAAGTTGTAAATTGAAAGTAGGATCACGGAATACTGAAGGAAGAATCGGGGCTATTCCCGGATTCTATAAGAATCACTATTAGACCCCAGCGGAGATACAGTAATTCAACTGATACTAGTATACATACAAACCAATCAGTATATGACTTTTACCCAGTAGTTCCATTCCATCATTTTCTTAATGAAGTAATAACATAGACAGTGATCAGAGCCCGAGGGTAAACATAGACTACCCCGTACCCCGTCAAGTTCCAAGTAATGAATATTGTACTCAGCAGGGGGCGTTATGAATGTACTAGGTACTATTTAAAGGAATACTGCATCTTAGACTTAACATAAAATTTAAATTTGGCCAATAAGAGTATATATTCATCAGTAGATATACCTGCTGTCATAAATAACATAACAGAATCCAAATATAATCTGATAAATCCCAAAACAAAATGAGTAAATGCAATTTTTAATATAGTAAATTAATTAAGCCTTTTTCAATACCAATAATTACTTTGTGAATTGTCCAAATTTGAAAGATCAAAAACCCCACAACCCGTTCATAAACCTTCACAACCCGTTTGTTATCCACAACCTGTTTGTAAACCCCACAACCTGTTTGTAAACCCCACAACCTGCTTATAAACGCAACGACCTGTTTGTAAACACCACAACCTTCACAGCCTGCTTATAAACACCACAACCTGTTTGTAAACCCCACAACCTGTTTGTGAACACCACAACCTTCACAGCCTGCTTATAAACACCACAACCTGCTTGTAAACCCCGCGACCTGTTTGTAAACACCATAACCTGCTTGTAAACACATCAGCCTGCTTGTAAACCCCACAAATCGTTTGTAAACCCCACAACCTGTTTGTAAACCCCGGAACCTGCGAGTTAACTCCACGCACTAATTTTAAACTAATCTGACGAAGGCTGTCTTTAAAACTTATTTTCCAGTCAACAAATTGAACCAGGAATAAAACAAAGAATCAATATAAGATATTGTATCTGTGTTTCTTCACAATTATTATCTAATGGTTTTAGTGTCAAACACGGAAACAACAAACAGTCGCTGGGGTCGTTGGTCTCTCAACAACCGTTCAGTTATTGATAGTCTTCAGATAAAACTGCTGTCAGGAAAAAAAACTTTGTGGAAACAAAACCAGATGGCAGAGATATGTTTTGATGTGGAAGTTTTCTTGTCATTCAGCATTGAATGACTTTACGATATAAATGAAATGAATGGAGTTTTACGCCCCACTCTTCTGTTTCTAACTGTTGAACTAATACAAAGGGGTTCTATATCTTACTGTTCTGTATCTTTTATGACTCATGAAATGAAGTTTTACGCCTTATTCTTCTGTATCTTGTCTAGGCTTTAACTAATGAAATGAAATGAAATAGAGTTTTATATCCTACTGTATCTTACTAGACCAACGAAATTGAAAGGCGTTTTGCGCCTATAATAAATGAAAATAAGTAAACATGAAGGCTAGAAAAAACTTTTATTGGGACAGCTGAACTCGTTCGTTTACTAATTTGTTTCATTAATAACTGACTAGGGACCTGTTAATATATACCACGTGGTGAACCTTGATAATCTGGAACAAACTACCAGACATCTTTGGAAGATTCCGATGGGGTTTATTAATTCTGATAATTCTCACCAGACTGGTTATGAATGATACAACTTCCGTCGTTCGACTTGTTACTGATAATAATTACACAATATTGTTATTCAACACAAGACAGATTACCAGTATCTTATCAGTTCATATCGGTATTTTACTGGTTGGAATATTTTTTTTAACACAGAAAAATAGAAGCTCAGAAGTCTTGATTCCGATGCAAAAAAAAACGTGATGAAAATAGGGCTCAACTAGAATAACTACGTACTGTGATCGGTGTCGAGAACGCAGCAGGGCATGCTCACTCTTCGTCATTCCTGTCAACTGTGAAATGAAAATGAAATGAATGGAGTTGTACAAACTACTCTTCTACACCTTATGGGCTTATGAAGACGGCATCAAAAGATCGATGAAATGGAGTTTTACGTCCTACTCATCTACAACTAATGAGCTTATGAAGATGGCATCAACAGTTCGCTGGAATGAAATGTAATAAATGGATTTTTACATCCTACTCTTCTATGCCTAATGGGCTAATGAAGAAAAGGCAACTGTGAGACTAAGTCAGTTCTTTACAGAGTCCATGCTTTCGTGGCCAAAAGACTTTATCGGCTTAAAGGAAGGGGGCGTGAGCCAAACATTAACGAATACCACCATATAACAACCACTTAATAAAAATAATTTTGTAAAAAAGAAGAAACGACTGTGCGTTTTGTAAGAAATTTAAAACAGTTAAAAAAATATAGTCTAAAAACAGATGGAAGTTAATTCTGCGAGAAGTCGTATCATTATAACAATGGTATCATCACGTACAATTGATGAATGATTTACAGGTTTTAGATTATTGCTGATCACGAACAACTGTAATTAAAACAACTGGAGGAGTGTTCTTAACCAAAGTTAGGTCTGTAGTAAACACCGACATCATGACTGACAGATATAGATACTGATACCAGGTAGCAGATATAGAATATAGCAAGGCTTACAGGTGTGTTCAATAATACTGACTTCCCCTCCCTCCCTCTAAATCGGAAATGAGTAACACTTAACCCACGTGGGTGGGCAATCTGAAATAATGGGTTGAAGGGTATCGAGTGTCCGGCATATAAAATAGCCGACTGAAGGATTGTCCGACGAATGAATAGAAGTAAACAATATTTTACTGAAACACAAAACCTCTTTAAACGACTTACATTATGTTAAGTGAGATATCAGGTACAATCGATCAACGGCTCAAGTTCGTGAGGTATCAGGTGCCCGACAAACAAAAACTAGTACGGAAGGCGTGTATGGCGTATGAGTATAAGCTACAGAAACGGAATATTTGACTAACGGTATACTTAGTGCGCTTTCTTAAATATTAACCGATCTAATCGCAAGGGTTCTCCCCATCCACACCCTTACCCCAAAATAAGTAACTCGTGGGCTTTCTGAAATAATCTACATGAAAGAGTAAATCGCAGGGTATCAGGTGTCAACGAAAACAGCCAACTGTTGAAGAAAGGAGTGATCTATTAACCAAATCGTTCTGTTAAAATTTCAAGAAATAACCAATTCGTTCCAAAAAAAGTAAAAGATTTGATAATAAATAAAACCATTTTTTAAATGTCCAATAAACAAACCCCTTTTAAAAAAAAATGGTGAAATCTTTGAAAAACGAAACAACAAATTGGAGGGGCCCAATAAACTGAGATACAAGCTATCTCTTTAGATGACTAACGTGGCTACTCCACTACTTAGTCCAGTAAGGGCGGCAAGAGTTTCCCCACGTTAAATTATCAACAATTTGAGAGTGGGGGTGGAGTAACATCTGTCAAACCTCTAGACTGCGGCCAATGTTCGCCTCAAACCCCGCCGTAGCAATGCCACTGTAGGTGGTCTATACGAGAGGTTCAATCCATCAAACATCCTAAAGGAAGCAATGGTTCGGCCAAGACAATTATTTAGTACATAGTGGATTCTTAAATTTAAAAATTAAATTACAGTTTGTATAGAAACTTATCGTTTTACTGAATTACAAAATTCTGAAATTGTTCCTCTAGAGAGTTGTTGGTCATACACCATCTTTGAAACACTAGCTAGAGACACATAAACCCTCTTCTCCGCGACGGAAGCAGGTTAATTTGATTCCTCAATCGGTTAAAAGACAATTCCATGGCCAATAAAAAGTCTGTCTAATTCTTCATTTTATTACGTTTTATTCTCCAGTAACAGATGTGTCTATTGTTGCAACCACACAATCTCTGTAAAATACTGGGAGACGGGGACTATTCCGCCATTGTTTACCGATAGGACTTGCATGGTTAGAATTTGTTCAAGACTAGAAATGCATGCAGGGGGACGTCAGTCTTCATTCGACCAATCAGCTGCAGATAAGACCTAAAACTTCATTTAGTTTAACTGTGTTTGGTAGGGTGGGATGATAGTCGAATGGTTAAACTTTTGTGTTTCTTTCTCAATGATTCGTGGAGAGAAGTCGGGTCGAATTCTTCATTCTTTGGTTCGTTCGTTCGTTCGTTCGTTCATTCATTCATTTGTTGTTCGTTCGTTCTTTGTACATCCTTCATTCATTCATTTTTATTATTCTTTAATATAATTATATAAGCCTAATTCTATGTATCTCTATGAATTTATTACGACTGGTGTCTATGATTGTTATCAGAATAACTATACACCATGTTTTTACTGAGTTCTTATTAACAAACAGTCAATCAAACAGCTGATATTATTCATTTCTATAGACCGTGGAATTAATTGTTATTATCTTCTAGAAATTAGCTTATTATAATATACAGTGGATTTATATACTTTATATATATATGTATTATGTATTGTGTATGTTTTAAATTTGTGTTTTATATTTCATATGTTCTTTCTTTCAATGTTTGGGCTCAATTGTAAAAACGCCTTTATGTCCAATTGTTAGCCAAATAAAAAATCATCTTGAAACACAGTTTATTTTGTTGGAATTTTTCAACTTGGCCCTTTCTCGAAAATTTTTCCCGGCTTATTATAATTGTCTTGATAACATTGAACACTGGTAAATAACATACGATCTTGTATCAAAAACTTAGTTGTATATTGTTTTCTAAGAAGTCTCCAAAAACTGTTATCAGAAACTGGACGATGGTATTTTGTAGTATAGCGGTGAGACGTTATACGATGATAGGTGCGCGTGGTTGTAATAACAACATATATTGAAATTACGAAAGCACAGGCCGAGCTAAAAATTCAATTTACAAGGAAGGAGAAGCCTCTCGATTAATAATGGTTATTTGAAACTGTAATATTAAATAGCGATGGTGGTGGGGCAGTATCAGTCGCCCATTTTCTTCAAATAGTCAATGGTTAAACATTTATACTTACTGGGAAGAGATTTTGTAAGAAAACTTATCAAAATTTCGTCCTGACTCAATTTCAACTCAGAAATTTAACACGAACTGTCGAAATCCAGTTTTCGATTCAGTGACACAGTGGGTTCATACGTCTGTCACTGTACGTCAAAGTCTAGTCACCGGTGCGTGAATTAAAAAAACTTGTCATAAAGTAAAGCAATGTCATAATCTGTCAAAAAAGAAACAAATTATATTTCTTTTTTTTAATGTTGTATATCTGGTGTAAGGATATGAATTAGGAAGTCATCTGCGTTTTGGTTGACACGACATGCACTTTAATATCCTGATTAGGCGATTGGGTAGACGAACACAGTGCAGTGTGCAATAAATGAAATGGTACGGAAACAATGTCACTAAATAATTGCTCCTTTATTTTGTTGACTGTCCTGGTCCGTCTTTTCAATGTTTAAGTGTATCCGAGACTTTAATAGCATACAGTTTTCAACATTTTCAATTTTCAAGGCATTTTTTGACGTCACTATGGCAAAAGTTGTTATATAAGTTTAGAAAACATCTTTACAATCTTCAGGATTAATTTTTAAAAATACATCCTTGACCTCGGGATACGTGCGCAATCTTATAATCTATTCTAATCGTTCAAGTCATGCGGGCTTTACAATCTCAGATCACGATACAAAACAATTATAACATTTACTTCCCAGAAAGTTTAATTTGGTAAGAAATCGTGAAAAACATGCCAAGGCCACACTAGTTTGGACTCGTTAAAACCATAATGACGCAATAACAGACATCGGCGTGGCATCAGGTGTTAATTTAGCATAGCTAAAGCATAGGTATAGCTCCTCAGCAATTGGAATCTCAACCCTGAAATTTACATCAGTCTGTCCGTCACCTTTTGTATCCCTAGATCCAAGGGGCTGACTTGGTGACTGTAAATATTGTTTTGTTTAACAAAAACCAACCAAGTCCTTGCCGTACGGATTCTTTATTTAATGTGGTATACGAGTATCTCTACCGTAAGGTGTGTCTGTGTCCGTTGGTGTTTCAATGCAGCACGTTCTGTCTTGGCTAAATGAAGGCTATTTTTTGTTGAACTTGAAAACTAATAAGCGCAGGAGATATAAGAATAGTATTCCCACGAAAAACACAGACTAAGGTTATAGAGCTAGAACTATATATTTCAAAATGCTGTTTAATTTAGTTCAGTTAGTATATTTAAACATCATCAAATAAATAGGAATAAATAAAGAGAGAGCGAATTATGCATGCCTGTACCAAACAAGATTCGAAATCCTTATTTTATCTGGGTAAGAAAATTCCCTGCCACGGCCAGTGCATACGAGTGTGGTCCAGACCCATTTACTCTATCTGGCCTCAGTAATGATGAAATATATCTGTAGAATACAAACCCTTTTCTTTCAGATCAAATATCCCATTTATAAAAGTAAGTGGTGTTCCAGAAAGGAATGGCATCTCCGTATCCCTTATAATACTTAAAACTATATCATACAACCATAGAGTTATAAATAGAACTATGCACTTCTTAACATATAACTCTATGCATACAACCAATTTAAAGACAAAATATTAGGTATAATACATAGAAATATCGAAATTCTCCTTACCGTATTTGACATAATGAGTTTATTATTCCTTTCAAATTAATTTCTACTTGTGGAGTGTAAAATCACAACAGCTTTCTAAGTTCTTACAAGTTTCTTATCGTCTAATCGTCTTATCGTACAACTGAATTCAGAATTCGATCGTTTGAAAAGTTGTAAATCTGTCATTTATATACGGCGATACCACGTGCTGTTGCCACTATAAAAAAATATTGAAACATTTCCCCGCCCATAATGATCTCGTCATAATAACTTGACTTCCTACTCTTAAACTAATATTACACACGGATGAGAATCTAGGTGGAACGAATCAGGCTGTATGACAAGTATTTATCAAGCGAGTGTCGAGATCAACCTACAACTTAACAAATCTTTATAGTAATAGTGATATTATCGTATCATTCTATTCTCAGATCGGTTAATTAAATTCATTATACAACTTGTGTTTTCAGCTCTTTGACTAGGCTTCGTACAAATTGCCTGTAAATTATAAAATAACATTTTGAAAGTGAAGAGAGTGGGTTGATGAGGGGGTTATATTTTTTAAGTTTTGTTTTGGATTAAAACTCTGTCAACAAACATATTTTCATGAATTTATCAAATAAAATTAACTAGTTTTTTTTGCAAGTCAATCGGAATCTAGTCTCGTAAGCCATTTAGTTCCATTTCCTGCAATCAAAATATTAAAGGAATATTGCATCTTAAGAAATATTAAACTTGGTCAATAAAAGAATATATTTATCAGTAGATATACCTGCTGTCATAAATAACATAACAGAATCCTTATATAATCTGATAAAATTTAGTAATTATCCACTTAAATGCAATTGATTATAGAAAGACTCTAAATAAATTCATCAGGCGTTTTTTAGTTACTTAGTTTTGTGAGTTTTCTAGATTTTACAGAGATTCTGTTACTTTATGACACCAGGTAAGTTCACTGATGAATATATACTCATATTGACCATTCTAGAGAACTTAAATTTTATGTTCATTCTAAGACGCAGTATCACTTGAAGGAACTTTTGTCCACAAATTGAAACCCCGGTGGATTTAGGATTATTCCATCTACTGTTCTAACAACAAAAATAACAAAAATCATTACCAATAACAACGAGAAACAATTCACAAAATATGATTTAACCTGATCAATTTACAAATAAATATTTTATCATAGTCTGGGTGGAATTAAACTAATGGTGCTTTCTATAAAAATTACATCAGCGTCTTCCTGGACGGGTGCGTATATAACGTAGAGGTAGAGAGGGTCTACATAGACGGGTCGTATATAACGTAGAGGTAGAGAGGGTCTACCTAGACGGGGGTGTATATAACGTATAGGTAGAGAGGGTCTACCTAGACGGGGGTGTATATAACGTAGAGGTAGAGAGAGTCTACCTGGACGGGGGTGTATATAACGTAGAGGTAGAGAGAGTCTACCTGGACGGGGGTGTATATAACGTAGAGGTAGAGAGGGTCTACCTGGACGGGGGCAATATTTAATGATTGTGGATCATTGTATATCTTCTGTGACTGTGTATCTTAATTATTTGTAAGGCTGACTAGTTTTTAATAGATGGATTATAAATATCTGGACACAATTTTATGGATAACAATTACTTAAATAACTTATTAAAAAAACTTGCGACATTTCAAAGATGATTCTCCCGTTATTTAATAAAGTAATTCTTATCCATTTAATTGTCTCCAGTTTTTGTCACTGAATATAAATGTCAGCTTGATAAACAGATTTAAGTAAATGTATTTTGTGACAGAATGCACAAAAATCAATAATATGTAAAATTGGATAGAAACAATCGATGAAGGTCGTGTGCCCATGGTGCTCCTGTTTCGAATCTAGTTGCCACCCACCCTAAAATTGGTTGATAGATGACAAGTTAACGTTCGCTTCCAGTGGATGCTGATATCACAGACTAGGTAGTTGTTGGTAGATGACAAGTTAACGTTCGCTTCCAGCTAACTGATATTACAAACTAGGTAGTTGTTGGTAGATGACAAGTTAACGTTCGCTTCCAGCTAACTGATATCACAAACTAGGTAGTTGTTGGTAGATGGCAAGTTAACGTTCGCTTCCAGCTAACTGATATCACAGACTAGGTAGTTGTTGGTAGATGACAAGTCAACGTCTCGCTTCCAGCTAACTGATATCACAACTAGGTAAGTTGTAAATGACAAGTCAATCGAACTGATATTGCCTAGGTAGTTGTGATAAAGTCAATCTTGCTAACCTCTAACCTTTGGTACTTCCATGGAGCTAAAGTCACTGCCCTCTATTGTACTCCCATTGAATTGGCACCGCCAATGTCATTCTGTCTTCAAATAATTCTAGTCTACTGCTACAAGTCCTGATGGATCATCTTATTCTATAAATAAAACCTAAAATACCAAACGTCTAAAACTGATAATTTGCCTAGACGTCTGTAAATTGTACCCAATTTTATAACCTTTTACCTTCCGGGCACTTCCGGACAATAGATCACGTGCGCGTCTATTCGTAACTATTTGGTAATTGGAGTAATCACACGCCAGATGTCAATTTGAATATATTTAAATAAAGTATTATGTTTGACTGTCTATATAGGTACTGTTGGTATTCTAGACGTAACGATATTATATAAGTTTGATGATCCTTGGGGACTTCTACCATACCTAAGGGAGCATGTTCATTATTCAATAGAGAACATCCATGCAACGTGTACGTCACAATATTGATTTATATATAGAGTTTCTTTACAAGGGGGAACAAAGGTTTATTTTTCAATTCAGAAATTATTTAGTATGTAATTTGTTTAAACGTTGTGCTCAATAAAACAGCAGTGTAACAGCAACCAGATGAAAACTTAAACTAAACTCGTCACAGAAGTAGTCCAACTGCGCCTTCTGGAATTATTGATACTATTTTATATACATGTAATTTAACTACAATGCCAAAAGCAATCGATTTTTAATTTATGCTAATGATAATTTCTAACGTATTTATCATTTTTTTTTTCTTCAAAATTTGTTCATTGTTTGATAATTTATATGTGTAATCGATAAACCCCCACATTTAGGTATTGTCCTCCAAATAGGCATTGTTATTTAAATTATTTAAGTATTAACGACCCAATCTATCATATTTAAATTGCGCTTATTCAATAATAGAGGTGTGAATAAACCATTAATGAAGCAATGATAAAATTTGCAAGTCATTCAGACATGACCCAAATCGTATATATTTAATAATGTAATTCTAATATCAATATATAGAACGGAAGTTTATAGTATATACTTCTAGGTTTTTAAATACTACTTTCAAAACAGCAAATATATAGATATACTACTTTAGGTTTATATATACTCGTTCAAAACACAAGATAATATTGATATACTACTTCTAGGTTTATTATATACTATTTCAAAACACGAAGATATATAGATATACTACTTCTAGGTTTATTACATACTACGTTTCAAACACAAGAAAGTATATAGATATACTACTTTAGGTTTATTATATACTCATTTCAAAACACAAGATATATGGATATACTACTTCTAGGTTTATTACATACTAGTTTCAAACACAAGATATAAGATATACTACTTCTAGGTTTATTACATACTATGTTTCAAACACAAGATATATAGATATACTACTTCTAGGTTTATTACATACTAGTTTCAAAACACAAGATATATAGATATACTACTTCTAGGTTTATTATATACTATGTTTCTAAACACAAGATATATAGATATACTACTTCTAGGTTTATTACATACTACGTTTCAAAACACAAGATATATAGATATACTACTTCTAGGTTTATTATAATACTACGTTTCAAAACACAAGATATATAGATATACTACTTCTAGGTTTATTACATACTACGTTTCAAAACACAAGATATATAGATATACTACTTCTAGGTTTATTACATACTACGTTTCTAAACACAAGATATATAGATATACTACTTCTAGGTTTATTACATACTATTTTAAACACAAGATATATAGATATACTACTTCTAGGTTTATTATTTTTCATACTATTTTCATAAACACAAGATATATAGATATACTACTTCTAGGTTTATTATATACTACGTTTCAAAACACAAGATATATAGATATACTACTTCTAGGTTTATTATATACTACGTTTCAAAACACAAGATATATAGATATACTACTTCTAGGTTTATTATATACTATGTTTCAAACACAAGATATATAGATATACTACTTCTAGGTTTATTATATACTACGTTTCTAAACACAAGATATATAGATATACTACTTCTAGGTTTATTACATACTATGTTTCAAAACACAAGATATATAGATATACTACTTCTAGGTTTATTATATACTACGTTTCAAAACACAAGATATATAGATATACTACTTCTAGGTTTATTATAATACTACGTTTCTAAACATAAGATATATAGATATACTACTTCTAGGTTTATTATATACTACGTTTCTAAACACAAGATATATAGATATACTACTTCTAGGTTTATTATATACTACGTTTCTAAACACAAGATATATAGATATACTACTTCTAGGTTTATAACATACTACGTTTTTAAACACAAGATATATAGATATACTACTTCTAGGTTTATTTCATACTACGTTACGTAACACATACAGGTATCGTTATCAAGTTAAATGATTCATTACACAACAGCAGAGGATAATAGTTTCGATAAATATGTTTGGTTATCACGGCAATATGGCACCCTGTCTCGGTTTTGGTATCCCATAATTTCCCATTGTTATTAGGAAACGCTTCGAACATAACATACTTTGATTTGATCAATACGACGTCATTAGAACAGAATTGAAGTCTTAAATATGTTAGATTACAATTGAGACGACAAAAAAGTGCTGAACCAACTTACTGCCTCACTTACGAAAAGAAGATCAATATCTCTTTTGGATTTGTATCCTTAATTCACTGAGACCCCCCCCCCCCGCCCCTTTTTTCATAATCAACATCGGATTGCGATACGGCCATGGATAGAAGACTTACCGAATCATTAAAATAATGAAAATGGATGAGACTGTTAAAGTATCTCGTAAACGACTTTCAAAGTGTTATTACATTATATACCCCGTGAAACAAAATACTATAAATTGATACAAGTATTGGAAAATACTAGTTCTGACACAACTATAAGTTAATTACTTGGTAAGTCATGAATACCCAGTCCAAAATCTCCACTATAAATCATAGAAAATAATATAGTCACTTACAACCAGTGTTAGTTATCATAGCAGAGTTTAACACCTTAACACCCTCATTCCGCCCCTCTCTGTATCTTTGTGAAGGACAAATGTACTGCAGCGTCCTCTACCGAACTTGGTTAACTTAAATCTTAGGGGTGAAGGACCAGCACCAGCACAGAAACGGAATTTCCGTACCCGGAGAAAGGTTCGAACCTTTTTGAGGAACAAATGGACTACAGCGTCCTGTGCTTAAAAGAAATGCCCATTAGGTGCAAAAGAGTGGGATGTGCAACTTCATTCATTTTATATAATAATTCAATACCCGCAATAGCTTAAACAATTCTATTATAATACTGGATTGAAGGGCGAATATTGCAACTTTCTCATTAATCACTATACATTAGTTAGCCTCAGTCAAACTGTGATAAATCTTTATGAGGTATGGATGTACATTTTTTCCCCATGGTGTTTTACGCCTTCGTAGGTTTTAAAATATTATGAATAAGGCAGTATTAAACTTTAGCTAAAAGGATTATAAATTAGTGGATTACCGCCCCTGTCTGCAACTTTTCTCTTTGAATTTTTTTTTTATGAAACGACAACAAGCAAATCTTTTAGATAATGATAAACAACTATATAGCTCCGTGCCATGAAACGCAATCGGGTATTGAATAACATTACTTTTATCAAAATAAACTTATTATTTCCAACGTCTTCAAAACACATTTGTAATGGAAATCTTCTGTCCTGGATTTTTTGTGACCTTCGAACAGAAAAAAAAAAAAAAAAATATATAAAACAATTACCAACACTTACATCGAACACAATAAATTAGCTTGGATTGAATACGAGTAAGTATATTAAATGTAATATTAATGTAGCCTTGAAACCAATAACAGATTCTCACGAACAAATTCCCGAAGACGTGCTAGTAGGGATATAAGAACAAGTCTTACGAATTGTCATGACAAGCGTTAAGTTCTTTCCTTATCTCAAATAGATCACCCGCTGGAATAATTGAATCCTGTTTTTTATTTTATCGTCTACAAGGCAGTTTTATTTCTTACGAAATTATATCATGCATTTCAAGCGGTGATAACTTTACGAACCACGCACAATATTTGTATTTTCTTTTGGAAGCTGTCGGTAGGAAGGAAACAGTCCAGTCTGTGTACGATACACCTTGATTCATGTAAGATAATGTACAAAATATTGAATCAACGCATTTATAAATAGTCAATCAGCGGTTTACTCTGGAGGTCCTTCCAAGTTCCCTGTGTACGATATCACCAGAAATCACCAGAAATCATTTGTTAATTGTTGCATGTCGGAGTTGATTAAGCACCATTTCGACACTGTTTTTGGACTCTTCAAGCCATTGGTTAAATCCTATACATGTGCAGATATCACGACGTAGGATTATACAGATAACCGGGTTCTCCCACGAAAATAAAGTAAGGTGATGGCTGGTGCTTCTTAAAGCTAAAGCTAACAATAGTACAACTGGACGATCAGTTTAAAACAAGAGGTCCTATGGCGCAACCGACTGGTTCGTCAGTTGGAATACAGCATCCAGTTGAAAAGAAAATAATGTCATTTCGTCTATTGTGCCGATAAACCCTGCCTCACCAGCTAGTCTATACAACTTAATGTATTTATTTTGTTTTTAACTTATTTACCCGCTAACTGGGTGTTAATTTGTAAGGCCAGGTTGACAGATTCACAGGTCGTTCTGCTAACGTCATTGTTACAGGCTAGTCATTGAGCTGTAGTCGCCATGGTCATATAACATCGACGCTGTGTCAATTTGGCACTTGTTCTAAGTTTAGAAAATTGTTCCAAAAATAGCTTATTAGGTAAATAGAGGTGTTTATATAGACGGACATTTTTTTTATACTGTGATGTCTTTTCTTACTTATTCTGATTTTAAATATTGTTTAAAAAAATCTATAATATTCAATACTGTGAAAGGAATAATGTTGCCATGGAGAATTCTAGTTGATAAATTAAGTACAGAAGAGTAATGGTCAGGTAAACTGCAAATAATATAAACTAGAAATGAGCAGGTACTCTAAGCGTGTTGTAAAAAGCAGTTGTTGTGAAGAGATGAAGATTATCCATCCCCAGAAACAGAGTCATAAAGACAAAAATGTTAAAAACATTAATTTTTGAGGCTGAAAATACAGTTAATAATATAATATATACTACATCAAACTCAAATCATAAAATAAATAAATTATAGGAATTTAACACATAACGATCCGGCTACACGAGATTTCAAACTCTAAAATAAAGGGTAAATGGGAGAGTGAAAGAAGAGTTGATTGTACAAATCATGACTTAACTAATAACCAAATACAAGACAGAGGGAAACTATAAGTGATGACCAAATTGTTAAAGAGATAATATTCACAGAGAACTGAACTTGAGTGAAGTAGAGTGAATTGTGATCACACCTGAATTAGACGGATTGTAGGGGGTGAGGTCAAATCTCGTGCTAGTGTTCCTGTTAGTGTTACGCGGTTAATTTGGTGTTATAATACAGTGTTCTCTGAGCAATCTGACATATATCTGGACTGCAAAATAATGTCAGATTAGCGAGTGTGTCGGATTACTCAGAGTACACTGTATATTAACATGAAGAATGAGTTCAAATGTGGTGTTATGTGATGGTGTTATTATTAACATGGAACACTAACACGAGATTTGACCTCACCCATTGAACTGTAATTAAACAATCAATGATAGAGGTTAATTGTCCGTTTCATTCTAAAATAAGAATAACACGGAGGTCTGACCAACGTCACATCCGGTTTTGATAGCCTTGAGGATATAGACAATGTATTATATATATATATATATATATTTTGGGTGTATAAAGAATTATTGTTTTTAAAACAATATCAAACTTCCAGACAGAATTATCATGTAAGATTGAAAGATATATTAACCTTCGACCTCTCAATTTAAACAGTGCCCCACCCACAGCTTCTGTTTGTATACCATCTGATGAGTGACCGGAAGTAGATATACCCACCCAATCTCTTCTTTTAACTTTCCTAATAAACTTGGAATTTCTCCTAGGCTTATTGAATTAATATAAAAATAAAAAAATACATGACACATTCCAATCACGTATGATTCAAAATGTAGAAATTTAAATAAAATATCGTAAGAATATCGTTTAATTAGATTTCATGCCAAAATTTCGTTTCTGGAGAAAATACAACTAATAACTCGATATTGTGTTATTTGTATTAAGGTGAATCATTGTAGTGAGTGTAACTATCGATAATAGAAGACAATATCTCAGTATTTTCTAAGTTTGAACACGTTATGAACCCAGAGCACCGAAACATTTGATAGAGTTAAACGAATCTTGATATCTGAATTATGCCAGGAGTATTATTACAGTGTAAGTTAAAAGTGTGACTCCGCCTTAGAATGAATATGAAATTTAAAAATTTTAAACTTGGCCGATAGAAGGCTATATTCATCAGTAGATAAACCTTTAATTACCCTTATAAAGAACAAATGATCCATATTAAGGAATGGTTTTGGCATCCGTACAGTATCTGACACAACAAGGTACAACCTTGTATTACATGTATTTACTACAATAACGGTTAATCTGTTTAACTCGAGAAGAATGTAAAGGAGATCACGATTGGTTACAAGTGTCAGTTTAACCTGTATAAGGTGTGTTAAGTACCGTTTACCTTTAATTAAACAAGTCAAATCGTCTGTTGACTTACAACTAGTAATGTATTCATTAGACAGCGCGGTAAATAATGCAGTTAAACAGGTATGTGTCTACTAGCATGATTCTCCGATTCGTTTCACACCTTTCCGGTTTTTTCCTTTGTATAATTTCCGGTCCAAGATTAACCCAGTCGTGTGATATCCTATAGTGGTGTTTGAAGCAGGTAATGTGTTAAGTCTATAATAAGTTGTAATTGATTTATTGTGGGTTTGAATGTTGACATATCTCGTAAAGGCTGATTATTATCAGATAACGTCTAACAGGTAAAATATACAGTAACCTCGGAAGGTGTGGTATATTCAAACGTACATAATCTTCTATCGGTTTTATAAGTCCATAATCGGAAAAATTAATGAAATTTTACGTCAGAAGGGGTGGCACCGTAAGTCATCCCATAAAATTGAACATAAGAGTTAAAGGGGGATAGGCGTGGAAAGCAGACACCGGGTCGACTTTTGGACTTCTCGATAAATTATAACTATGATTTGTATAAACGAAGTATAACTATTACTGAACAAAAGAAGATCGCAGTCCGAATTTGTTTCATGTCATTCCAAATTAACATAACGTCGAAAGAAAATCATTTTTATTTTAGTCTCTAATATCTTAATGGATCTTGTAATGTCGAAATCAGACTGTTGAAGTTGGCATTAGATCGGGTTCCTGAAAAAACGTTTGGACATTCACTTGAACCATGGTATTGGATGAATCATATCGACAATCTGTATGGTATGCAGTCCTTGTTTATTCACCAGAAGTAGGGGGGATGGAATTGTTTAGATTTCACAGTAAATTCGTCTTACTTTCTCCAATACAGACAGTGAGATGATGTTGCGATAAGAGGTAGAAGCTCAAATTATACCCCACGGCCATGAATCTGACATTTTTTTTTATGAGAGCCAATCCCGTTTGTGCGTAAAGCCATCTGTATTTAAGCTTTCGGTAAAACGCGGAATCAGTCGTTTAAAAAAGGGTAATAGATCGAACAGTGAAATCGATTATTTTACCGAGAGAGTTTAAACCGTGTGTCGGTTATGATGTTAACAATAAACTATTCATCTACATTAAAAAAAATATGGTTTTCTCTGAATAGGCGTTTGTTGGTCAAATTTAAACCTCAGAATGGTCACGCTACGCCCCCAGATCAAGGGTACTTACAGTCTCCACCCACCTTCCCAAACAATATTTGTTTATATTCAACAGTGAACTTACCCAGTGTCATAGAGTAACGGAATCCCTGTAAAACAAAAACTAAAGTCATTATTAAAAAAAATGCTTAATCTATTTATCAAGCTTTTTTCAATAATCAATTGCATTTTTGTGGATAATTGCTTAGTTTTTTGGGGGATTTATCAGATTATATAAGGATTCTGTATTGTTATTTATGGCAGCAGGTATATCAGGTGGTACAGGGGAGGGAGGTGGGGGAGGGGGTGCATTGGTACCGTCTGTGAACATCGTCCGAATTTTAAATCGACCCGAACCAATAAAGCAGTCTCTCCACCCCCCCCTCTTGCACCGCAGTCAATTATTGCGTCAGACACAAAAAAACATTTTTAGTGAAATGGGATTGTTCGTACAACTTACAAGGTAACTTAGTGATGGACCAAGTTTGAATTACGGCAGAGGATGATATCGATATCGCCAATGACGAGGCCCGTAGTTACAACCCCCTTCCAGACCCCCCTCCTCCAGACCCACCCCCCTCCTCCCGACAAATGATTTCCCCAGAATAAAATCCTGACAACTGACTAACTGCATTAGATCAAAACCATAATCATTGCCACTTTTGTCTGAAATTAAATATTTACTTGAAAATATAAGCTGACACTTCTACTTAATTACTCTGTACAGACTCTTTATTTTACATCAATCGACTGACGATGTTGCACTTTTTTAAGGCGATAAACATAAGTAATATATAGACAGTAAGGCGCAAAAATCCATAAATGTCAAGTCACTAAGAATTCTTGTGGTGAGAAAGACATCGCGATTAATCATCGGAACTCGCCACGACTAAAATCCTACAGTCATAACGAGTCACCTCACCTCCACCCAGGTTACGTCTTTTAAAATGATCTTGTCAGCATACAACAGGCTGGGAATACAAATAATCTCCTTGTCCATGGTCGATTTCCGAAATCAACACCCCTTCGTATTACTAGTATATTGTATTCAACATACCATATTTCCATATATCCATCGTTGGTACTTTCATTGTCCAAAATATTTCTACGGTTTTTCTTTAAATTAGTTCTGATTTTTATCTAAAAGACACCAAGGAGATTTTCTGTTCTGTTAATTCCAGATAATCTACAGCTTAAAGTATACAGAACTCAGATTAACAAATTTAATTATCAACACACAGTTTGTTATTCAAATTACGAACTTAATATTGTAACTTCCTGTGGCTGTGCTTTCACAACTTTGTAATTAGTTACAAAGTTACAACTTTTACCCCCACAGTTACAAGTCTTGGCAAAATATTACTATTTCTAATTTAATGAGATAATAGGTCCTAAACTTGCTCTATAAGAGTATATATTCATCAGTAAATATACCTGCTACCATAAATAACATAAGAAAATAAATATATACAAAAAACAAAGTAATTATCCATAAAAATGCTTTCGATTAATAAAAAACGCTTAATAAATTGAGTAAGCGTTTTTAAAAAATGACTTAGTTTTGTGACTTTTACATATTTTAAGGAATTCTGTTACTTTATGACATCAGGTAAGTTCACTGATGAATATAAACTCATATTGACCATTCCTGAGAACTTAAATTTTATATCCATGCTAAGACACAGTATCCCTTTAATAAAACAAGACTAATATACATTGCATGTAGTTATTAGAATGAGACAATCAATTGGGGCTGTAGTGTATTATATAAGTGTGGATTATCAAGAGGGTATTTAACAGTTACGATGTTAATTGTTTTCTAATGACGTAATTGGGGAAGCCCTTAGGAATGTCTCTAAGGGAGATAACTATTAATTTGTACAGACTACATTTACATAATATCATAACTGTAGGAGATGTGTACATTATCACGTGTAGAGAGGTAGAGAGCGATAATAACAGCTCAAACATATCTTGAACTCTGAATTTGAGGTTACAAATACATACCTGCGCCTGTGCTTTCGTTACATCTCCCAATTATTTGAGTTCTAGTTGTACTATATAGGTGCGTATAACGTAATTGAGACAATGCCCCACTTTTACAACAACGAAACTTAGAAGTGTCAACTTATTCTATAAGAGTCGATTTTCACACACGGATTGACTATGCAGCAGGAATGTAAAAAGGCGGGAATAAAGTAAATAAGAACCATGATTTATTACGTGATAAAAAGTAATATATTGACGCTAAAACTAATATACCCTAATATTCTTACACATCCGTCTGTCAACAGGGATCGGGTTCCATAGCACGGACTCATCCGGAAACTTTCCCCTTCCCAACGATCGTTTACATGTTAAGTCACATATACTCATTTGTGATGCAGCGAATTGTAGATGTGCATGATCCGGATCCGGTTTCGAATGTGTCCGATATTTTGGATTCTGGGTAATTTTAAAAAAAAGGGAATTTAAATTACAATAATTATTTCCGGTTTCGAATGTTTCAGTTTTTTTATCAATTGTTGTTCAATAATATATAAAATAAAATGAATAGAGTCCTACCCTTCTGCAATGTATGTGTTAACGATATTTTCCAGGACAGCAGCATAAATCTACTTTTTTTGCGATTTCCAAATGTCGAGTCGTCTACAGAGTACAGAGTCTGTAGAATTTGAAATAGAAAGTAAATTACAGGAATTGGAATGTATTTGTTTCTCTAGATATTGACGAAACAGAGATTACGTTTATTCTTTTTGAACATGTTCTTATTTCCCTCAGGCGCTGATTGTGATCCTGTAACGGATATTAGACTGCATGGAATTCCATAGCCCAATTTAACTCATTGTAACTTGATAATCTGAACTTAATGGAACATTGAACTAAAATGAGACTTGATAATAGAGATTATGAGAAATTTCTAGAAAAGACTGAAATTTTAAACTTGAAAAAAAAGAAATTAATTTGTTGAATGTTGAAATCTTAAACCTATTCTGCCCCGCACCCCCAGACGCTGTAATTCCAGACAAAACAAGACACAGATAGGAAATATTGTAGGCTACTATCGCAAACTAGTCAAGCGAAATGACAAGAAAGAAAACGTGGTCTAAGTTAAGTTGAAGTGTTTGAGTTTAGTCGGCCTATTTCACTTCTCAATACAGTGAGATATTCAAATATATTCGTTACATTTTAACAGCTAACCGTCACCATAGATATTTCTAAATTTCAAATTTATGCAACGGCTTATTTAACTGTGAAAAGTTAAAATATTATTCTTAACTTGGAATAAGAAATAGAAAGACGAAAAAAATATGACCTTAAACTACCGAAGTGTTTGTGAAGAAGGCATTTAAACTAAACATTAGACAACAGGACAATAGTATATATTCATAATTATTTTCCCCTGTTATAGGAATTTATGATATAATTAAAAAGTTATGATTTAAAAATAATTTGTCGAATTTAATTTCGTATTTTTATCAATTGATTGGGGGTCGGGTTCCGGATATAGGGCCTGTGAGAGGTCAAGAGATTATCAGTGTATCTGCACTCCTTATTGTTCGTCTGCAGATAAAAACCTGATAATCCCGGTCGATAATTGGACGGTTAAAACGGATAAGATGGCGGAATGTCAGTTAATGTTAAACAGAAAGGTTAAAATCCAAATGGAAAGTTAAAACATGTCGTAATACGGCTGATCTGCTATTTTTAAAATAACCCAAGGGTGCAGGCGATGAAAAAGTCAAAACGTGACATTCTGCAGACATTATCTGTAAACAGCTGCTTATCAAATTTTCTAGTTTTATTCGATTGTCGTTGTATTTTAAACCCATATCGAAATTCACCGAATATTTCTTTCTTGAATAAAAATAAAAACTTCAAAGTATGGAGTTCATCATGTTCACGAAAATATAATATATTATAACAAACATCACAAAGGGGGATAAATAGTAGAAAAAACTTATAAATTCAGATAACTAGTTAAATAAACAACGTTTCTACAATTTACATCGTTATCAGTTTTTATGGTATACTACTCCTGAGTTTTATTATACACTACGTTTCTACAATTTACTTTGTCATCATCAGTTCATATATTATATAACTCTTTTAAATACACCATCGTGTTCAGGAGCAGGTACAGCAAAATTACTGATTTTAAGTCTTATTCAACGTTTCGACGTTATACTCTCGTCGCTCTGACATATTGACAAAGAGTTGTAGTCAAATTCTACATGCCATGTTATGAATTACAATGGAGAACAGGAGAAAAGGCGTTTTATTCTAAAGACTACAGCAGACGGTTTATGACTATGCTTGATTCAATGACGGTTTTCGAGAAATGAAAAAAAATCAAAAAGACAGAAGTGTCAGAACAATAGAATTATTCAACAAGTCAATCCGAAACAAGAAACAAGGGACATAACAAAGGTTAACGTCCATCATTCAGGGAATAGAAAATGGGCTGAAGTCACACAATAAAACGGTGTTATGTGTGATGATTCATTATTACAGCTGACACTCTTGCCTCTACAGCTTATAGTATTATATTCAATTACAAATCACCAGGGTAGGGAAAGAGTGTGGGTTGATGTATGGAGGTGGTAGTGATAGGTGAAGGGGTGAGGTGTTTGGTAGACCAGTGTTGAGTTATTATTCGCAAGGGGGAGTTAGGTATTCGATTTTTAAAGTTCAAAAGGAAAACAAAAATAAAATTCTGCATTTGTTCGGTCAATATGGGGTAATTGGTGATTTTTGTATTTTTTATTCCTTAATATTTTAAACAGAACAGAAGTTTGTTGAGATTGGAGAATAGGATGTAGAAAGCCGCGGTGGCTCAGTGAGTTACATGCCGCTAACCTGAAGGTCCAGGGTTCAATCCCAGTATAGGTTGAGATAATACTTCAACCCTGTCAGTAGAGAGCTGTGGTGACTCAGTGAGTTAGATGCTTGCTCACTAACCTGAAGGTCCAGGGTTCAATCCTAGTATAGGTTGAGATAATACTTCAACCCTGTCAGTAGAGAGCTGTGGTAGCTCAGTGAGTTAGATGCTTGCTCACTAACCTGAAGGTCCAGGGTTCTGTTACGGTCAAGCCAAGCGTTTCCTTAGTGTATTTCATCTTTTGGCTAGGCTTAACGTCTATTTATTTACATTCATCGAGCCACTTCCGGTTTCGCGCTTCAAGCATGAAACCGATTCATATTTCATGTTTATATATAAGTTAGGATATTTTTTATGTCATACTGAGATCCAGAATGTTCTCTTTGTCAAGATTTTAGGTATAAAAAAAAGATGTTAATATAATACTTGCATTTTATAGGCCAAATTCTACCATTTTCGCTTTCACGTAAATCTACTAACGTGGGCGCCGCCATATTGTGTTATGACGTCATGACCCACAAAAAGTATAAATAGACCGAGGTCATGTCATTTTGACCGAACTGGAAATACGATCAGTTCCTCTCAGGCTGAAAATACCTAAAATTACAGGCTTGAAACTATGGTTGCGCCTATGGTGAGTTATTAAATTCTTCATAAACTATTCGAAGATAATAGTGCATTTATTCGATAATAGCCTAGTAGTCATTAATAAAGTATTTTAATGCCTACGCTATTTTGCGATCATCCTAACTATTAACAAACTTAATCATAGTCGATTGAAGCCTTAACGCCTAAAGTACAGGCAAGAAGTGACTACAAGGCATTGGACGACTAAAACCTTCATTTCAATTCTGTTAGCCTATATTATTATTAGAATTCAAGTCTTTTAGGCAAACGTCGCCTCACTAAGGTTACGGCGACATGACCTAATCTCTAGTTTCCTAATACCTAAGACAGTCGTTCTTTACCTAGAATATTGTTAATCATCATTTCATGAACCGTACGAATTAATCTAAGACTTAATCAATAGTCAGATTAGGCCTGCCTGAGGTTGACTTGTTTTATGAATTAAGCACGATTAAATTAGGCATATGTGTTTCATTTATCTATTTATAACTATCGTTAATAAATACCAACTTTAATGTACTTATTGTAAATAAATTTATGTTATTTATTTTATCTGTTTTGTTGTTTACTACTCTGCATAGCTAGATCGGGAACGGATCTTAATTAGGGTTAGCGCCTATGAGTCACTAGCATTAGTCTATTACCCTATCTTGTTTGCGTCATACCCCGAGCGCAACAGTTCAATCCCAGTATAGGTTGAGATAATACTTCAACCCTGTCAGTAGAGAGCTGTGTTGGTTCAGTGAGTTAGATGCTTGCTCGCTAACCTGAAGGTCCAGGGTTCAATCCCAGTATAGGTTGAGATAATACTTCAACCCTGTCAGTAGAGAGCTGTGGTGGCTCAGTGAGTTAGATGCTTGCTCACTAACCTGAAGGTCCAGGGTTCAATCCCAGTATAAGTTGAGATAATATTTCAACCCTGGTCCATGCTTAAATCCCGACTGTGCACGTCTTTTAATATCTTTAAATTTGTAGACTGAAGGGAGATAACCTGTATTACATCTCACCAACAGACCACAATGGTTCAATGTGTCATTGTCAATTTTAATCAAGTGAAAATGTCTCAGTCTAATTAAAATATAGACCTTACTTTCGTTCGTATTTTAGTTTCGTTTCGAATGTTTTAATTCGCTATTGGCAGTACTGTAGTGGTTACGTACAAAGCCAATAGCTAATCGAAACGAAACTAATAAAATACGACCGAAAGTAAGGTCTATATTTTAATTAAATTGCAAATGTCTAAAACAACTACACAACTAAAATGTACAAAATAATGGGAGATAACTGCTGTAACTAAAAGAAGTTCGCTGCAGACCACATTCATTTGATAGATCTTCGTGATCTATAGATTATATAGTAATGTGACTTTCTTGCTGTCAAAATGTTTGGAAGAATGGAAGAAAACATCCAATATATCTCGCCAACAGATCACAATAGGTTAATATGTGTATCTTTAGATTCGTATAGAATTATAATACGACACTGGGTATGTCATAGCGACTGAGTCTACATGTATATCAAATAAATTTTTTTCTTGAAAATTGTAGACGAACATAAAGTTTGAATTTTATTCTGAACAGTAATAAAGATTCCTCAGATTCAGTTCTATTAAACTAAATATCAACATATTGAGGACATAGCCTGTTATATAAATCTAAATACCAAAATTAATATCATCGAATACTCTTCTGAAATAACCATTCTGTTTAACAAAACGTTCAGAAAAAGGAATCAATTTTTTACTAAAATAAAATGCTTTAAGGTCAGTAAATACAATCAAACATCAAAGAGTTCGATTGCAGCACGATGTACAGTTGTCGTAATTTCAGCAATTTATTGTCGTTATTTCAACTTCTTGCCGTAAATGGGAATGGATATTTCTTTTTAAACGTCGTATCGATTTCATTAACGTAACAAATGTCGTTGGAACTTTGTGAAAATAGAACTCCCGACCTTTTTAACGAATAAAAACATTCGGTGACGTTTAAATCAATAATAATCTGGACATCTTTGATCCAAATCCTTTGTAACTTTTTCTAAGTTCACGATAGAATTAATTAGTTTCTCTGTATTCTGTGAATTTATAAAAAAAAAACAGTGTTTTGGTTTTCTGTGTTGCTGTCAAGAAAATTGCAGTCAGTAAATTGGGTTCACCTTCTTTACACAAATTGATTAAAATTCATTAGTAAAAACTTGTTAATATACATGGTCATTTTCTTCGCTTGACGAAACAGCCAGGAATGTTAAGTAGAGATCAAAGGCTTCCTTATCGCGTTTCGTTTCGTTTTTTGTTGAATAAATTCACAAAGACTTAGGGCTGTTAATTCTGGAATGGGTACAAAAGTATTAATTAAAATAATACATTTTGATATTCTCAAAAACATACTACATATAGTTCAGACCTGTATAATCGAGTCTATATTTGTGTACCCACAACTACAACGAAATGTGCCTCCAGACTGGAGTCTGGACGTTAGAGACTAGACTAGTAAAGATCATACAGGTCTCAAACCACGAAAACATTTTATGCTAATGATTGTATAAAGTTAGGCCGTGGTATTTATTTTTTAGAAATCCTTTTTCTCCATTCCTTTGGGGGTTTTTGCATGCCCATTTTTTTTTATCATTTTTGGTCTAGATTTGAAATTTGATGTCTGCAATTGCATTTTCTTTCAGAAATTATGAGTTAATTAGAAATTTAATTGGCGGAAGGTTATTTCTAAAAAAGCGGTTTTGTGTGCAGTGACAGTCAAGCGGATGTTGATAAAATGTAGTCGTCTGCTTTCATTTTGTTTAGTTCAAAATTTTCATGGTCATGCTATATTGAATTTTTGTACAGAAACCAAGTATTGGCCCGGCTTTCATGTGACATATAGGCTAGTTTTCAACGAGATTTCTGGAAAAATTCTAAAAAGTTTTATTTCGTGAATTAAAATAGAAATAGATGGGAAATGATTTACCGGTTCATAAACAGAGAATGTTCTTCCGCTGGTCCACTTACAGAATGGTAAATTTAAAAAGACGAAAATCAGAAGTGATATATCATATCTGATGGTAGTTTCCTATTAAAACATCATGTTTCACGTGGAGAATAACAAGATTTATGTTTTATAAGGTTCTACATCACTAGGGACATATAAAAATAAAAACTTGAATTTTACATCTCATCTTTAATAAAACTACAGTTACATCTAATAAACCAGACAAAAACATGATGAACGAATGGAAAATATGATCTTATGTCATGGTGGCATAACGAGGCACCCTCCAAGGCCCTTTAAAAAAAAAACAAAAACACATATCCTCTCCTGCAGTCTGATTTTCAGTTTGTAGCTTATTGCTTCAGAGGTAGGTGAACCTAAGGGGTAAGGGTGGGTGAAACATCTCCGAGCCAGGCTGAGTTTTGGAAACGGCACTAAATGTTATGCCACGGAATAAACAAACAGCGGTGTATCTATTTCAATGTGACGACGATCTTTCCTCGAGACTTATTTTCTTTTTAAATATCCTCTCCCTCTCCTACATTCTGAGACTTTTCAATTTATTGTTATATCTATTATACTACAAATAAAATATTTAAAGATGTTCAATTTGTTATTAATGTATTCTGGAGTAGGGGACCCTCAGGGGTAAGGCTGGGTGAAATATCGAGCCCGTCAGGGTTTTGGAGGACCACACCCCTCTTCTTAAGAAACGGCGTTGAATATAAATTTTCAACCTTACAATGTTTTTAGAGTTCAGATTATAATTATTTGAAGTCATTAATTGTCAACAAATATTCAATATTGAGTCAGATTAACAAAGTCTACTTTATATTTAATCGGGATTATCCAGTCAAATAGATGGCGGTTGTCAATGTTTGGTCAATTTTCTTCAGATTGTGTACATGATATCTAACCTTTGTCAACAAAATGGACTCCATATTGTAGAGGATAATCTTTATTTAATAAATCCGTTCATACCCTGGAGACTAAAAACAGAACGTACCCTCCTTTCTAGATGAAACAAGTTATTAAAAAATTAACTTGGATACTAACACCACCAATAGAACTATAGACATTCTTTCTCTGTCTATGGTTGTAACGGTCCTGCTGATAGATTTATTCCCGTATCGAGGGTCAGGCTGGCGTTATCCAAGTTATATTACCTGTATATTAAAATATAAATGACCTGGAAAATCGTGTTTCCTTGTTTCTCAGCCAACAAGAGCTTCATGGTGTCTTCAAATTAGCTTTCCTAAAATGGCATGATACCCGAAACGCTGTAGTAAGATGTAAGTACTTGAAAATATCGAATGCAATTTCTTTCTCTTTCAACCAAGAGCTACAAAGAGTTTTTAGTGTAGCTACCTTGATTATAAGCTTTATATCCGAAACTTGTGTAAGATGAACTTTCACTGGAAAATCGAAGACAATTTCTTTCTACCTCTCACCAAGAACTGTCGAGTGTTTTTCGAGTAGACCCAAATGTCCAGTCAGAACTTTCAACGGTCAATTAATAAAACTCTTTCAAGTGTTAACTTCTGTCTAGCAATTTCTTATCATTGATTGAACAATAATTATATTTATCCAACTGGTTAACCAACATGACATAGAGATTACAAATATTGTCTAGTCTTACAGATTCACCTTATACTGTTATTAGCCCGAATATATACTGGTTCCTAGCAATTTAACAACTCATATCAGCTACGAACGGTATTTTACTGTTACTGTTACACGGTCATTATTAGCTATAAGTAAAGCGGGTTGTATGTATAGGAGCCAGCCGACTGTGGTCATATCTACTGTTAACGTTTCGCTGAATAGAAGGCGAAGTAGATGACCGCATTAAACTTCCATAGGCGAAGGAACAAAATGGCTTAGTCAATGAGACAAGTGCTCGCTACCCCAAAGCTCCAAGGTTCAGTTCTTCAGATTTTCATCTCAGAATTGCCTCTGTCCTGTCCAGTTTGAATAGACTGACATGGATAAAAGTGTCGATCCGAGGGGGGACGTTTAAGAACCATCTAATTGACCGGTACCCCTTTCATTTCAGTTGAGGACTGACATGAAATAGCCCCTTTGTATTTGGTCAGGCCCTGGGTGCTACAGGCTAGGCTCGGTAAAGATCCCTCGACAATTGAGAAGCGAAAAAGAATACGATATTGCCGCTGTCCTGGCAAACTACCCCTTTATTTGTTAGCTGCATTAGGTACAGAAAAGTAGAACATAAACTGATTTATTAAATTTCATTTTTAAGTTCATGCGGTCATATTTCATTCAGTTGAAAGAGAAATGAGAAATCGAGCCGCCAAGATATATTTGATATTTTTCTCGATACAAAAAAGATCAAGCGTGATGGTAAAGACTACCAGACTTTAGATCTGTCTCGATTGTCCAATATGAAATATTTGTGTAATGATTAATTACGTTCTTGATGATCTAGTCTAAATATTCAATCAGTCATTTTTCTATTGGATCAGACAGTACTTATTAAAGGGATTTCTACCTCTAAATAACCGCTTAAAGGGATTGCTGGTTTATGTGTAGGCCTACATGGAGGACAAGTTTCCACACCATCTTGAATTCATGACGTCATTTGCTTGGATACGTTGAAAATGTCAGACGTGAGTTCTGTTCGATGTTCTTTTTTTTTGATCAGTTGTGATCAGAAATAAATAACCGCTAGCTGGTTTATATGTCCGTTTAATTTTCAATGTCCTCAATATCTGAATCAACAACCAGGGAAACGTAAGGATAGTACTCAGTGGCCTGCTATCAAAATCCATATTTTTTTCTGACCCACACGAAGAATTAATTGGGAACGCCTGTCGTAAACCATCAAACTGACATGTATAAACTGAATATTCAAAATCTAAAATTTCGTCATACAAGAATGGTGGCCATAGCAAACAAGAAAAACAGTGGGGAAAAACCTTTGGGTAAAAAACGAATCATACGGGACCAAACAAATTATTCGTTAGATGCCGAAATTCGGTTATTAATCAATTTCTAATTTTTCCGCCATTTTTTGGATAAAGTCAAAATTAACCCAACCCCGCTTGATAGAAAAGTTAACCCATTCCGGGAGTTTTTAAACCCGTACTAAATTTTTGATATTTTATTTTACAAATTCACCCTAAGATATTAATGAAGGATAACCGAATGGCGGCTAAAGCAAAAATCAGTGTTTCCATAAGGCAACAGTTTCACTACCCCCTTTAAGATTGGCGACTCTGGCTGTGGGAATCTACAAATGGATATTACTTGTTAGATGGCCGCTAAATTAACGAGATGTATTAGAGTGGACAGGACTAAAACCACTCGACTAATTGTTCTGTTAGTTTCTATAGTTAGAGCTAAAGGAAAATTAATCTCCAACTCTCCGGTTTGATAGTTTTCATTTAGAAGTTTAATTTGTTCTCGATACAAACTGGTAGTCTCGATTTAATACCAGTACTAATTAGATATTGTATGGGGACCGTTTGACTATAATATGGCACCATGAAGATGTTAAACGAAATGCCAGATATCCGAATGGCGGAAAAGCGGAAAAGATCACGGTGTTTCGGTATACATGGAGGCAATCGCAAGATCCCAAAATACCAATCCCTACTCCTGCCTTGTAGTTCGGCGACTCTGGTTCATAGTCCTTGCCTAGAAGATATTTCAAATGAGGTTTACCTTTTACTTTCTGTAGTTTTCGATTTGAAAATGACACAAGACAAATATGTTCAATATAAAAGAACTTCTAGATTCAAAAGATACAGAAATTTACGATAACTGTAACATAGATACCATCGTCTACACGACTTTACTAAATCTTGGATCAATCCACAAGTCAAGTATTTGATAATTAACTCCAAAGAGAATATCCAACTTTAATTAATACACGTACCAACATTCTATATAAATTTCATTAAAAATTTACACTCTGACCATGTTATTAATTGGTCACTCGATGGTCAGAGGCTATCAGATGGTCATTTGGGAATTGTAGATTGTTACATCGCGGTAAAGCGTTGTTACGAAAGCACAGACAGAGGTGGTATAAGTTTTAGGTTTTTAGTTGATAAACGAACTTGAACTAGGGTTGTACTTCTAGGAATTGTAGATTGTAACATTGCGGTTAAGCGTTGTTTCGAAACCACAGGCGCGTTTAATACAACCTGCAGTGAAATTAATTGATAAGAGTTTTACGTCCTTCTTTTCTGTACCTTATGGACTAATGAAGACGGCACAACTTCCAGTGAAAGAGTATTGATGGTGCAATTAGTTTAACTATTGATTTATATAAAAAGTACTTATATGAAAAGTAACCAGTCATCATTTGGGAATAGTCAATGACGATCGTCCAGTATTTAGAATATTTACCGTGTATTTATTAGTCATAAATGGTGGTGGCTGGAGATTTACACCCTACTTTTCAAGTCGTCAATTTCAGTGCGTCATTATCATATCATACAGTATTTTTCAAGTTGTCAATTTCAATGCGTCATTATCATAATATCATACAGTATTAACTCCACTTGTTTGCCAAGTTGTGCTTACCAATTGGAAAGAAAATAACAGACCATATTTCAAGTCGTCAATTTCATTGCGTCATTATCATATATCATACAGCATTGACTCCAGGTTTTGCCAAGTTGAAGGAACACCATTCTTAAGGATTATAATTCTATCGTGAATTTTTCAAATTGCGCTTACCAATTGGTAAAGAAGTCAGAAACAGTGTCGCCGCAAACTATTACGAAATTTTCTCTTCTTGACCTCATCATGTCGAACTATATTTTGTGAATCAGAGCATCAAAAACAATTCTACCACAGAACGTGTCTATTTAAACCTAACAACACGTGGTATCAAATCCCAGTAACCGGAAGCGACAGGAAAAGACAGAGAGAAAGGTTTCCGTGATTAGCAGAGAAATGATGAAGATTTCCGGCTCCAGCTCTGTTTGATGTCTTTTATTATCGGTTTTATACATTTGAGTACATTTCGGTGTTTAGACAATAGTTTCCACATGTCCAAGTCTCTAATCCTGAAAGGGGTTTTAATCATTCTGGTGAAATGATACAGCACGTGTTGAAGATCTATTCATATTTTCACGATCGCAAGCTTGAAAGCGGTAATAAGATCTGATTTGTCATTTATTTGTCTTGAAATGAACTAGAATGTTGTTCTTCCTCAAAACTCTGGTTCAATCAGTACCGGAACACAGGAAATACAGGTTGTCTTCTGGACTTCTGGAATTGATGTAATCAGTAAGACTACAGCCTGGTAAAATTGTTTTATGTTTATCATGGGTACATTTCGGTGTTTAGAATGTTTCCACATGTCAAGTCTCAATCCTGAAGGGTTTAACATTCGGTGAAATATACAGCAGTTTAAATTGTTCATTTTTAATGAGTTGAAGCCAAGTAAATGGCGATTGTATTTATTCTAAGTAATAGAATTTTTTACCATTCAACTTGCATTTTTATATGTAAAATACGAATTTGAAAGGACATTTGTTAAAGCTAATCAGTAATTTTACAACGGTAAAATTTTTGTGATTGGGTACAATCTGAGCCTGTACAGGATCCTTTCTACAAGCTGGTCCTTGGCCAAACCTCTTGGAATTGATTTTACAAGGATAACAACTTAGGTTCATAAGGATCCTTTCTACCAGCTGGTCCTTGGCCAAACCTCTTGGGATTGATTTTTACAAGGATAACAACTTAGGTTCATAAGGATCCTTTCTAACTGTTTGTCCTTAATTACACCTTGAGTTTACAAGGATTTTTGTCAAACCTCTTGGTATTGATATTTCCCGGATTATCTGTACCCATTTACAACTGGGTTCGACTGGAATTTCGAACAAAACTTCAGACAAATCTGTGAGTTGGATATTTTTTTATAAATCTGGTTGGTCATTCAGTTCAAATGTTTTTGTATTTGTATCTTAAACTGAGAGTGTATCAGAGTAAATCTTTGAAATGGATACGGGGAGGGTGTTTCAGGGGTCGCCCGATATCTGAACCTTATAATGATACTTTGTGTTATTATTCACAGTGTCCGGGTCAGATCAAATAACATTGTTAGGGTTCATTAACAGACGGCAGGTCATTTTCTTTTAACTTCAACGTTTTCACTCCTCCATTTAAATTTCCAACGTTCTCGTATATCACTATTTATGTCCCAGATGCATGACAGATATTTTCTTCAGATTGATCAAAATTGAAGTTTATTTTTTAAGAAACGTTTGATCTTTATTTAAATAGAATTTGTCAAAATTAAAAAGAAATTGATTTTGTCATGGTGTCACTTTCGTTTTTTGAAATATTACCTGTACGATTATTTATTTCAATATTAAAATAACAGTAAATATTTTTAAATGACTTAGAAGTAGATATTTATTATAGAATATTATTGTTTTTTGTGCTTGATTATGATTCCTGTATGTTGTTCTACAGGGTGTTCCAGAAGTCTTGGGCACATTTCAAGACTACATTTCTGATGAACTATGAACAGTAAAACTGGCATCATTTTAAAGCTAAATCCATTACTTTTTTTGGTCATAGAAATGGTTTTTTCATATTTTTGGGGAATTCAGTAATGGCGTTCACTCAACCAGAAAAAAATGCATTTTTCGTCCTTGAACTTGCAAAAACTGAATCATGGACACTTGTTCAACGTGCATTTCGCATAAATTTCAGAAAACACTGAACAGCTTTGAACATTCAACAAAAAAAACTTGAAACAGCAAGCTTTTGGAATATGTCAAATGCGTTGTTATATCCTTATTGGTTTTCGAGATAGACCTGGTTAAGAACAAGGAATATATGGATGTACTACCTCTGAATTTATTACATACTACGTTTCGGAAGACATACAGGTAACGTTATCAAGTAAAATGAAGTGAAATTTTTATTTGATAACGTTACCTGTATGTGTTCCGAAACGTAGTATGTAATAAATTCAGAGTTAGTACATCCATATATTCTTTGTTCTTAATGTAGTAATCCTACCTCTATATGTCTTATGAAGAATAATGGTAAAATGTGCCCAAGACTTCTGGAACACCCTATATACTAATAATACATTTAAAACATTGAGTAACAAAGGCAGGCCTAACTAAAAGAAATAACGTGTACAGTATCTAGGTTCCAATAGTTAATTAACGTATAAAATAACGTTTACATCATACAAGAAAATATTGTAAAAGAAGATGATAACACTTCAACCAGACTAGAGACAATGTTTATTAATGCTAGCGCTACCCCAAGTTTAATCAACATTAATTCTGCTTGAATGAAATTTTCCTCATCAAAGCCGTTAACCCCCTAGTCTTCGCGACAATGAAAATTGGCTACTTCATTTGAATTACGAGATTAAGATTGTTGGCGCTCTAGAGCATCCATTTGTCAAATATTGATCCTATTACGTCATTGTTTTGATTTGAGATACGGGTCTTTGCATTCAAAATCAACACTTTAACAAGTTAGATCGTTTGGCTTCGTTAAACATTTCTGTCTTTATTGTTAGAGAGCACTCACCGTTATTTTGGACTTTATTTCTAGAGAGCTGTAATGAAGCGGAAGTGATATTATAATGACGTAATTATTCGAGTTGTAAAATCTCCACTGCCATTGGTTGAAAATCATTCAAACATTTTTACGACGGTGCAATACAAATATTATTTCACATTTTGTCGCCTAAATTCGACCATTTAACATTTTAGTTCTCTGAGTGAACCGATTAAATCTTTTAATAACAAATTCTAAAGACTGATTCCCAACAATAGCCTTGTCGAAGGATCTGTTTTAAGGTATGGAAGGGTAGCTACATAAGGGCACTGAACATTCAGACGTCAAATTATATTTAATTAGCTAATCATGATACATAAAAGAATCCATCTATAAATATGTAATTAATTATTGAAAAACGCTTAATAAATTGATTTAGGTTTTTCAAGAATTACTTAGTTTTGTGAGTTTTCCAGATTTGACAGGGATTCTGTTACTTTATGACACCATGTAAGTTCACTGATGAATATATACTCATATTGACCATTCTTGAGAACTTCAATTTTATGTTCATTCTAAGATGCAGTATCCCTTACAGTAGTCCAATAACGGCGAGATAAAAAACAACAGGGCTGTCAATATATCATACCGATATTGTACCGACACTAAAACGCAAACCGTATTCTAAAGCTAACCGCAGCTTTATGAAACAAGTATCATATCGAAACACAAATCTTTCAGCTGTGATTATTGTTAATTATACCTACAGTTATAATTGCTAAATGTCAAATAAAACTCTTCATTAGCCTTAAATATACAGAACGGTGAAATATTTTCAATATTTAATTTCAACTTAACTATAGGATGTAAAACTCCATGTCATTCCATCTCGAAGCATGACAAGATCTTGTCAATTGATCATTGATCACTGATGATACCCTTCCTTACAGTGATTGATTGATTTACTTGACATCAGAGTCTACAATTAAAATATTGATTAGTGAGTAGAATGAGTGTCTTGGAAGACGAGTCTATTTCTCACGGACTTGGTTGGGAGTATGACAGTAGAATAACAAGATATGCTAAGAACACCACGTGGAGTAAAACTTGATGTTTGTGAGTGAAATAGTTTTAAGCGTGGATATATTGTTACCTGGATATTTATTCTCAATACCAGGTAAAAAGTGTTCAAGAATCATTGGACTGACATTTTACAATTGGTAAGTATAAAGCTACAAGTTCTTTCCAATTACATTTCTCACTCTTCTCCGGCCACTGCCGTAACTGACTCACATGTTGTAAAAATAAACAGTTGGTATATATCTTACTGTTCTCCCAGCAACTGTCGTTACTCACTCGCATGTTGTTAAAATTTTACAGTAGTTAAACATCTTACTGTTCTGCTATTTACATATAAGATGGAGTATTACGTCCCATTGTATAATAGATTTATATCCTACTGTTTTATATCTTTCCTGACCCGAGGCCCCGTGTGCTACAGACTGTACGTTGAAGATCCTCGACAGTTGGAAATCGCAAAAAGAGTAGGCTAATGCCGCTGTCCTGGCAAAATTTCTCTCATTGCACACTGCATGGCGTTGTCCGTCTTCATTGGCACATAAGGTGCAGAAGAGTAGGACGTAAAACTCCATTCACTTCATTTCGTTCTTTACATATCTCCTGAGCTTATTAAAAAAGAAACCTTTCTCATCGTGTTAGATAATAAAAGTAATTGAAGAGTTTCGTAATATTCCGTATATTACTTTTACTCTTCGACGACAGTAGCATAAATATACCGTAAAACATACACACCTTTCCGAATGAAGATATTTCCCAAATAGAAATTTTATATGATATATTTGTTTATTATTTGGGTGTTTTCGTCAACCTGAAAACCATTCTTAGACACTCGGTAGGCAATACACCTAGAGTTATTATTTCAATTAAAAAAAACTAAAATAGTTGACAAATTGCGATTCTGTAAAGTTTGTAGTTGAAAAATAGAATATTAAAATACACAAAGTTTTAATGTTGTTCCTTTTAACTCCTTGTTAAATAAACATACAAGGAATCTGACAACAGTTTCAGCTTTAGTTTTCAAAATGTCTGAAATTTACCGACTTTTAATAATCGAATTCTTGATCAGAATCAGTGAGTTTCGAGCTACATGTATTTCAGAAAGCAATAAATCTCACAAATGATGTTTGACGTTTTGGCACTTGTGTCCGGAGGGGTATACTGACCATCAATTTATTACATTCCGCTACCCCCGGGCCTTCCTTTCTGACCTCATTTTGTTGATTGTAATTACTTATACGATATTAAACCTCGTTTATTAAAATCCAACTTAAACCGAGACCCTGTGCGCTATAGGCTGTATACGTTAAAGATTCACCGACAATTGGAATTCGAAAAAGAGTCAGCGGTTTATTTTCCTCATTGAACACTGCATGGCGTTGTCCAATATATAAGGTGTAGGTGAATAGGACGTATAGCTGTAGTCAATATATTTAAAATACAAGTGCGAATTACTCCTAAGATTCGTTTGTTCGGAATGCTTCTGCATATAAGCTTAAATCCGTTAAAAAGGATAATTGTCTAAGTATGAACATTAAATTTGAAAATTTCAAAGTTTGTCAGTTAATGCTTTATTCATCAGTAAATATACCTGCTCCATAAATAACATAAAAAAATAAATAAATAATTCATAAAGATGCATTTGATTATTGAAAATCACTTAATAAATTGATTAAGCGTTTTTTTCAAAAAAGCCTTTGTGAGTTTTCAAGATTTTAAGAGATTCTGTTACTTTATGACACCAGTTAAGTTCACTGATGAATATATACTCATATTGACCTTTCTTGAGAACTTAAATTTTATGTTCATGCTAAGACCTATTATCCCTTTAAGCATACAACAATCCAACCCCTTCCATTTGAGAACCTTTGCCGAGATTCAAAGATGTCATTACTCCACGGAGCTTTGTGTAAATTGAGATTTAATTCCCCGAGTCAACTGAATGGGTTGTCGTGCTTTGTGATTGAAACAGTCAGTAATGTTCTTTCATGTCATCTGAAAGAGTTGATCCGAGTAATTCTACCTTAAGACTGTCCATTCCTAAACAAATCACTACAGCCATGATGGATTACCTCCCTTTACTCTAATTATACGAGGATTACCTCCCCTTGTTGTAATCACCGTCTGAATTACGTCCCTTTGAATAAATTGACGTCTTTGGCACGTTATCAGTCTTAAGCAAAAAGGTAATTAAACCTTTCTTAAGATCTCTTTCGCGTTCCTAGGAGACTAGTTCCATATCCTAATGTTTAACCAAACTATTAGCCGGACATAAAAGAAGAGCTGTCAATATATCAAGTACCAATACGCCCTCTAGCGGTCGTATTAAGGGGAGATAATTCAATATTAAAGAAAGCTAGAAATCCATTAGTATGATGAAAATTGTATGAAGATTAGATACAGGGTGTTTTATGTATCAATTATATCGATTGGTGTGATGAACTCGTCTTGAAAACGATGAGAACCTCTGCTGATTGACGCTGTCATATCTTTATAGTCAATAAATGGTGGCAAGTGGTCTTCAATAAAACATTGATTAGATAGAGCTGGGTCCTTGTCACTTTTACCGACCTATATCAATTAAATATATAAACATGACACTGCAGTAATCATTCTAACTGTCTTCTGACTAGTTCGATACTATTATTGATAAGGGAGTGGGGTAGGTAGGCTGGGTCCCAGTCACTTGTACCGACCTGTATCAATTAAATATATAAACATGGCACTGCAGTAGTCATTCTGTCTTCTGACTAGTTCGATACTATAATTGATAAGGGAGTGGGGTAGGTAGGCTGGGTCCCAGTCACTTGTAGTATATATGATCTATTACGAAACTGTATCAATTAAATATATACACATACCACTTGCAGAAGTCAACTACAGAAAACCGTCAAATCTGTTGGCTTGTCCAATACTATAAATGATAAAGTAGTGAGGCAGGGTCCTTGTCACTTGTACATTAATATAGTACTGCAGTAGTCTTCATAAGCCCATAATGTGCAGAAGAGTAGGAGGTAAAAATCCATTCATTTCATATCCTCTTCATTAGCTCATAAAGTGCAGAAGAGTAGGACGTAAAACTTCATTTATTTCCCTTCTAATTTGTGACTATAACAAGAAATGTTTCCAGCGAGTGAAATCCACAACCTGTGTTTTCGATTACAATCTCAATTGAAGAAGGCGTTTGTTTGGAAACCTTTCAGACCGTATAATAGCCACCAGATTGTGATAATAAACGATGCACCAGGTGAACGCAGTGTGTTTAAAATCTTTGCCTCGGGGCTCGTTTACTTTCAATTCATTTCTCCTTCAATTAAAACAGCCTCGAGTTGAAACACGTGCCTGATTTGAGTTATTGTGTAGTTGTTTGTTTTTAAAGTTAGGTGTCTCAGTTCTTTGTTTACAGTGTGGTTTGGGAACTATTTTTATTTTCATTTTCCTTGGGATTTCTTGGTGGAATAATATTTTTATAAGGTACTGTCTTTATATTGTTTTGTTTTATTTGAAATATATTTATAGACGTATTGTTTCCCATTTTGTCTTTAAATTTTTTTGTTTGAGATCTAGCTTACCTTAATGTAATTATTTGGTTGTTGACCATTCTAGGAAAGTGTACAACTGTGGATATTATATATAGTAAAACCTGTATTCAGAGACCATTCAAAGGAATATTAGAAAACGGTCGCTTAATAAAGGTGGTCTCTTCTAAGGGGAACTGCAAGACCATTTTGTTTTGAAAGGACCCTTTAAGTTTTATCAAACTATAAAAGAAGCCAAGAAGAAATTTCTCCATTCATTCAATCTCGATTTCTTCTTCGAATTTCAAAATGCTCTTGTTAAAACGGGATGTTTTCTGTGAAGATATTCGAGTATTTATTTCACGTTGATTATTTCTAGATTCCTTTGCATTGAAAATCTCCAAAGTTCAAAAAGACCTTACACCCGTTTCTACCGATCTTATCTCCAGTTCTATTCAAATATTATCACCAAAATCAGCCCAAGGTGTCAGCTACCTTTAATTGGTTTGTTTGGATGCAATACAGATGGCGCTATGATGAAAATAACCTGCCGTCAAATTGACACAAGGTGAAATGTCAAAGGTCATGTGTACCAAAGCTTGTGAGGTCATAGGTCAACTTGTTAAAAAGATGTTCACATGAAATGTTTAAAAAGTTAAAACTCTGGAGAAATTTGAGTGTCGTCTGTCGGTTAGACGAGGTGAAGTTTCTCATCACGTTTTGATGTGTGGATAGTTTCAGAAAGTTTTTACGCGACTACTGTGATTTTTTTCTTCAAAACAAACTAGCTGCTCTGATGAGAATTGTGTACCCGAAACATGTGTAGATTGAGATGAGCTCTAGGAAATTATATCGTGTTATGAGGATCCTATAGTAATCTAAAGATTCGAATTTTAACGATTTTAAAACACCCAATTCGACTTTCAAGGTAGATACATTTCTTAAGCATGAAAACTGTCTGACCCCAAACAAAGTTCATAGATCGAACCTTTTTTTAGTGTCTACTAATTTAGAGGTTGGTGTCTTTAGTATGTTTACTTATTATTGCGACTTATCCTGGACCAACAACTTGAATCAGAGCCCAATTAACTGAGATCTACATGCACATGTGTAGTGTACAAATGAATGGGGTTTTACGTCATACTCTTCTACACTTTATGGGCTAATGAAGATGGGCAACGCCATGCAGTGTGTAATGAAGACAGCAGCATTAGCCTACTCTTTTTGCGTTTTCCATCTATCGAGGGGTATTTAACGTTCACTGCACACAGAGCCTCGGTTTATTGTCCCATCCGGTCGACTAGACACTTGTCAGTTTCTTCAATCTGCATCACTGACAAGGGGTGGGGGCAAGGGGGTGCGGCTGTTTATCTCATTGATTTAAATCATTCTCTTTCGGTATCAAAATAATATCTGGACCATTCTATCGTGTCGATTGAAAATTTTCACTGAAATCGACATTACCCTCCAGAGACGGTGTTTGAATTTTAATGAAACGAGAATCTTCAAATTAACTCTGACTTGAATTCTGACGGTATTTTGTCTTCTATTAAAGATGTCTACAGAAAGAATAATTGATTTGTTGAAGTTTGTTGGGAGTTGTTGAAGAATCTGTTTAAGTACAGGTAAGCGGCATATTTCTTCTCTTTAAAAGAATTGTACTGAGGTTTGTTTGCGCATCTGGAACACTCTTTTCCACTGATTTCCAGCCAACGCCTGTGGTTCTGAAGTTTGATACTTAATCGAACTCTTGAGGTAGCTTTCGTTTTCGAAAAAGTACAGTTACCTTTAAATTATATTTGGAAGATTTGATTTGGTAGCTGAAACATTCGGAATTCCTACGATCCATTAAATATCTTTGAAAGACGAAATCCTCTTTCAAGAATGTTTCGTTAAGAGGGGATACAGACAAACATAAGTAAGTTTAATCTACTTAGGGAGCCTGTAGCTGTAAATTGTATTTTATAGAATGGACGTTCTTCTCTCGACTCGTAATCTTGATTTATGTATGTAAGTTTTTAATCGCTTCAAGCTACGAAAATCATAGTGCTGTATAACGGGGCGTTAAATGTATTGTAATGTTTTGAAAGTTTCTTTAAGTTAGAACTTACTTTCTCTCCAGATGACCAACATATTTCATCTTGGTTAAAATAATTCATTTTGTTAATCAGTGAACAGTGCTAAATACGACATCAATAAATCCATGAAAACTAAGTAATATTGCAATAAAATAAGTTATTTGGAAACATGCTTAGAAGTACTTTCCATAATAACTTAGTTTAATAGATATATCATGTTATATAGAGATTCTATTCTTTAGTCATGACACCTGGTAAGTCTAACTGATGAATATATACTCTTATTGACCAAGTTTAAGTTAGAAGTGTTTTTCAATAATAACTTAGTTTAATAGATATATCATGTTATATAGAGATTCTATTCTTTAGTCATGACACCTGGTAAGTCTAACTGATGAATATATACTCTTATTGACCAAGTTTAAGTTAGAAGTGTTTTTCAATAATAACTTAGTTTAATAGATATATCATGTTATATAGAGATTCTATTCTTTAGTCATGACACCTGGTAAGTCTAACTGATGAATATATACTCTTATTGACCAAGTTTAAGTTAGAAGTGTTTTTCAATAATAACTTAGTTTAATAGATATATCATGTTATATAGAGATTCTATTCTTTAGTCATGACACCTGGTAAGTCTAACTGATGAATATATACTCTTATTGACCAAGTTTAAGTTAGAAGTGTTTTTCAATAATAACTTAGTTTAATAGATATATCATGTTATATAGAGATTCTATTCTTTAGTCATGACACCTGGTAAGTCTAACTGATGAATATATACTCTTATTGACCAAGTTTAAGTTAGAAGTGTTTTTCAATAATAACTTAGTTTAATAGATATATCATGTTATATAGAGATTCTATTCTTTAGTCATGACACCTGGTAAGTCTAACTGATGAATATATACTCTTATTGACCAAGTTTAAGTTAGAAGTGTTTTTCAATAATAACTTAGTTTAATAGATATATCATGTTATATAGAGATTCTATTCTTTAGTCATGACACCTGGTAAGTCTAACTGATGAATATATACTCTTATTGACCAAGTTTAAGTTAGAAGTGTTTTTCAATAATAACTTAGTTTAATAGATATATCATGTTATATAGAGATTCTATTCTTTAGTCATGACACCTGGTAAGTCTAACTGGTGAATATATACTCTTATTGACCAAGTTTAAGTTAGAAGTGTTTTTCAATAATAACTTAGTTTAATAGATATATCATGTTATATAGAGATTCTATTCTTTAGTCATGATACCTGGTAAGTCTAACTGATAAATATATACTCTTATTGACCAATTTTAAGACGTATGCCTTTAAGACTATCAAACTGAACAATCTATATAAACTGTGGGAATCAGTGATCCGTCCTGGAGATTCTGGTTTTCTAACAGAATAAATAAACAATACGACGTGATTATATGGTATGGTATTGATAGAACCAATTCAATTCTATTCAATTATATCGGGTAAATTTCTAGTCTAGGTTCCAAGATCAGCTCGAAATGTCACCTGTCTACCTGTCATTTATTTGGAACATCTCGAGCCCTGATTTCAGGGTTCCAAAGATAGATGGTCTACCTTAATTTATAGTCAAATCTGTTTATATTTATTTGTAATGGAGTAATGGAGTTTTATGTCCTATTCTCTTATACCTAATTGCTAATGAAGACAGACAACGTCGTGCAGTGTGGAATGAGGGAAAAAATTTTCATGTCTTCCCTCTAACCTGTATCACTGATGAGACGGAACTAGTCTGAAAAAATCCGACAGTTCATATCGATGGCAGTCAAGAAACCAATTTGTTTACTTTTCAAAACGATCTAATGAATTTAGGAACTGTAAAGTATGAGTCAATCTGGACAAATATGACGGAAATTTTATTAAAAATATCTTAGTGATCTTTCTTCTTCAAAGTTAATTATGATAATCATTAGAAATCAGTCAGTATTTGACAGTGAGGGGTGAAGCTGTTATAAATTCCAGTAAAAAGAAACTGATAAATCTTGTGGGTGAGAAAAACAGGTGTCTAGAACAGGTTGATTCAATATTATTACAAGATTTTAACATTTTAAAATTAAAGAGGAGTTGTATATCCAAAATAGCGTTTTAATTTATCTCACGATTTCACATATTTTGATTGATTTCCGAACCCTGGTAGAATATATTTTAACGAGTGATGAACTAGAACTGGTATTTTGGCCTGACACAGTTGACCGAACCCCGTGTCAATACAGTCCCGTCGCCAAGCTTGAGTTTGTACTCAAGCCTTTATTTTTGGTTGTGATTCACCCCTCCCCCAAGGAATTTTGTAAACTAGAAGCCCAGAATGTATTTCTCACTGATTAAGAGAATCCTAGTCAAAATGTTCATTTTTTTGTTTTTTGTAAATTAATCAATCTTTGCTAGGTGAAGAAGGTTTTTCGAGAGAGTACAATTGTTGGGGCTAAATTCTCACATGCCAGGGCCGATCCTTCGGGGATCCTACCCTAACGACAGAGCTGTGTCAATACTTGTATATATTAACGCTTACAGCAAATTCCTGTGTTGTGATATTGCTTCGATATTTCTTGAATACTCTCTCTTGCCAGATCTATAAGGGATATAACAGACACCAACAGACACTGGTGGTAGGATGAAAGGGGATTGGGGGTGCAAATGCGGAATGGATGATGGTTTACCGGGTTGAGTTGTAGATAAAGTCATTGCTAATTTCGAGGATTCTTGACGTAACAGATGCTTCACCAATTCAGAATATTCCGAACTTTATCGATGATAAATGTTGTTGGGGTTAAATTCATTGACTTTCCTATATTAATGTCTTACTGTATGTTTGTTCACATTTTCCCTTTTGATTCTTTTGATAGTCATGAGTATATTGGTAGATATATACTTAACTCTTAACTGAGGGGTCGTCTGGGCTGATAGTGTTTTCAGACTGGGGGCAAGGTTCTCTTGATTGATCATCTATAACACCCTTGCTTTTCGTCTTGTCGTCTTTTAGATTTCAAGTGTTTGGAGATTTTGAATGTACACCACTATAGGCTACATCTTTCCTCACAGGTTTATTTATCCTCATGAAAGTTAATATTGAGCTGAGCAAATGCTGATGTTCGGCGGACGTGCAGTTTATCACCATTTCTGACTTAATGACTGGAGAGTGCTAATGAAGCGGAAGTGATATATTAATGACGTCATTAATGAATAGAATGTAATATCTGGCATGAATTATGACAAATGTCTTTTTTATGTTGCTTGGAAACGTAAAAATATCTCATGCATCATTTTTTCTTGATATTTTTTGGTCTAGGACGAAGTTAGTAATAGCTTGACATTGTGAAGATGTATAATATGAAGTTTGTAATAGCTTGACATTGTAAAGATGTATAAGATAAAGTTGGTAATAACTTGACATTTTAAAGATGTATAAGATAAAGTTTGTAATAGCTTGACATTGTGAAGATGTATAAGACCAAGTTTGTAATAGCTTGACATTGTGAAGATGTATAAGATGAAGTTTGTAATAGCTTGACATTGTGAAGATGTATAAGATGAAGTTTGTAATAGCTTGACATTGTGAAGATGTATAAGATGAAGTTTGTAATAGCTTGACATTGTGAAGATGTATAAGATGAAGTTTGTAATAGCTTGACATTGTGAAGATGTATACGATAATGTTTGTAATAGCTTGACATTGTGAAGATGTATAAGATGAAGTTTGTAATAGCTTGACATTGTGAAGATGTATAAGATGAAGTTTGTAATAGCTTGACATTGTGAAGATGTATAAGATGAATTTTGGAATAGCTTGACACTGTGAAGACGTATAAGATGAAGTTTGTAATAGCTTGACATTGTGAAGATGTATAAGATGAAGTTAGTAATAGCTTGACATTGTGAAGATGTATAAGATGAAGTTTGTAATAGCTTGACATTGTGAAGATGTATAAGATGAAGTTTGTAATAGCTTGACATTGTGAAGATGTATAAGATGAATTAGTAATAGCTTGACATTGTAAGTGTATAAGATGAAGTTTGTAATAACTTGACATTGTGAAGATGTATAAGATGAAGTTTGTAATAACTTGACATTGTGAAGATGTAAAGATGAAGTTTGTAATAACTTGACATTGTGAAGATGTATAAGATGAAGTTTGTAATAGCTTGACATTGTGAAGATGTATAAGATGAAGTTTGTAATAGCTTGACATTGTGAAGATGTATAAGATGAAGTTTGTAATAGCTTGACATTGTGAAGATGTATAAGATGAAGTTTGTAATAGCTTGACATTGTGAAGATGTATAAGATGAAGTTTGTAATAGCTTGACATTGTGAAGATGTATAAGATGAAGTTTGTAATAGCTTGACATTGTGAAGATGTATAAGATGAAGTTTGTAATAACCTGACATTGTGAAGATGTATAAGATGAAGTTTGTAATAGCTTGACATTGTGAAGATGTATAAGATGAAGTTTGTAATAGCTTGACATTGTGAAGATGTATAAGATGAAGTTTGTAATAACTTGACATTGTGAAGATGTATAAGATGAAGTTTGTAATAACCTGACATTGTGAAGATGTATAAGATGAAGTTTGTAATAACCTGACATTGTGAAGATGTATAAGATGAAGTTTGTAATAACTTGACATTGTGAAGGTATACAAGATAAAGTTTGTAATAACCTGACATTGTGAAGATGTATAAGATGAAGTTGATATTATGAAGATGGTCTTTGATATTGACTCATACAATTCAACTGTTATTATGAACTTCCATTAACATCCTACTGACAATAATGGAAATATTTATTAATTTTTAATGGGAAAGTAATTGCGTAACGTGTACAATAAGAACTATAGGCTTCACTATTTTATATTGATTTTATCCAGTCTTTGTTTTCAGTTTGTCAGACTGCTATTCAGATATTACCTTTGTTTTAAATCATAATTTATACATGGTATTACAAGGTAGAAACAGAGTAGCATGGTGATAATGGACTAGCAGGTTTATAGTTGGCCTGGAGTCTGGCTTACATTCAAGTTTTGAATTTTTTTTGTAAATTCTTAGCCAAGGTAAGAACGGGTTTATTTGTGTATGATAACAGATGATATAGTCAACACTATTATAAAATTTACTAACTTTTCTCAGAATAATTCTTTCCTAGTGTATTCGCTTTCTTCTTTTACACAAATTTCTTGAAATCAACTCGCAATGAAGTGTTAACAATGTGGTGTAGTCATAATGCACATCAGAAATATTATGAGTAATTCATTCCGTAACATAATATTTGTAGATTTATGATTGCCATAAAATACAAACTGATTAATCGGTTGAGTTCATAAAATATCAGAAATAATGCCAGACTGATCAAAGGCATTCCAGGATTGCAGGAACTTTATTATGATTATAGTCTCCAAGACTGATGTTCGAAACTGCTGTTTGTTGGTACGTCTATTTCATCATAATCCGGTATGTAGTAAATAAACATTCCTTTGAGAGACCACAAGGTTAGCGAACTTTAACTTGTCATCTACCAACAACTACCTAGTCTGTGAGATCAGCATCTACTGGAAGCGAGCGTTAACTTGTCATCTACCAACAACTACCTAGTCTGTGAAATCAGCATTAAGGGAGCGTTGACTTGTCATCTACCAACAACTACCTAGTTGTGATAATCAGTATACACTGGAACGTTAACTTGTCATCTACCAACAACTACCTAGTTTGTGATATAACTACAGTCTTGTTCAGCTTGAAGCGACGTTACTTGTCATCACCAACAACTACCTAGTTGTGATAGTAACAGCAGTCGTGATAAGATAGCGAGCGTTAACTTGTCATCACCAACAACTACCTAGTCTGTGATAGTATCTAGTCTGTATCTCTAGCATTAAGCGAGCGTTACTTGTCATCACCAACAACTACCTAGTCTGTGATATAACTACCTATCTGGATACAGATTAACGAGTTACTTGTCATCTACCAACAACTACCTAGTCTGTGATATAACTCAGCTGATTCACTTAAGGACGTTACTTGTCATCACCAACAACTACCTAGTCTGTGATAGTAACATACCTATCTGTGATATAGCATTAACACGTTAACTTGTCATCAACCAACAACTACCTAGTCTGTGATATCACAGTCTATTCAGATTAGGAACGTTACTTGTCATCAACCAACAACTACTAGTCTGTGATATACTCCTAGTCTGTGATACAGCATTAAGACGTTACTTGTCATCTACCAACAACTACCTAGTTTGTGATATCAGTATCCACTGGAAGAGAACGTTAACTTGTCATCAACCAACAACTACCTAGTCTGTGAAATCAGCATTAAGGGAGCGTTGACTTGTCATCTACTGATTAAGCTGTCCACTGGATTGTGACTTCTATTTACATCATTAAAATAACTGACAGATTCTCGAAATGCTTTTAACTGTATTTGATCTTACCATCACAATGCGAAGGCTGGTAATTATATCTAGGGGTCTTTGTAAAAGATACTCCCAAAATAATCTTATTGAGACTACAAGACCCGGAAACGTCTAACTGATATAAAAAATAATTTGAGAAAACTTTTTTACCGCCACTTTAATAAAAATTAATTTAATATTTAAGCCATTGAACCGTTTGCCATGGAAATCCACATTTGATTCTCTGTTTTTCTCCCAGACAAGAAAAATATGACAAGTGTTTGATTATTATGAAGTCACGTCATATCATTTCAATAGGCGACGATCTGGAAAACACTTTCGTTTTTATCAACGTTTTTTTCATCAATTTTTATGTCATTTTTCTCTCATTTTTATCGATTTTGACTAAAAAACAGGCAAATAAATCAAATGTTGATTGTCAGAAAAAAGATTCCTCGTGTCGAAGATTTCCAGCCAAATTTGATTTAAATCTTATAACATTCTTAGAAATTGTTACAAAAAGTTTCAACGGTAATCTTCGATTCTTGAAAATTAATTGAATTTCACTTCGCCGTGTATTTGGAGAATTTTTTCGTCTCAATTTGGAGTGAAACTTTTCTTTGAATTGATCTTAAGTGAGTTAAAGGTTTGGGAATTAGTTTATTTAAAGGGGTATTACCGTCGAAATATATGCACCATCAGTTGAATGAACTCAATTTCAGATATCTTTATATCTTAATTGGTATTATATTAGAGCTCAATTTCAGTTATCTGTATAGTCATCTAAATATTTACTTTACCAGCTGATAGATCTCAATTTCAGCTATCTGTATAGTCATCTAAATATTTACTTTACCAGCTGATAGATCTCAATTTCAGCTATCTATCAAGTCATCTGAATATTAACTTTACCAGCTGATAGAGCTCAATTTCAGCTATCTATATAGTCGTCTAAATATTTACTTTACCAGCTGATAAAGCTCAATTTCAGTTATCTGTTTAGTCATCTTAATATTTACTTTACCAGCTGATAAAGCTCAATTTCAGCTATCTATATAGTCGTCTAAATATTTACTTTACCAGCTGATAGAGCTCAATTTTAGCTAGCTCTATAGTCATCTTAATATTTACTTTACCAGCTGACAAAGCTCAATTTCAGCTATCTATATAGTCTTCGAAATATTTACTTACCCAGCTGATAGAGCTCAATTTCAGCTATCTATATAGTCCTCTAAATATTTACTTTACCAGCTGATAAAGCTCAATTTTAGCTAGCTCTATAGTCATCTTGATATTTACTTTACCAGCTGACAAAGCTCAATTTCAGCTATCTATATAGTCTTCGAAATATTTACTTAACCAGCTGATAGAGCTCAATTTCAGCTATCTATATAGTCTTCGAAATATTTACTTAACCAGCTGATAGAGCTCAATTTCAGCTATCTTTAAAGTCATCTAAATATTTACTTATACCAGCTGATAGAGCTCAATTTCAGCTACTATATAGTCTCAAATATTTACTACCAGCTAAATTCAGCTATTGTATAGTCATTCTAAATATTTACTTTACCAGCTGATAGAGCTCAATTTCAGCTATCTATATAGTCTTCTAAATATTTACTTTACCAGCTAAATTTCAGCTATTTGTATAGTCATTTAAATATTTACTATACCAGCTGATAGAGCTCAATTTCAGCATTTGTATAGTCATCTAATATTTCTTTACCAGCTGATAGAGCTCAATTTCAGCTATCTTATAGTGTCTAATTATTTTACTTTACCAGCTGGTAGAATTCTATTTCAGCTATTTGTATAGTCATCAAAATATTTACTTTACCAGGTGATAGAGCTCAATTTCAGCTATCTGTATAGTCATCTAAATATTTACTTTACCAGCTGATAGAGCTCAATTACAGCTATCTGTATAGTCATCTAAATATTTACTTTACCAGCTGATAGAGCTCAATTTCAGCTATCTGTAAAGTCATCTAAATATTTACTTTACCAGCTGATAGAGCTCAATTTCAGCTATCTGTATAGTCATCTAAATATTTACTTTACCAGCTGATAGAGCTCAATTTCAGCTATCTTTAAAGTCATCTAAATATTAACTTTACTAGCAGATGGAACTCTATTTCAGCTATCTGTATAGTCAACCACAAGAAAGGTGACAGATATGGTCAAGGTATAAGATGAAGTTGATAGTACCTGTGACCATCGTGAAGATACAGTACCTAATACAATGGAACTCAATTTCAATCCTGATATTAAATCATATCTATTAAGTCAGCTCATTTCATTTTTCCCCTTTGCAAAAATCTTATGTCTAAATTACGACAGGTGGTGATATATTTTGGACTTTTGAATCACATGTTTCCCATTTTCAGCATTTCCTGAGTTTTCTAACATCATTTGAAATTTTCCTTTAGCAAAATAGATTTTAATTTAAAATTAATCGGTTTCTATAAAGACTGAGTATAAAAACAAAAAGAGTGGTATGTGATTGACATTTCAGAGATGGGTTTTTAAAAAGCCATTAATATATGTCTGAATTGAGCTAAGATTTAAAAAGTTGATGATGTGAAAGGTTTACGCTCATTAGATTTCATGTCTCCCCTGGGAAATTCAACTCCGATGAAAATTTCCGCTCATTTGAAATATTTGTACAAACTGCTGTATGTCCACGCCACGCTGTGACGGAATCAAATTTTCTAAAAACTGAAGATATTTGTTTGCATTAGAGGCCTATTGTACTTAGAAACATCAAAACATAACCAAGAGAGAACTTGAAATAGGGCGACGGGCGAACGTGAAAAAGGGCGAACGCGAAATAAGGCGAAATTGAAATAGGGCGAAGGGCGAACGTGGAAAGGACGAACTTTTAATAGGGCGACGGGCGAACGTGAATTAGGGCGAAGGGCGAACGTGGATAGGGTGAACGTGAAATAGGGAGAAGGTCGAACGTGGATAGGACGAACTTGAAATAGGGCGAAAGGCGAACGTGAAATAGGACGAGGGAGAACGTGAAATAGGGCGAAGGGCGAACGTGAAATAAGGCCAACGTGAAATACGGCGACCTTTAAATAAGGCGAACGTGAAGTAGTCCGAAGGGCGAACTTTAAATAATAAGCTTTTATAAATAATGGGCATATAGATTATTGTACAACAATAGTATCACCAAGTGATTTCAACATAGTGAAAATAGCATACTTTATCATTGACAAATGGTTGACTAAGTTTAATAGGGTCTTTAAATGGAATTCACTGTACAAATTCTTCAAGTTAATACAAAAACATTCAACTACTTTATTTCTGCCTTGTCAATCTCCATTGAGAGATTTTCGTTCTATTTACATTTCGTCAAATTAGATTTATTTCGCATTAGAAACCACTCGCTTGTCTCCCGTGAGGACATTTTTAAAAACCTCTTAACTTCTCCCTGGCTTTGTCGATTTCTCTTTAGCTTAAAAAAATGGATTTAAAGAAAACGTGAACACAGCAAGATGTCATCCATTTAAAGATTATTAAAAAAAAGGATTTCAGTTTTTAAAGCAGCGATCTATCTTCTATTTTCTGATTTTCATTGAACTCTATTTCACTCAAATATTTGGAATTATTTAAAGGTATGTAGTTGTCTAGTTTCTTATAATTAATAGAAGTTCTAACATTTCATGACTAATAAATGTTTTGGGTATAAAATCCTCATCAGGACATCTTCGTTTGGAAATGATATGGAGTTTAGCGTCCTACAATTCTGATGTAGACAGATAACGAAGATGGACAATGCCATGAAGTGTGGAATGAGTCATCTATTATTTTTCTAACTGACGATGGGTGTTTTACCGTGCACAGCCTGTAGCACACAGGGCCTCGTGGAGCTTGTTAGAACACTAATACTTTACTCTTGAGTTAAGGATCTTTAACTCGACGAAAAAAAAAATTTACATTTCGCTGATCTTAATGGATATAAAAAACTGATATTTTTTTTATTTATCACACAAACAATATCGGTTCGTTAGTAGATTATTTATAATATAATACAGAATTTATATGCAGGCTGCCTGGGGTTTATCAGCCTGTCTCTGGGATTAATGACGTACTACACATACTGCTGTTCTAACAGTCGGTGGAGTTGTACTACTACAGATAAAGATGTTTCCGGTATTGATTCTATATTATGTGATAGGAAACGAACCTTTCCTTCCAATGTAATCTCTCCATTAAACAATATAAAATTCATTAATGTCTTATCGTCTTACTTAGCTTATAAGGTGCAGAAGAGTTGGACGTGAAGCTCTATTTCCTTTCATTTCGTTACTGTTTTTGTATGGTACGAATAAAGTTCGGTTTCCAGCATTTTCTAACCATTAGGTGCAAAACTGTAGGACGTAAAACTCAATTCTTTTCATTTAATTTGTGTTTTATTATGATAAGAATAAAATTTAGTTTTTAACATTGCAAATTTTAGTTGAAGCCTGAATTAAATAAGATTTTGGTGATAATCTACGCATAGGCGAAGTTGCCTAATATTTGTTTGCTAAGGTTAAAGTATCGATATACAACACCGATAATACTGGTAGTGGAAACGGAATTGTTCTTGCCTTGGGGGGTGGGGGGGGGGGAATTTGACCACATGGCACCTCGAGGGTGGGTCGAGTTTATAAATATACAATTTTGTGTTCATATCTTTCTATTCTTAATCAAATTCTAGTAACCTAATTCTTGGTTTCACACTTTGATTTGTCAAATAGTGTCTGTTGCCATTAGATTAGAATTATCCCCCTTTATAGGCACAAAATAAAGGTACATAACTCTGATTACACTTGAAAAGTAAGTGTTTTTATTTACCTTTTTATCGACTGAAGTTGTACCCAAAAACAAGCTATAACAGTTTGTGTTTAAGAGAATACTTACCAAGATAAGATGTTAATCGACACATCGGTCGTTTCTCCGGAAAGAAGGACTTAAAACTCCATTCATTTCATTTAATTTGATTTTAAGGATAGCCAGCCTCTAGGTTAGTACCTGTTGATGCGAATGAAAGATTTAGGCTCTATCTCTTCCGAGAAGCAAAATGAACAACTTTGCGTAACTTCGCAAAACGGCAGAGTTTGAGAAGAGCAGAAAAACTGATTGGGTAAAATAGACGATATCAAAAGCTTAATTTTAAGAACGTTTAAAAGCCCTGTCGTTAGAATCTAACTGAAATGGCTAAATTGAAATACAAGCTACTAATTAAAAACAAAAAAGAAAGATGGAACCCAAGTCTAAGCGTCTGTGATAAAATTAGTATTTGAACGGTATACTGTCAGTATTGTGCTATCTATGTCAAACCATCTACAGTAAATATCATTCGTATGAACGTGCTGATAGGCCTGGAATAATAAATACGGCCAGTCTGGTCCAGAAATAGAAATAAAGTTTTTATCCTTGTAGGGATTAGGACATACCATTAGCGAACTCACCCTAAATCGGTTGATTTGGCCCCAATTAGTGTGTTAATCCACGGGTTTATAGACAGCTAAACTAACAATTTACACCTTGAGTAGTCCTATATAGTCGTTATGGATTACTGTTATTTTTTAATTGGTACAATGCAAGGTTTCGACAATTTACACCTCGAGTAGTCTTATATATAGACTTTAGGGATAACTATTACTTTTTAATTTAATACAACGTTTCGATAATTCACACCACGAGTAGTCTTATATATAGACTTCATGGATAACTATTACTTTTTAATTTAATACAACGTTTCGATAATTCACACCACAAGTAGTCTTATATAGACTTAGGGATAACTATTACTTTTTAATTTAATACAACGTTTCGATAATTCACACCACGAGTAGTCTTATATAGTCGGTTTGGGTAGCTATTACAGTTTAATTGGTACAATTCAACGTTTCGACAATTAACACAGTCTTACATATAGACTTTATGGATAGCTATTAATGTTTAATTTAATACAACGTTTCGACAATTTACAAATCGAGTAGAGCTATGCACAGTGAGCTTTATTCTTCAATAGGCTATTACAGCTTTCAACTGTAACACAACACACTTTGTTTAAGAAATAAAGTATTACGTCCTAGATTTCTGCACCTAATTGTGCTAATGAAGAACAAACGTGAGATACGTATTCCATAACAAAATCTGTAATCCATTTAGGTCACTTATCATATCTATATTGTTTAAAGTGTCACCCAATTGTTATTTTAACAACATTGGCAATCATTGGTAACACCTTGCAGTGTGCAATGTTGGTAATTTGATTAGAAGTTTGTAATTGATTAATAGAGATATATAAAAACTTCCATTTAGTTTTCAAGATTTAGGGGGATCATAGATGTCATACGATTGTTATTCAAAGCAATGCAATGCAGTGTGGAGTGAGGGGAATTTAATTCGGACAGCAATAATTATAAGGGACGTCGTTTATCAGAATATGACCCATTCAGTTATCTAATCAAATCTACGATAATTAAAGATTTTCTAACAAACTTAGTTATCAATGTTTTATGAAACGAGAGAAATTCGTCAAGTTATGCGTCCATTCAGGTCTGTAATAAATCTATAGTGTATTAAAGTGTCGTACAATTGTTATTCTATCACTGTTAGGGTTTTAAAATGTCCATTTGAGTTATGCTCTATTCATAGACAATCAACGTTCATTGTGAAGACAACGTATTGACGACTGATCGCGTGAAAAATTAAGTAGGTTTCAGAAGGTCGTTTTAAGAAAATTATTGTCTGTCGGGTTGGAGTGTCAGGTTGATTAACGAATATAACTCGAATTGCCTGTAACAAACAATGTTATCTTAGATGAAGAATAATTATATGTCTTTATGTGTTTATTTATTTGAATTTTGATTCAAGGTTTTTGATGTAAGTGGTAAATATTTTCTGTTGCCTGTGATCTATGAAAATCGAGAATTAAAAAGAAAATTAAGTTTGCAATTTCTAACATTTGGAATAATAAACTTTGGATTCATCCCCATTGTCCAAATTACTGTCTCTATAATCATGATACGGTAGTAGCTTAAAGGGTAAATATGCATTAAAAACGTTTCCATAGAATCAAAATAAACGACGTCCAAATAAATAAGGGATACTTTTTATAAGAGATAGAAATAGGCAAGGTAAATAGACACTGTATATATTCTCCCGATAATGCTGCCTGTATGAACATGTGAAACGTTGAGTTTATAAATATCAGAAATACTATATCTATATATCTTGTGCTTCTTAAAATAAGAGATGCTCTGAATGAATTCTATCGTGGTTCTAATGGGCTGAATGTGAGACAGGAGCTAAGTTCTTGTGTATTGGGCCTAATTCTGACCCATGTAAAATAAAGAGTTTATTATTATTATAGTATGTATAAAATAAATATAAAGTGCCTTGTTGCTATAATAACGTTGTAAGTCTAAAAGTATCGGAAGTTAATTTTAAATGTAAATACTCGAGACTGTTTCGATTGTATTATAAGTATTCTTATCCTAGTTAAAAGTTGTAAAACGCAATCAAGCTATATTGTCACTGTATTCACCTGATTACAACTCAAAAATATCTTAATCCATTAGTCTTGAAGTGTATTTATATCCTTGTGTATTTCAGATTAGTCTAGATGATCACCCCAGAGCCATTTTACCTTCCTCCATTCATAATGACTGACGGATTGGACCCCCTATTAGCCTCGTTTTGGGAAGGCTTCCCCTGCCCACCCCCTTGGCAATCTGGATTACTACAACAGTTGAATTTCTCCGGTTGTTTGGGAACGTCGATAGGTAAGATTGTTTTGAGTTTTAATATACCAAGAGCTAGGTAAGATATAGTTCAGGTTTTATAGCCGATATCTTGTACTGGTATCCTAAATTTACTATGTGTTATAATTTAACAATTATATACATACCCCACAAGTTGATATGATTTGTTATTGCCTTATAAGGAACTATTAAATACTCTCTATCACTTTATATCACTTAAGGACACTGTACGATACTGTTAGGATACTGTACGATACTGTTAGGATACTGTACGGGATACTTTTAGGATACTGTACGATACTGTTAGGATACTGTACGATACTGTTAGGACACTGTACGATACTGTTAGGATATGTACGATACTGTTAGGACACTGTACGATACTGTAGGAACACTGTACGATACTGTTAGGATACTGTACGATACTTTTAGGATATTTAACTCCATTCATTAGTATTTCTAAAATAAGGCTTTAACTCTATTTATCATCATTATCATTTTGATAATTTACCGTGGCTTTATATATCTTTCATTAAAATCACCCCAGATGATTAGTCTGAGGTTCCTGGCTTTTGCAAACAATACTGCTACTAACGTATACCTTGTCATGGTCCAAGCGTATATTGCTTACTCTTTTCGAACACCTGATGGTGGTTTTGTGTATAATCTACAACTATACAAGTATTGCTCACGATTTGCCATTCTTTGGATGAGGTAATTGATTGACGGAATAGTCTGGTCGTGCTTGTACAGATTTTTTAATTATAACCTGGTCTACTGACCTTCGTCTTGTAATACAACTTGATGTTTTTATTCCAGGACAGCGAATCCGATCGTTAATGATAAGACGCTGTGGTGGCGGTAAAAGTGAAAGAATGGATGATAATTCTACAGTTATACTCGAACATCCAGTCGAACCAAGGTTTATAATGGAGGCGTGTGCTATGAACTGTAAATTGTTGATTATTTCTGTGTGTATTATTGTCTTTGTTAGTATTTTATCAGCAGTTATCTACCTTCTATACAGGTGAGTTGTCGTTCTTGGATTTGATTTTTAATTTTTGTTCAGTCATGTGGGAGACTGAACTGACAATTCCGAAGATATTTTGATTTGTAAACGAATCATCTGAAGTTATCTCGCTATGTAGGAATGGTTTATGTGTGGTCACCTCGTATATAGATAACTAGTTTATAAAGCGGGATAACTCGTTTTAAAAGAGGAATAACTTGTTTTAAAGGGGGATAACCCGGTTACAAAAGTTATTAAGTAAGCCCCGAAAAACTGGAAATGTAACAAGTTTAGCTTCAAACGTTCTGACAAATTTCACATAGCACATCCAGTTACCCAGAACAAATTAAATGTCACAGCAAGTGATAACGTGGTGATTTCTTGGCACAAAGGCAGTTTTATGTAGCCAATATGGATTCCGTCATTAGCCTCCAAAGTTGCTGTTTATATTAATTCCGTTCTCTGATTCTATCGGTGTCTCATACATCTTTATTTTACAGGAACTACAACTCTAAAACAACGAATGGTAGTCGCGGACGTCATGATGTTAATAAAGCCTTCAATAGTTGCCATTATGCTTCGGCTCCCGTTATAAGTCGCTTAGACGAGGTAAGGAGAGTGTTGATTATTACTTCGTCTTGAACATAAAATTTTAGTTCTTAAGAATGGTCAATATGTGTATATATTCAACAGTGAACTTACCTGGTGTCATAAAGTAACAGAATCCCTGTAAAATCTGGAAAACTCATAAAACCAAGTCATTTTTGAAAAATGCTTTATCAATTTATTATTGATTAATAGACATATTATTGGCCAAGTTTAAAATTTTCAAAAATTATGTTCATTCTAAGACCTATTATCCCATTAAATCCAAAGTAAAGCAATATGTGAGCCTTTTTTGAATTCGCTGTTCCTCAACTGATTATTGATACCGAGAAACTAGTAATTCATGACTTGACTTTGCCGGTTAAATATAACGTTTTTATAACAGGGTTTGTGTTACAATACTAGTTAATTCTCAATGGATACGAATATATAAAAACAGAAAGAAACGAAATTTACCTCTAATTTTATTTAGATCGGAATGTATACTACCGTTTCTCCATATTTGAAACATGTTTTCATCTGAAGTCCCCATTTCGTTGTGGATGTGGTGGTAGCAAAAGTCATATTACTGTAGCCCCACCCCACCCCACCCCCTCAAATCCAAATATAATTACCATTGTCGTTAGAAGCAAAAACCACGTCATTTTATTTGTACATTTCAGACGAGTTTCAGCCAAGGGAAGGAAGTCTGTCGCCCATCGAAATCGAAATCCAGTGCTCCCCAAAATAAATATGATAAACTTCGTTTTCCATCCGAAAAACATTCCCAAATTTACCCTGGAGTGAAGGACAGGCGCGTGAATACATACGAAAATGATTTCGACACCTCGAACGATTACGAGTCCATCGAGGACCTCGATAAATGTGGTTCGAGACACGGAAGTCCGTGGAAGTTTGGCCGCCATTATAAATTCAGTCTAGGGGAGACAATTCTATCAGTATCGTCTGATCAAGATGATACAGACGACAATTTATGTCAAGTGTCCATGGACAACTTACACGACGAGGAAAGCTTTAGTTCTGTGGCCTGCAACGAGGCATTCGAACCGGAAGCTAGTGATGATGACATATCACGTGACTATCTTGCCGATATCAATTTCGATATAACTGGTTCCAATTTAACCGCCCGCGTCCCGGAATACGTTCCAACGTTTTCTACTTTTAAAAAAGAATCCGTGTTTTCGTGAACGAACCGTGCTCACGGAAGTTTGGTTAAGTCGACAATGATGTATGTTTTGTTGGAAATTTAAGAGTTTTTTAAATTCGAAAACGAGTGCGTTCGCGTATATGATAGAACCAGAAGTATGGATCCTAGTTGACGTATCGTACCTGGATTTCGATTGAGATGAAAGTTTCTTTTGTCAACGAATATATCATGACAGGAGTTCTAGAATTATCACTTGTTATTTTCGAAAATCGAGGCAAGGTGTGATGGAAAATATCCTTCTTGTGTTCGAGAATTGTTGCCACTAGCGTGCCGAAATGATAAAATGATTTGGTGCAATACGAGATCCTCTCTGAAAATGAAATGAGATGAATGGAGTTTTACCTCCTACTCTTCCGAACCAAATGGGCTTGTGAAGACTGTGAAATGAAGAATATACGAAACGAGTTGGATGGCTGTTATCTGCGCACGTTTCTGTTAAATCAACAGAATCCTTGTCTGACACTATCGCGATGACTTTTAATTATTGATTATCGATTCAGTAGAGGACAGGAAAACCCACAGGGCCCACGGTATGGGCGATTTATTTATACAAGTTCTATATTGCTACTTGGATCCTATTCGGTGTCCTGTTACTCCCCAGGAAAATTCGAAAACAAGAAGCGCCAACATTCCATATTAAAATGTTCATCTTTTTTCTGGTAACAGAAGGACAATTGGTGTGGCTCAATCCTCACTGGCAGGGGCCCAGCCCCCTGGTTGACCTCACCCTAACAACGGAAATGCGTTTATTCTTGTCTGAAGCTCATTTATAGCCTAAAAAGTCAGGTTACCATGGTGATATTAAACAACATATCATTTCAATCTTTTTTATATTATGTACATTTATATATAATTGATTACTGGAGATAATAATTCCAATATTTTATTGTTGTTTTTTGTTAATGAAGTGCTCTGTTTAATTAAACAAATGTTTTAATTAATTTTGTTCCTGTTTCAGTTTGGAATGAAGTGTCGTTATCTACCATTCCAAAATAATATTAAAGGAATGCAACGATTATACTACACATAGTCATTTTACTACGGACAATGGTAATAGTTCAACCTCGTATTAGCCATTGTCTCCTTTACTAAAAGGGTTGGATGAAATAAGTCTATGAGGCTAATCACACTCCCTCCCTCCTCCTAAAGGTGACCCAAGAAAACAATACAGGAGAGCATAAGTTCCCGGGGGTGGGTCAATCCCATTTAAGTCTCGCTCAATCCAGTAAAGCCATTGGCCATATCTTGACAGTGTGAAGTTGTTGTCGATCTGAAAACTAAACTATTAGCAGAGAGTTCACGAACCTGTTGACAACCGATTATAATATACGAAAATGATTACCACAATCTTGTCAAACTCTGGTAAATAAAATACAAAACACTTCATATTTTACCACCCTTTTATAAAACTAATTGTTAATAATGACAGTGCTAATTGCTGGTCAGCAAGTGGAAACAGAAATAAGGCTAACCCAACTTCCTCTCCTCGCCACTTTCAATGTCTTTTACCACGTTTGAAAAACCCGTGAACTCTTTTTGACAATTATTTCTTGTTAAATTGATATATGTACTGTAGAATTTAAAATATCTTCTTAACTGAATTAATCCCGAGACCCCCACACGTCTTATAATGACTGATAGAAAATACACTGATGGTTATGTAAGTTTTATGTAAGCTAATAAATTTTATACATATTCATAAAGCCTGTGTATGTTAGATGTAATGGTATATTTTAAAGGGACACTTTCGATATTCGTTCGACTAATCAAACTCTTAACTGATCAGTAAAAGTGTTCACAGGTCATCTTCTAATACAAGTGTGTCTAGAATTATCCGCTATAATGACGACTCGATTGTGGAAAATAGAAGATTTATATTTTGGATAGAAAATAAAATTTCGAAGTAGTTTCAGTTATTTCTGAACGAATTATTTTCGTTCATTACTGAAGACTTTTTACAAAATATTAAAGACCCAAGTCAACCCCGAAAATAGAGAATTTTTTACCTCTATATCATGGAATAAAACCTAAAGGAATGGCCATGTCAAATCAATTTAGAATGTGGTAGAGCTCGTTTCAAACTTTCGGTACCTTTTTTTATAATACCTCGAAAGTTTGGAATCCAATACAGAACTAGGCTTATGCAACTATCTCGGTCAAATTTACCCCATTGTCCACTGCATGGCGTTACCAGTCGTTATTTAAATATATATAGTTACTTTGATGTGAATATTACAGAGTCAAATATTTTCGAAAACAGAATGAACATAAGAAGAAGCAAGTTAAGAGTTTTTAAAGGATGGAGACGGATAAGGTACCATACCTACAACCTCGCACCGTTCATCACACTGGATATCGGAAACCGGACACTGGACATCACACCGTTCAAAACAACGGATGCCGGACAACACCGGTAACCGGGCACTGGACCCCGCACCATTCAAAACAACGGATGCCGGACAACACCGGCAACCGGACACTGGACATCACACCGTTCAAAACAACGGATGCCGGACAACACCGGTAACCGGACACAGGACCTCACACCGTCCCTTACACTAGTCAACAGAACTAACATCGGACATCGGACACCGTACATACCGAACCTTTAGGTAATTGTCACGTGAAAATTAATGCTAATATGCACAATTATTTATGGCACGTATAAGTTTATAATCATATTCGGGAACATGAATCACGTGTCAACGACCCTATTATATAACAAGTCTACTAAGGGGTTCTCTTGGCCGTGGTAACGTACCAAGTCGTTAATATACAATCAGGAGCAGACGAGAATTACGTAAAATTTCATTCTATATTATTTAACCTTGGCTATGCCATTTCGTTTCGACGAAGATAATAAATTGAAGTCTTCATAAAGTGCAGTAAATAATGTCACGGTGTCTGCAGGAGATTTATCGTTTTTTACTGCGACCGTCAAACTATCACGTCAAAAACAGTAGACTGATATATATTTTCAAAATTTAGTTGAATGTCCCCATGTCCCTAAGAGAAGTGCAAATAGCCCCCACGCCCCCTAAGAGAAGTGCAAATGTCCCCTACGCCATTTAAGGGAAGTGCAAATGTCCCCTTCGTCCCCTAAGAGAAGTGCAAATGTCCCTTTCGTCCCCTAAGATAAGTGCAAATGTCACCTACGTTCCCTTAGAGAAGTGCAAATGTCCCGTTCGTCCCCTAAGAGAAGTGCAAATGTCCCCTACGCCACCTAAGAGAAGTACAAATGTCCCTACGTTCCCTAAGAGAAGTGCAAATGTCCCATACGTACCTTAAGAGAAGAGCAAATATCCGCCATGTCCCCCTAAGAGAAGTGCAAATGCCCCCTTAGACCCCTAAGAGAAGTGCACATGTCCCCTACGCCCCCTCAGATTAGTGAAAATGTTCCGTACATCCCCTACATCCTCTTAGAGAAGTGCAAATTTCCCCTACGCCCACCAAGATATGTGCAAATGACCCCTACTTCCACTAAGAAAAGTGCAAATGTCCCTGTGGTAAAAAATCCCACGGATTAGACGATTATCTAAGGGACTGTCTATATATCTTTTCATTTTTAACTTGAAGTGGACATCTACTTAGTTTGTGATATCAGCATCTCACTGGAAGCGAACGTTAACTTGTCATCTACCAACAACTATCTAGTCTGTGATATCAGCATCCACTGGAAGCGAACGTTAACTTGTCATCTACCAACAACTACCTAGTTTGTGATATCAGCATCCACTGGAAGCGAACGTTAACTTGTCATCTACCAACAACTACCTAGTCTGTGATATCAGCATCCACTGGAAGCGAACGTTAACTTGTCATCTACCAACAACTACCTAGTCTGTGATATCAGTATCCACTAGAAGTGAACGTTAACTTGTCATCTACCAACAACTACCTAGTCTGTGATATCAGCATCCACTGGAAGCGAACGTTAACTTGTCATCTACCAACAACTACCTAGTTTGTGATATCAGCATCCACTGGAAGCGAACGTTAACTTGTCATCTACCAACAACTACCTAGTTTGTGATATCAGTATCCACTGGAAGTGAACGTTAACTTGTCACCTACCAACAACTACCTAGTTTGTGATATCAGCATCCACTGGAAGCGAACGTTAACTTGTCATCTACCAACAACTACCTAGTTTGTGATATCAGTATCCACTAGAAGTGAACGTTAACTTGTCATCTACCAACAACTACCTAGTTTGTGATATCAGCATCCACTGGAAGCGAACGTTAACTTGTCACCTACCAACAACTACCTAATTTGTGATATCAGTATCCACTAGAAGCGAACGTTAACTTGTCATCTACCAACAACTACCTAGTTTGTGATATCAGTATCCACTGGAAGTGAACGTTAACTTGTCACCTACCAACAACTACCTAATTTGTGATATCAGTTAGCTGAATGGGCATTTATCAACCACTCAACAAGATTTACCTGCCATATATAGATTTACGATTTACTTTCATGTCAGTGTGTACCCGTCATCGTCAGTCGCTGGTATAGACTCTCGCTGTCTTAGAGACAATATATTTAATTATAGTGTGAAAGTTAAATGAAAGGAGGTTTTCATCTTGGTGCACTAAGGATTTCTCTGGTAGTCCCGAAAGCAACTGAGGTGGTCGAGATTTTCTTGATGTATTTCTGTTTCTAGAATATTTGACGGTCGCCTGAGTGGAGGATTCCTTTGAATTGTAGTACCAAAACACAGTCACACATTTTGTTGAAAAGCTCCAGAAAGTCAAGTTGTTGATCGTGGTTACCTGCTGTAAGCCATTGAACTGTTCTAGAGTTTTGGTGAATTGGAACTGTTAACTACTCGTAGATAAGGTAAGTGTTGGAACAGATTTTTATATGCTTTGTGTTAACGCAATCCACGTTGAAAAGAGAAAAAAGGGAGAGGGGTGGTGTTGGTTTTAAAGGACACGGTACTCGTTAAGTTTGGTCATTGCTTGATATGTGAGGTATATTTTGTTGAAATTGAAAACTTGAGAATCAATCGGAGACAACGATCCTTTGTTGATATTAATTAGTACAGGATAGTGTTGTGTTTATTATCAAAATACCTCATTTATTTAACACACTTTATCAAGTAGATATTAGTTATCTCTTTCTAACAGTAGCGATGAAGGTTATATGATATAATACGAGTGGAGCAGAGTGAAAAATTGACCATGTTTCAATACAAAAACGATTAATACAAGCAAATCGACAATTTAAAATATGATATATTAATATAAACACCAAATAAATATAACAGCCTAAACTTAATTATTAAGAAAACGTACAAAGATTTTCTCACGTAATTATGTTTTTATGTTAAAAAGAAAACGAAATGAAAAATAATTTTACTTCCATAAATAGCGTATTCTTGTGTAAAACATTTTCTCCTTTTTATTACATTGTTAAAGACAACTGCTATATTTTTGGTTGCTCAGGGCGACGAAATCAAGCAAGAGATCGAATTTTACCAGTTGCAGTCAAATTTTGATACAATATCGACCAGGAATGATTCGCTGGTGTTTTCGGCGGTTAATTTGAGTATTGAATATGTATAAATAATTTTAAGATGAAAAATGAACTGGCCATTAAATATATCATATAGAATTAACAATATTATTATCTTTTATAGGGATTTTTAAGAGGTTTTCTATACTTTAATAATAATGATCACATCTTGGCATGATTTGTTAGCAAACAGTATCTGAATCAAGAAACAGGAAAATGTGAGCTGGCCCACAATCAAAATTCATATTTTTTTCTGGCCCACACGACGAATTAATAGAGGTTTCGTGGTCTAGACAATGTGGATCACAGATAATTAGAAAGTTATATAATAATCATCATTAATATTCATCATCATATCTAACTAACAGAGATAATAAAATAGGTCACTAAACTGTCAATGTGTGTCAGGGACACTTACAGCATCAATTTACATCATTTTTATTTTCAATCAGACATCTATGGTTACTGTAATTCTACTAAAACTAAGTTTTTGTAAGTGTGTCAGGGACACTGATAGCATCAATTTACATCATTTTTATTTTCAATCAGACGTCTATGGTTACTGTAATTCTACTGAAATTAGGTTTTTGTATGTGTGTCAGGGTCACTGATAGCATCAATTTACATCATTTTTATTTTCAATTTTACGTCTATAGTTCCTGTAATTCTACTAAAACTAAGTTTTTGTATGTGTGTCAGGGACACTGATAGCATCAATTTACATCATTTTCAATCAGACCTATGTGGTTCCAGCAATTCCTACAAAAATAAGTGCTTTATGGCGTCACCTTTGCCTTAAATGTGATACATTGTACGATTATTGACGTCATGAAGCACTTAAATGCCGGACTCGAAATTTGAATGGTGCAAAATGGTGCTATCAGTGTCCTTGAAATACATTAAAATATCATTAAAATTCGCTCAATGAACTGAAAATTTAAATTTTATATATACATATAATAAGTAATGTATACATCCCCGACAGTTTGTGTTTAAAAAGTTTTAAATTTCAAGTCTATTCGACGACCAAACAAAACACACTTCTGTATATGATGTTATATTGTTTAAAGTGATACTGCGTCTAAGAATGGCCATAAAATTTAAGTATCCTTGTAAAACGTTTAATGTCTTATATATTGTTTTAGCCATAACACTACAGCATGTCAGAAGTGTGTAGTTTGAGAGGGAAATTTTGCCAGGACAACGGCCTAAACCTATTCTTTTTGTGATTTCCAATTGTCGAGGACAGTCTGTGACACAGCAGAACAACTAGATGCTTTTTTCCATGTCAGCCTATCCGACCTGCATCACTGACAGGGGGAAAACGGGCTGAAAATAAGAAAGTTCATCTCGAACATTGCCGGGTTTGAATCTGGACCTTCAGGTTAGCGAGCAAGCACCTAACTCATTGAGCCACAGCGGATCCCCAGGGAGGAATGAAAGAGTGAAAGAGAATTTGAACTTCTCATAAGCAAAAAGTTGAACAAACATTGAAATACATGTAGGTACAATGAAACTACATGTATAAATTTTTATTTGTAAAATTTAACACAAAAAAAAAAAAAAAAAAAGAAAAAAAAAAGAAAAAAAAAGAAAAAAAAAAGAGTAGCCAAAATATATATAAAAGATAAAAAAAACCAAAAAAAAACACACAAATATACAAAAAACAACACTTTTGTATCCTCAAAAAGCAAAACTATGTCGGAAACAAATCATAAATATTTGATAAATTTAGAACGTGTGCTAAGATAGTCGACTTCTAAGTTTTAATATTAGATAAACAAACTATAGGGATAAACATATTGTAAGTAATCAGTAAACACAACGAAATGTGAAATCGAAAGTAGACCAACTAGCAGTCAGAATCGCTGAGGATCATCAGATGTTTAAGAAGGTCTATTATCAACTGTATTTCTTTAACTGGATTTCATATTTACTACTTTTTTGCAGTTCACGATATATCGGTTAAAGTTTTCCGAGTATGTAACTTCAAAGTTGATGGCTGAGAGTTTTATCAGATGAAAATGGAATTAGGCCTATAGTCGTCCATTAAAAACACGTGAAAGGACTTTATTGTGGTCGCTTATTGAAATCGTTCTCTTAATAAAGGTGGTCGTGTGAGCTGTGTACACTTCATTACTTTTATAAGCAAAATCTATGATTGAAACAATACTTGTGTCCATTCAGTCAAGCTAATGTCTGTTACAGATGTCAACATAAGAAACCAGAATGCGAAGCGAGAAGTATCAACTCGAGACCATACCTGAAAGCAAGGAGTTTCAGGAGGGGAAAGGAAGAGATGAACACCATATAGGTCCAAAACAGGGGCCGGTCCAGCTACTGAAACAAAATGGCGTACACGAGCCTGGTGCCGTTTCTAGGTATGACGTCGACGACCCGGAAACGCAATGTGGTATGGGATCGTGTAAACCGGAAGGACTTCAGTTATGTGCTTCGATGAAGCTGTTTGTGTTCTTCTTCAGTATTTTGTCGATGTTTACACAATCAAATACTGTTTACCTGTCTTCACAAATCACCTCAGTTGAAAAACAATTCCAACTGAGCAGTACATACTCCGGGACTTTGCTGTCTTGTAACGAAATCGGACAATTGTCGGTGGTGCTTTTGATAAGCCATTTCGGGCACAATGGACATATTCCTAGGATCCTAGCATGGCTGTCTATCGTGTACAGTATTTCTATGATCACTACAGCTATTCCATATTTCGTAGCTCCGTACGAGCTTCCAACGGATCCCGAGCCTTTCAACACAACGCAGCCCAGCAGTAGCAGGTACTGTTTTGAAACAAATAATACATTAGAAGTAATTGAAAACGATTCTTTCACAACTAACGCAGGTATAATGTGGGCTTTGTATATAATTGGCGCATCAATCGCCGTTCAAGGACTCGGAAAAGCACCGAAGCGCTCCTTGACCATCACCTATGTGGACAATAATGTTTCTGATAGAACCAAATCCGGGGTATATTTAGGTAAGTCTTCTTTATATGAAATTTATTCCTTAAAAATATTTCTGCACATGATTGTGTTAAAGGAGACTGGCAAACAACATGCGAGACTATCGCGACGATCTTGCGTCATAGAAATAACAGACCCATAACTTTTTGGAGTCATCACCAGACTTAATTAGTCGAATGATGTAAAGGGTCGTGATATTTTCCGTTTCAGAAATGTATTTGGGCAAGGTCACGGCTTTAAAATGTCTCCTAAAATGTCAGACACGTCCTCATATGGGACAAACGGGTCAACACCCTGCGGTGGGCAACTTCCGGGTATACTGTGAAGTACCTTCGGGTCTATGTTTAATGATGAATTCTTGAGTTCTGCAACAACAAAGCACGGTTTTTATTTTTGTAAAACTTTGAGCTGCAAACACGTGTGCCAACTTCCCGATAATTTTCGTTGGACATTGGACAAACTACTTCAATTTATTTCGAGTGTACTGAATTCGATATTTTATCTTTGTCTGTTTATGTCTATCACTAGGTACAACAGTAGCTGCCAGTATCCTAGGACCTTCCTTGGCTATTTTAATTGGTTCTGCTATGAGTAGTTTACCTGTCGATCTCTCAGGTAAGATTGTCAGCCCAGACCTAGAGGTTAATGCCCAACTGATATGATAGTAGGAATAACTTCCCAGTCAGACAAATAAGACACCCACTCTCTGGTCTCTGGTCTCTCTCTCCGTGCCTACATATATGAAATTCTCGTCATGGATTATATTTCGAAGATTGGAAGCACACTCAAAAGAAATATGTGTTCTAACAAGAAAACCAAAGACAATATTATGGTATAACCCACTTCTTTAATAACAAAGCACATTACGTTTTAAAACAATTTACAGGTGTCATCAGATAAAATAAAGCAAGGGGTTAAACATGAGAATATGTAACAAGGTGGAGTCCATTGGGCAGAGATAATTATTTGTTCAAATCAATAAAGCCTCTGCTCTCCTAATACAATCATACAAATGATATATTTCGCTTTCTAGTATTATGGAGTCTTACAAAGATGTCCAAAAGAGAATTTCAAGTGAGATAAATATCTTACGGTGTGTTCTAATAACCGTATTAAATTCTACGATTTCAGACACGAAGTTGTTGCCAACAGATCCTCGTTGGGTTGGTTGTTGGTGGTTGGGCTTTGTTGCGTTTGGTTTAATTGGTATATTAGTCAGTGTACCAGTATTGTTCTTCCCGAAGAGACTGGCCGAGGCAGCACCAGCTCCTAAAGAGAAGGGCGAGGAGGTAGAAAAGCAACCGTCTTCAATCATCGATGTTCTGAAACGTTTGTATTTGATTTTTATTTAGTGCTTTTTGTTTTTCATTATTTCTAGATTAACTACACTCCTTGATCAGGATCCTCTGGAACACTGGGTGAGGTCAAATCTCGTGTTAGGTTTCGGGAAAGGAGGGGGGGCACTAAAACTAGATTTGACCCCACCCATTGCCGTAGATTATTTGCTAATAAAACGGGACATCTACTAAAGTCTGTGATATGAGAGGACAGCCAAGCGGGCAAACATTGCCATTGACCACGGCATGAACAGTGTTCTTACCACGAGGAAGATTCAGAACTAAATAACATCCAAATCACCAAACAAAGAACAATCCCACTTGACTGAACCAACCCACTTCCAGATTGTGTCATAGTAGTCCACTGTGGTACCTATCTAGGTTATATCTTGTTTCCATTGATATCGTTTCAGATCTCCCTTTGTCACTATTACGGATTTTCCGGAAACCAGTTTACGTTTTTACCTTGATATCGATCTGTTTCATCAATTTCTCCGTTACTGGGATTGTTTTTTTCGGACCGAAATATCTCCAGACTCAATTTTATTTACCAGCTTGGAAGGCGAATTTAATCCACGGTAAGTAACCGGAATTATAAAGTTCTTTGATCCCGGTAATAATAGTTACTTCCCTTGAATTGGAGACAACGTTCAGATAATCTATTTTACCCGGGTCGTGTCAATAAGAAATAATTGTAAATTGTTCATCACAGAATACCAGGGAACATTTCTTAATGTGGCCCAGTTTAAAGATTCTGTCTTACTTCAGCGGACATCGGTAGTAGCCTACTCTTTTTACGATTGTCATATGTCGAGGAATCCCTTACGTGCACAGCCTGTAGCACAAGACCTCGGTTTATTGTCCAATCTGAACAAAAAACGCTTTTTCCATGACACCCCTCCGACCTTTCCAGGGGAGTTGAATCTGGGTAATAACACCATTTACTATTTGTTGAATTTCAGGTGCCTCTCATATTGTAACTGCTGTTATTGGAACTTTTACTGGCGGTTTTATCACTTCTAAATTTAAAATGGGGAGATTGAAATGTCTGAAGTTTTTGATATTGGTAACGTTTCTGTCCAGTCTGTTCACAGTAGCTACCATATTTACTGGGTGCCGTGATCAGTCAGTTGTGGGGCTGGATACAAATCTGTAAGTATCTCTTAATATATCTATTAATTTCAGAAAACGTTTGTTGTTTTTTCTTGGGTTATGATATAATCACTTTCTTTACCATGTACGTAACTGTAATTGGTAATACTGAATTACATCGACCTGCGCTTTCGTTATTTATTTATTGTTTTACACCCACTTTTACTGTTACAAGGGAAGATAAATCACACGATAACGTTCAAAAGATCATTAAAAAATTGATATTATCGCTATCGTCTGACCCGGAAACATTTATATTTGGTATTATTTCGGCTGATGAAGGAAAAATCCTGGAATGTAACTACCTTTTCTCTATCTTATTACCTACTTATAGCACGTTATAGTGAGGTTTATTTTTCCGATATAAATCCAAAAGAGATGTGGGGTCCTACACTGAGATATTGGCAGAGGGTTGGAAATATTTTCCAATGGCGCTTCTTTCAAAAATGAGGCGTAAAACTCCCTACCCTTACTTTATAACTTGTGTTCTCTTTAAACAGTTACAAAAACATAGTCCTAGCTCCCGTCGGCTCGGTTGTTTAAGATATGGTTAATCTGAAAAATATCACCAGTGTGTTCCACGACTTACTGGTATATAGGCCGAGCTTTAACTTTGTGAATTTATTTGTTTAATAGTGGCCTGTTTTGTGTTTAAGGGTTACTCAGACGGTTGAATCTGACCGACCGTGTTACTGTGACGAGAAAGAATTCTTCCCAGTTTGTAGTAAGGCGCATCAAACATATCTTAACCCTTGTGTGGCGGAATGCTGGAACAAGACCGAAACTGTAAGTTCGATTAGGGGTTTCAGGTGCCAGCGACTGAACATCCTAGTGACTGAAATAAACCTGATTCTTCGATCTTCCCCTTCACAAAAACCAAAACAATGGAGAGATTTAGGCCTTCATCATTGACCTTTGATGAATGAAATTATGAGATTTCAAAAACTTAAATAATAACGATAATTACAGAAGAACGTAGCAGTCGAAACAACCACAACGCGATATTAGTGCGTGAATATAAAAGATTATATTGAATCGTTTATAAAAAATTAAGTATAATTCACATTTTGACTATTTCAGAATTATGGTGACTGTCAACAACTAAAAGGAGAAAGTGTAGAAATAGGAATGTGTGATATGGACTGTGATCTAATGTTTTATCTCTTCCTATTATTTTCATTATCTCAGGGATTATTGGGGACTCAGGGTATCATGCCTAACTTTATGGTCATTATCAGGTAGGTTTTCTGGGTTACATATAAGCTGAAAGAAATCAAAGAAAACGTCGGTTAGAGTGTTGGTTCTTTAAATTATCAGTTTGGGGAAACAAACACAATAAAACGTCTTTTTATGATTTTATTGTTTGTGGCATAATAAATGTCGAGTAATATAATTTTTCACAGAAAGAAAATACAATCAAATGACAAAATTTGAAACAAAGCTACGAAAAAACAAAATATTCAGGTATATTTACAATATGTAGGAAAAAATTTACAATCATTGTGACAAGATTTGCAGTTTTTGGCACAAAGAGAGGCCATGCCGCAAGGCCGCAAAAAACCAGCAACTCTCTTGTTTACCACATAATTGCTGCTCGCTTTCCCTACCTACAAAGCTCGTCCTTCCTGACAAAAACCAGGTCAGGAAAAAGCGAAGCAAATCACCGCAGATTCAACATATCAACGGTAGTAAGGAAACAGGAACGACATCAAATTCAGGATGACGATTTCCTGGAAAAAACAAAAAGAGAAAAAACGAGCAACAAGAAATGAGGGAATAAAACAGAAATACCCTAAAAAAAAACTTAATATTTGAAACTTAGTTTGGCCTACAATTGAGCATGCTTGATAATGTTAATAAACTTTTGACGTAATACAGCTGTACCGGCAAAATTAAGATGGAGACCATCTTTGGGCGCGTATAATGACGGGTTGGGTCGACTTTTATACATAAAGCTTCTGTAGGTATTAGAAAAAAGCAAACCTTTTTGGAGGCAGAGCTTTTTTAATTCGGCGTTGACTTTTGCGACCCTGGTTTCTGAGAATTTGAAGTCACAAAGACGAGGCAATATAGAAGTAAAAATTTGGCTTTGGTTTCTGCTTTAGGTGGTAAATTAGATCCCCATAATAAGATAAGTTTGTATTCAGTGATTGGTTGGATGAGATATTATTTATGCCCACCGGAACTAAAACCAGTTCAAAATCATGCAATTCCACTCTTCCCGAAGAAACCATGTTGGTGAGACGACCAATAGTTGCTCCCGCAAAAGCCTGAATTGTCCATCCCACAATACCAGTGACGTATTTCGAGACAGACGCCGAAAGAACTGTTGCTTGCTTGGTTCTAAAAATACCTACAAGCAAAAAATAGTTAATTTTTTATGGACAGCCTTATGTGATTGTTCATTTTCGTAGCAACTGCGATTTTGTCTTCGAAATTAAATCGCAGGTACCTCTTGTACGCGTCACTTGCCCAATCACCGTACAACTGTATTAGTTCAGTTGGTACTTGGGCTGAAACGGCCAAAGTAGCCCCAACCCTTCTAAAACTGTGAGAAGAAAATTCTTGTGGATTTCTTCCCGTTTTTTCTATAAGATGCTTCAGTACAGTTTGCATTTGTGGATAATTTACAGGAACTAACTGTTTATGTCTCAATAAACAATAAGCAGGACTAGATAACGACGCCCTAACTAATTTGTGCATGTTTAAATACACTCCGCTGGGCAGAGAGGAGAGCCCGGCATCGCAACCAGTGGAATTAGCAAGTTTTTCTCCCCAAACTGGATGGTTTTAGATCAGACTATATGGACAATTAAAAGGTTCTTATCTTTATCATAAACCAAGTCTTTCCTACTTCATTGTTTGTGAGGATCAAAAGATTTGATTGAAATGGGTACTAAGTTTGATTTTCTCAACATCATAAAAAAAGGCATGAACAAATAAACACCAAAACGTTGCATCATGGGGTTTGGAAATATCTAAATGGTTCCTGAATTCGCAGAGAATTTAGGGAGATATTGGGCTCGCCTGCTTCGGACAATGAGGACTAAGTCTGGCGAGTCCTTTCAAAAAAGTTTTAAATGAAATTTTATTTCTAGATAATCTAAATCAAGGTATAAATGTAAAGTTTTGACCCCACTTAGATATTTCTTGATAGACTGGATAGCTTTGAAACTTCTACTTAGGAACTGAGCGTACCTCGTCAAGGTTTTAACAGAACTGGGCAGGGCCTTTAAATCGAAATAGTCGCAGAATAAGAAATAACTTTCCCACTGAAAAAAGTATGACAGGCCTTTACGAATGTTAGGAAACTGTGTTGCTGTCGCAGGTTTATAACTAAAGTCAATAGCGACAAGTGAAATACTTATTGACCAATAGGCGAACAGTATTGCGACTGTAGACCAATGAAAAAATAGTTCAGCGTAGACGCCTTTTCACATTAAAGGGGCCCAGGCTTTATTTGTTTCGGACAATCATCCGACAGCCTCAAACACATGAAATCTTTTGGTTAGGTAATCAGAAATAGTCTACAGAGCTTACCTTTGAAATTTGAGCTTTCAAATCCATGTGTATCCATAATTATCCGTGTTTGAAAAATCATAATGTCGTAAGATATTACGAACGTCCCGCCATATTGGAAAACGGTTCGTCTTGATAATCAAAGAGTTATCCTTCCCGTCGTGCAATAGCGGTCATCTATATAAATAGACTACAACGCATTTTCAATTGTAGACTTTGTCAACAGGACACACAATTTTCAGACTGACTGGGGACCAGCCGCGTACAGCACGGAAAAAAATGAAAAGTGAAATTTTTTGTTTGAGGTATATTTCAAGGTATTTTGCGATTTTCTTAGAGCTTGAGTATTTCTGAGGACTGTTTAAATGTAACAAAGGCCCAAAACGACCCCTAAAAATCAAGCCTGGGCCTCTTTAAATGTGATCATAATTTCCACCAATCGGTGTATCGAATTCGACTTATTAACCAATAGATAGATAAAACATAATACTGATATCACTCAATGAGTTATTGTAACATTGTTTACATATCTAAGACGATACCCCACATTCAAATTAGCCACTCTAATACCGTAAAATTAAATTACCTTGTCACTGATAATTTTTCACTTTTGCTAAAACTATCAACATGACGTCATTTGCTTGGTTACGTCGAGCAAATGGCGGCTGTGGATTCCGATCTTTAATGGGTGTGAAAGTCTGATAACCTTGAAAAACGTCGACGTTCGTTCAACCGATATTCCTAATGCTTACGGTGTTCTACATTGATCTTTCCCGGATTATCCGCACCCATTTTCAGCTGGATGGACTGGAATTATGAGTGAAGATGACTTATTCAAGGTCATCGAACTTTCACACACTGATCGAGATTAGAACTCACAAAGAGGTAGATGCAGACTTCCAACCGCATGGCGTATGTGTCGTCACAGTTAGTTATTGATCCCTTGAATTATTGTTATAATATATTTCTATATTGTTTTGATTGTTATAATATATTTCTATATTGTTTTTATTGTTATAGGTCTGTAGATGAACGGGACAAGTCGATGGCAGTGGGGGTCATGGTTTTTGTTACTTCCTTATTAGGTAAATTCATCTTATCCCCCAAGTCTTATAAATTTCATCACTTAGAAATATTTTACTGTAACGTCGGTCGTCATAATCATTTCCAAATCATTTCCATGTCCATTTCCATTTCCATGTCCATTTCCATTTCCATTTCCATGTCCATTTCCATTTCCATTTCCATTCTTCCATATTGCTCCTACCATTTTAAAACACAAAACCCGTCTTCATTAGCCCATAGGTGCAGTAGGACGTAAAACTCCATTTCGTTTTCATTTTCAAGACACAAACACACCTCATTCTTGTTGTTTCGTTTCAGGATGGTTGCCAGCACCAATTGTGTACGGAGCTGTACTGGACGGTACTTGTCGATTGTGGGAGAACACTCTCGGGGGTGAGAAGGGCTCGTGTCAAATGTACTTCCTGAAGATTTACGGTACCGATTTTTAGGACTAGAATCGGGCTTAAAGTTTTCCAGTTTTCTCATTTTTATACTCGTGTTCTTCATTTGTCGCCGAGAAGAGAAAAAAGCGGATTTAAAAAATAAGGAATTGAAAACTAAGATGTAGAAGGGGGGTCAGGTAAAGGGGGTCGGGTAAAGGGGTAAGGGATATTAGTGGTTGAAGTGAATCGTATAGAAACCAGTTGGTATGACTATTATATTATATAAGGTTATACAAACCTAAAGTAATGCTGCGTTTTAGTATGAACATAAACTTTAAATTTTCTAGATTGGTCAATATGAGTATATATTCATCAGTGAACTTACCTGGTGTTATAAAGTAACAGAATCCCTGTTTAATCTGGAAAACTCACAAAACTGAGTCATTTTTAAAAAAAAGGCTTCATCAATTTATTAAGCGTTTTTCAAAATTATTTGCAATTTTATGGATAATTTATATTTTTTTATCATATTATATAAAGATTCTGTTATGGCAGCAGGTATATTTACTAATGAATATACACTCTTATTGACCAAGTTGAAGTTAGAAGTGTTTTTCAATAATAACTTAGTTTAATAGATATATAATGTTATATAGAGATTCTATTCTTTAGTCATGACACCTGGTAAGTCTAACTGATGAATATATACTCTTATTGACCAAGTTTAAGTTAGAAGTGTTTTTCAATAATAACTAAGTTTAATAGATATATCATGTTATATAGAGATTTTATTCTTTAGTCATGACACCTGGTAAGTCTAACTGATGAATATATACTCTTATTGACCAAGTTTACGTTAGAAGTGTTTTTCAATAATAACTTCGTTTAATAGATATATCATGTTATATAGAGATTCTATTTTTTGTCATGAACCCTGGTAAGTAACTGTGAAATATACTCCTTATTTGCCCGTTTATCAAAATTTTTCAATAAACTAGAATAGATTAAAGTTTTAGAGTTCTATTTTTAGTGCCCTGGTGTTCTTATTTACTCAGACCAGAAGTAGAAGGTTTTTAATAAAATTAGGAATTCAGTATATAAGATTCTATTCTTGTCAGAACACTGGTAAGTAACTGTGAAATATACTTTTTTGAAATTTAAGTTAGCGTTTTTTCAATAATTATTAGTTTAATAGATATATCATGTTATATAAGTTTATTCTTTAGTCAAACCTGGTAATCTAACTTTGAATGAATATATACTTTATTCCAAGAAGTAGAAAGTGTTTTTCAATAATAACTTAGGTTTAAAGATAATAGTTATATGGATTTTTTTAGTCTGAACCTGGTAAAACTGAGTAATTTTTATGACCAATTTTAATTAAGTGTTTTTCAATAATTACTTAGTTTATTTTAGATATACATTTATATAGAGACTTTCTTTATCATGACAGGTATCAACTATGAATATATACTCTTATTGACCAAGTTTAAGTTAGAAGTGTTTTTCAATAATAACTTAGTTTAATAGATATATCATGTTATATAGAGATTCTATTCTTTAGTCATGACACCTGGTAAGTCTAACTGATGAATATATACTCTTATTGACCAAGTTTAAGTTAGAAGTGTTTTCAATAATTACTTAGTTTAATAGATATATCATGTTATATAGAGATTCTATTCTTTAGTCATGACACCTGGTAAGTCTAACTGATGAATATATACTCTTATTGACCAAGTTTAAGTTAGAAGTGTTTTTCAATAATAACTTAGTTTAATAGATATATCATGTTATATAGAGATTCTATTCTTTAGTCATGATACCTGGTAAGTCTAACTGATGAATATATACTCTTATTGACCAAGTTTAAGTTAGAAGTGTTTTTCAATAATAACTTAGTTTAATAGATATATCATGTTATATAGAGATTCTATTCTTTAGTCATGACACCTGGTAAGTCTAACTGATGAATATATTTCTTATTGACCAGTTTTAAAACTTTCAATGGTTTTGTACATAGTTATTTACATCCAGATTGTTATAGAGTCATATCAGGATTATAAATATAATATAGATACATATACCCCTTAATTTTAAACAATTGTACTTTTATATATGATAGTAAAACAATCCTTTGTATTAGCCTAATGAGTTTCTATATACAGTAAAACCTGAATTCAGAGACCCACTCAAGGGAATATTCTAAAATGGTCTCTGAATAAAGGTGGTCTCTTATGAAAGGAACTGCAAGACCATTTTGTTTTCACATTTTGGAAAGAAAGCAAGAAAAGAAAGAAACAACAATATTTTACAAGGATAACAACTTAGGTTTACAAGTCCGCCGTGACTTGTACCAGCTAGTCCTTGGTCAAACCTCTTGGTATTGATCTTACAAGGATAACAACTTAGGTTTACAAGTCCGCCGTGACTAGCTGGTCCTTGGCCAAGCCTCTTGGCATTGATCTTTCCCGGATTATCCGTACCCATTTACAGCTGGGTGGACTGGAATTATGAATGAAGATGACTTATTCAAGGTCATCGAACTTTCACACACCGATCGAGATTGGAACTCAAGTCCGACATTTTCAACGTACCTAAGCAAATGTCGTCATGACGTTAAGAACAAACGCTCTAACCGCTGTGGTATAGACCATGACTGTGTAGTCGGGTTTCTACCGCTTTTGAATGCTGTCTCCGATCTTCAATAAAAAAATAAAATTCTTTGTAATAATGAGTTTCTATGACGACCGGAAACAGCATTCCGTGTACAATAGGGTAAAATGTGCGTATACACTATACATGTTATACAATATTTCAATGTTTGTTGGGGCAGAAGTTGTAGTTTTCTTTTTGGATGGATCAAAGTAAGTAGGTTTTGCGGTGTACTCAGTCTTATCTGACATCATTCGAAACTATCGCGTCTTTCTAACGTCATAGAAAAAAAGCAGATCTCGACCCTAATTGGAGTCCATTAAATTACAACACCAGACTAAATCAGTTGAATGATGTAAAGGGTCATGATACTTTTCTGGTATAGAAGAGTAGTTCAGCGAGGCCACACCTTTAAAATGTCTCCTAATTATCCTCGTGTCCTGATTCTGGTAACTAAGTTAGACGCGTTCTCGTGTGATCAGACATCTTAGTATTCCGACATTCTGTCTCATACACATATGTACATCTATGTACATATTTTTCCTAGCCCGATTGTTAACAGGATATACCGAACCCGTATTGTGTTGGTTCGTCGATGCAAAGCTTTAGTTGTTGTAATGTCGAACAAGTTAATGTACAGGACAGGTTTCAATACCGAACATCTCTTTGAAAGGATTTAAATTGTTTTGTGGCCACGTTGTTTATTTCGTTCTGTTAATACCTGGTCAATAACATCTTCAAATCTTCCTTTTTGTTAAAAAATATCAAAACAACAGTCTTTAATAGATGTATTTTAATATTAAATCCTAGAGTTATCGATTTCACCGGATCTTTTCTTTCAAAGAGCGGCTGACTTGAGTGGGTGTGGGTCCTAAGACTTGAGTTGCTGTTGGTCCTTGGTTGGGGGGTTGACCCTTCGACTTGAATAGGTGTGGGTTCTTGGTCTTGAGTGGGTGTTGGCTCTAGGCCTTGAGTGGGTTTGGGCCCTAAGACTTGAGTATAAGATGTGGGTCCTAGGACTTGAGTGGGTGTTGGTCCTAGAACTTGAGTATGGATGTTGGTCCTTAGACTTGAGTGGGTGTTGGCCCTAGGACTTGGGTATAAGATGTGGGCCCTTAGACTTGAGTTGGGTGCCGGCCCTAGGCCTTGAGTGGGTGTTGGTCCTAGGACCTTGAGTGGGTGTTGGCCCTAAGGGCTTGAGTGGGTGTTGGCCCTAAGACTTGAGTGGGTGTTGGTCCTAGGACTTGAGTGGTTGTTGAATAAGATGTGGTTATTTGTCCTTTGACTTGAGTGGGTGTTGGCCCTAGGACTTGAGTGGGTGTTGGCCCTAGGACTTGAGTGGGTGTTGGCCCTAGGAACTTGAGTGGGTGTTGGCCCTAGGACCTTGAGTGGGTGTTGGTCCTAGGACCTTGAGTGGGTGTTGGTCCTAAGACTTGAGTGGGTGTTGGTCCTAGGCCTTGAGTGGGTGTTGGTCCTAGGACTTGAGTGGGTGTTGGCCCTAGGAGACTTGAGTATAGGATGTTGGTCCTAGGCCTTGAGTGGGTGTTGGCCTAAGCTTGAGTGGGTGTTGTCCTAGGACTGAGTGGATGTTGGCCAGGCTGAGTGATGTTGGTCCTTGGCTTGATGGTTGTTGAACCTAGGCTTTAGTTGAACCAAGAGTTTCATTCACGATCTTAGTTTCCTTTCAAAAAGTGACTTGAGTGGTGTTGGTCCTAGGCTTTAGTGGTGTTGGCCTTGTCTTGAGATAAGATGGGTGACCCTTGACTTGAAGTGTGGGTTGTGGGTCTGGCCTTGAGTGGGTGTTGTCCTAGGACTTGAGTGGGTGTTGGTCCTAGGACTTGAGTGGGTGTTGGCCCTAAGACTTGAGTGGGTGTTGGCCCTAAGACCTTGAGTGGGTGTTGGTCCTAGGACTTGAGTGGGTGTTGGCCCTAAGACTTGAGTGGGTGTTGGTCCTAAGGCCTTGAGTGGGTGTTGGTCCTAGGACTTGAGTGGGTGTTGGTCCTAAGACTTGAGTATAAGATGTGGGCCCTTAGACTTGAGTTGGGTGTTGGCCCTAGGCCTTGAGTGGGTGTTGGTCCTAGGACCTTGAGTGGGTGTTGGTCCTAAGACTTGAGTGGGTTTTGATCCTAGGCCTTGAGTGGGTGTTGGTCCTTGGTCTTGAGTGGTTGTTGAACCTAGGCCTTGGGTGGTTATTTGTCCTAGGACTTGAGTGGGTGTTGACCCTAAGACTTGAGTGGGTGTTGGCCTTAGGACTTGAGTATAAGATGTGGGCCCTTAGACTTGAGTTGGGTGTAAGGCCTAGGCCTTGAGTGGGTGTTGGTCCTAGGACCTTGAGTGGGTGTTGGTCCTCAGACTTGAGTGGGTTTTGATTCTAGGCCTTGATAAGTATAAGATATTGGTCCCAGGCCTTGAGTGGGTGTTGGCCTTAAGCCTTGAGTGTGTGTTGGTCCTAGGACTTGAGTGGGTGTTGGCCTAAGCCTCGAGTGAGTGTTGGTCCTAAGATTGAGTGGGTGTTGGCCTTAAGCCTTGAGTGGGTGTTGGTCCTAGGACTTGAGTGGGTGTTGGTCCTAGGATTTGAGTTGGTGTTTGTCCTAGGCCTTGAGTGGGTGTTGGTCCTAGGCCTTGAGTTGGATGTGTGTCTTTGGTCTTTAGTGGGTCCTAGGACTTGAGTGGGTGTTGGTCCTAGGCCTTGAGTGGGTGTTGGCCCTAGGCCTTGAGTGGGTGTTGGCCCTCGGAATTGAGTATAAGATGTGGGTCCTAGGCCTGGAGTGGCTTTGGGCCCTATGCATTTAACAATCCCTTTACTTTTTTCGTTATACAATAAGACACACAAAACATGATAGGTCAATAACCGACTTAAGTTTAGCGGACTGGTTGACGGAAAAGAAGTTTGAAATTCAGAAAACACAAAACCAGCATTAAGATTTCCATATCAATACTAAGTTTACATTGTCCTTTCAGCAAAATAAATTATTTTTCCATGGTAACTAATCCTGGTTTAACCGATTTTAATTATTGTTTTCTTTTAAAAATAAACTGAATACAGATTCCGGGCATTGGACACGGCGGTAAGTCTGAGAGCAGGTGCTGATTACAGAGCTTCAGGTAAAGTACAACCGTAGAATAATATATATTAACTATGAATAGACCGGGTAAGCTTTCAGGAGTTTCTCATCGGTGGAGCACCCTGTGTTCTTATTATACAACTACAAATAGGCGTGGTGTGCTTTTGTGAGTGTCTCATCGGTGGAGCACCCTGCCTTCTTACCATACAACTACAAATAGGCGTGGTATGCTTTCGGGGGTGTCTCGTCGGTGCGACACTTTATATTCCTACCCGAATTTTATAGGGCATGGTTTCCTGGTTGCCCTACCGGTTGGACACCCGATTTTCCTACCGTACAACCATGAAAAGAAGGGGTACGAGTCCCGGGTTGAATACTGGTTAGGTATTTTATGGCATGCTGTAGTCATATTACATAATTAACTGATGGTAACTTGTAGAAACGTTGTGAATCGAATGTGAAAAACTTAATAACATGGATGTGATGAATTTCGTTTATTTTCTAGTATTTTTAAGACGATTCATATTTATTCAAAACTGTAATTAATCCTAAAAAACGGATCTTTTTTAACTTTAAACTTAAATCGGTTAATGATTTACAATAATTGGCTACTGTTTCAAAATTGATTTTTTGGTTCTTGTTTTATTCAGCAACAGAACAAAGATCAACTCTTGGCTTCGGTAGTACCAGAATTTACAATGAATTTGTCTGCTGCCATCCTGATTATTTTTACTATCCTTCAATGTAAGTACTTTCTGGTTTGTATTTTTATTAAATCAGTATAGGGTATAGAGGCGATAACAGTAATTGGATCATAACACTACAATTTTAGAATCGATTTTAGTCATTGACCAACTATCAGATGAGGAATAATAAAGTGAAACTGTGTTTTAGAATGGACATAAAAGTTCTCGAGAATGGTCAATATAAGTATATATTCATCAGTTAACTTACCTGGTGTCATGAAGTAACAGAATCCCTTAAAATCTAGAAAAGTAACTAAACTACTTAATTATTAAAAAACGCTTACTCAATTTACTAAGTTTATTTCAGTAATCATTTGCATTTTTATGGATAATTACTTAGTTTATTGGATTTATCAGATTATATAAAGATTCTGTTATGTTGTTTATGGCAGCAGGTATAGTACTGATGAATATAAACTCTTATTTTATGTTCATTCTAAGACACTGAATCCATTCTATTAGTATTTACATCTATAATAATCGTGTGTTAATGATAGTATGTACAATGTTTGATTAATTTTTAGGTACGTTTGGCAAGACACAGCGACCTCCAAATGATGGACAATACACTTCCCCGACAACCATGAACTCTGATGGAAGTTCGAGCGACCGACCTATGTCAACCGCCGAGAATTTCAATGGAGGACACGAAACAAACTCAGGGAGCAGCCAGCCGCCATCAACTGGGAGAAGTGACGGATATTTTTCTGATTACACCCCGACGTCCATTTCAGATCAAAATGCCGACAAAACTACAATATCAGACAATGCACATCCTCCCAAGACCACATTCAGTCAAGGTGGCGTACCGTTAACTAATTATACAAACCCATCCCCAACACCAACTACCAGTCAGGGAGACGTACCACCCCCCAAAACAACTACCAGTCAGGGAGACGTACCACCTCCCAAAACAACTACCAGTCAGGGAGACGTACCACCTCCCAAAACAACTACCAGTCAGGGAGATGTACCACCCCCTAAAACCACCACCAGTCAGGGAGACGTACCACCCCCAAAAACAACTACCAGTCAGGGAGACGTACCACCCTCCAAAACAACTACCAGTCAGGGTGGTGTACCTAATTATACAAAACCACCTCCAACATCAACCGGAAGTAATGAGGCTGACCCTTCACAATCCCAAAACAATGATTCACAATCGGACACAGGGACTCAACAACCCCAGACGAACCCACAACAGGGCACGTCGGGTACCACCGACGACTGGAAGAATTTGAATGGAACCGGGAATACTGGAAGTAGTGTTTTTCTGGTTCCAAAGTTTATCGTAATTCCTGTCATTTTCGCCTTCAGTTTGTAAATAAATGAACCGAATCCTTACCACCAAAACAGCAAAACCAAACACTATAACAACATATTTGAAAAACATTTTTAGAAGCTTTTGGATTGTTTGTTAGGAAGTTTAAAATATCCACACTGCTGAAGAAACTGACAATAATTCTGTTCTGTGACCTGTAGTTTAATTAAGAGCCAACCGTTCGATATTGTTGTTATTTATATTATAAAATATCGAGACATTTACAGTGAGATGAATTTTACAGTTTTTTTTGTTTGTTGTCGATTGCAGCCATATCTAAATTCAACTTCTCGCCCAGGAGAAAGCAGGGAAAAGAAAAAAAGAAATAAGGCGAGTAGTCGAGGAAAATTTTACTTACTTTCTCGTGGGTAATTGTCTGTTATAGTGATGTTATTTTTCAATTATTAAAGTGAGTCCCGTTTGAGACTTGTTTTTTGTATTTCTGGTTTTCAAATTTAATTTACAGAAGTATCTTACAACCTCTATGGGTTTCTCAAATATAATTGTAGGCCGTTACAAACCAAATTAAAACAAAATAACAACCTCTATGGGTTTCTCAGATTAAATTGTAGGCCGGTATAACCCAAATTAAAACAAAATAACAACCTCTATGGGTTTCTCATTGATAATTGTAGGCCGGTACAACCCAAATTAAAACAAAATAACAACCTCTATGGGTTTCTCAAATATAATTGTAGGCCGGTACAACCCAAATTAAAACAAAATAACAACATCTATGGGTTTCTCAAATATAATTGTAGGCCGGTACAACCCAAATTAAAACAAAATAAAAACTCTATGGGTTTCTCAAATATAATTGTAGGCCGGTACAACCCAAATTAAAACAAAATAACAACATCTATGGGTTTCTCAAATATAATTGTAGGCCGGTACAACCCAAATTAAAACAAAATAACAACGTCTATGGGTTTCTCAAATATAATTGTAGGCCGGTACAACCCAAATAAAACAAAATAACAACCTCTATGGGTTTCTCAAATATAATTGTAGGCCGGTACAACCCAAATTAAAACAAAATAACAACCTCTATGGGTTTCTCAAATATAATTGTAGGCCGGTATAACCCAAATTAAAACAAAATAACAACCTCTATGGGTTTCTCAAATATAATTGTAGGCTGGTACAACCCAAATTAAAACAAAATAACAACATCTATGGGTTTCTCAATATAATTGTAGGCCGGTACAACCCAAATTAAAACAAAATAACAACATCTATGGGTTTCTCAAATATAATTGTAGGCCGGTACAACCCAAATTAAAACAAAATAACAACATCTATGGGTTTCTCAAATATAATTGTAGGCCGGTACAACCCAAATTAAAACAAAATAACAACTCTATGGGTTTCTCAAATATAATTGTAGGCCGGTACAACCCAAATTAAAACAAAATAACAACGTCTATGGGTTTCTCAAATATAATTGTAGGCCGGTACAACCCAAATTAAAACAAAATAACAACATCTATAGGTTTCTCAAATATAATTGTAGGCCGGTACAACCCAAATTAAAACAAAATAACAACTCTATGGGTTTCTCAAATATAATTGTAGGCGGTACAACCCAAATTAAAACAAAATAACAACTCTATGGGTTTCTCAATATAATTGTAGGCTGGTACAACCCAAATTAAAACAAAATAACAACCTCTATGGGTTTCTCAAATATAATTTTTAGCGGTAAACCCAAATTAAAAAAATAACAACTCTGGTTTCTCAATAAATTGTAGGCTGTTAACCAAATAAACAATATCAACATCTATGGGTTTCTCAAATATAATTGTGGCTCATATAACCGCAATTAATAATATGGGTTTCTTTAAGTTAATTTGGTATCCAATTACAATTTAATTTAATTTGGGGTTTTTTAATTGTAGGCCGGTATCAAATTAAAATTTAATAAACTCTTTTTCTAAATTAATTGGGGGATTTTATAATAACAATTGGGTATTTGTTATTTAATACATTTTTTTTATTAATTGGTAATTTAAAATAAATCATGGTTTTAATATATTTAAAAAATTATCAATTTGGTTTCTTCAATATAATTGGTATTTTAATTAATTGGTATTTTATTTAATTGGGTATTTTTAATTTAATTGTGTATTTTTTTATTTAATTGGTATTTTTCATTTCAATTTTTTTTTTAATTGGTATTTTTTATTTAATTGGTATTTTTTATTTAATTGTATTTTTTTTATTTAATTGGTATTTTTTATTTAATTGATATTTTTCATTAATTGGTATTTTTATTTAATTGGTTTCTTTTTTATTTAATTGGTATTTTTTATTTAATTGTGTATATTTTTATCTAATTGGTATTTTTATTTATTGTTTTTTTTAATTTAATTGGTATTTTTTATTTAATTGGTATTTTTATTTAATTGGTATTTTTTATTGAATTGGTCATTTCATGTTTTAGGTTCTGTTTTGGTTATCTGAAGATTACACAGTGTGAAACTCTGAGTAACAACATGTTTCAGGTTCTGTTTTGGTTATCTGAAGATTACACAGTGTAAAACCCTGAGTAACAACATGTTTCAGGTTCTGTTTTAGTTGTCTGAAGATTACACAGTGTGAAACTCTGAGTAACAACATGTTTCAGGTTCTGTTTTAGTTGTCTGAAGATCACACAGCGTGAAACTCTGAGTAACAACATGTTTCAGGTTCTGTTTTAGTTGTCTGAAGATCACACAGCGTGAAACTCTGAGTAACAACATGTTTCAGGTTCTGTTTTAGTTGTCTGAAGATCACACAGCGTGAAACTCTGAGTAACAACATGTTTCAGGTTCTGTTTTAGTTGTCTGAAGATCACATAGTGTGAAACTCTGAGTAACAATATGTTTCAGGTTCTGTTTTAGTTGTCTGAAGATCACACAGTGTGAAACTCTGAGTTACAACATGTTTCAGGTTCTGTTTTTTTTTAAAAATCGTTTGGTGACAGTCTTATAGACAAGACGTGTTTAAATAGCTCTGGTGTTCAGTGAAACCACTACGTTCTTCTTCTAAACTTGGGAGCCGCGGTGGCTCAGTGGGATAGACGCTTGCTCGCTAACCTGAAGGTCCAGGGTTCAATCCCGGTAAAGATCGAGATGAACTTTCGGATTTTTTAGCCCGGTTTCCTATTGTCAGTGATGCAGGTCGGAGGGACTGACATGGAAAAAGCGTCTATTCGTTCGGATGGGACAATAAACCGAGGCCCCTCGACAGTTGGTAATTGCAAAAAGAGTAGGCTAATGCCTCTGTCCTGGCAAAGTTTCCCTCATTGCACACTGAATGGCGTTGCCCGTCTTCATTAGCCCATAAGGTGCAGAAGAGTAGGACGTAAAACTCCATTGATTTCATTTCATTTCCCCTAAACTGACCGTGTTCTTATCTGGATTATATATTCTGTGCTCGATTACCGTAGAAAATATCACAAAATATGTCAGAAAGTATTGGTGTACCGTTAAAAAGAACAAGAGATAGGACTAAACCAGAACAGAAAACACATAAAACTACTGAAAGTGAGGACAGCAATGTTCTCATGGGCCCCGACTGAGAACAGACTATCTTCTATTCAAAATAATATCAAACGATGTAAAAGGTGCTCATTTATTGTCGATGTCAATGGATTCAAATTCGATGTTTACAATACAATAGATACAACAAGAATGGCGATGTTAAAAACTGGGTATCTCTAATATTCGAATTCACCTAAAATTACAACATGGAACGAAATTTCCTATTGATGAGAAAAAATGGAGTTACCTCCCGATGTTCATTGTCACTTATAGCAATTTCCTTTCAAACAAGCATGACAAAGTAATAAATGGTGTTCAAATGTTTAATGACAAAATGTGCACCTTAGAAGAAAACAGTAATCGTCTTACACCAAACTCCATTGTCCTTAACACCAAACTCTATTGCCCTTAACACCAAACTGCATTACCCTTAACACCAAACTCCATTGCCCTTAACACCAAACTCCATTGTCCTTAACACCAAACTCCATTGCCCTTAACACCAAACTCCATTGCCCTTACACCAAACTCCATTGCCCTTAACACCAAACTCCATTGCCCTTAACACCAAACTCCATTGTCCTTAACACCAAACTCCATTGCCCTTAACACCAAACTCCATTGCCCTTAACACCAAACTCCATTGCCCTTAACACCAAACTCCATTGCCCTTAAAACCAAACTCCATTGTCCTTAACACCAAACTCCATTGCCCTTAACACCAAACTCCATTGCCCTTAACACCAAACTCCATTGTCCTTAACACCAAACTCCATTGCCCTTAACACCAAACTCCATTAACCCTTTACACCAAACTCCATTGCCTTTACACCAAACTCCATTGCCTTAACACCAAACTCCATTGCCCTTACACCAAACCCATTGCCCTTAACACCAAACTCCATTGCTTAACACCAGATCAATTACCTTAACACCAAACTCCATTGCCCTTAACACCAAACTCCATTGTCCTTAACACCAAACTCCATTGCCCTTAACACCAAACTCCATTGCCCTTAACACCAAACTCCATTGTCCTTAACACCAAACTCCATTGCCCTTAACACCAAACTCCATTGCCCTTAACACCAAACTCCATTACCCTTAACACCAAACTCCATTGCCTTAACCAAACTCATGTCTTCAATCGGTGACTTTAACACCAAACTCCATTGTCCCTTAACACCAGACTCATTACCTTTACACCAAACTCCATTGCCCTTAACACCAAACTCCATTGTCCTTACATCAAATCCATTCCCTGGACACCAAACTCCATTGTCCTTAACATCAAACTCCATCTGACAATCCATGTAAAACATTTTACAACTCCATTGCCTTACACCAAACTCCATTGTCCTTTACACCAAACTCCATTGTCCTTAACACCAAACTCCATTGCCCTTAACACCAAACTTCCTTATTTCCCTTTACACCAAACTCCATTCGACTCCTTTTTCGGTGTGACTTTGAAAATACTTGCCATTTCCCTGAAACTCGCATTGTTCTTTCAAAATCTGCTCAGACCACTAAAACTTATTTCTTAAAAATATGTATTTGTGTCAGACCACTAATAACATTTGATCATCCGTAATCTAACTATTATCTATTATTACTGTTTTAACAAAATAATTTACATTTGGCATTGTCTTATAAAATCTTGTAAAGACAAACTCCATATTGCACAGAATTTCATTGTGACACAGGAATCAGTTTACACAGACGATTTTAAAAAATTTATTTTACAGTTTGGGAAATTTCCCGTGAATTTAACATTGAAACATTATGCTTTAAAAGACATCTTCTTAGTAACATAATCCATTGCTTACATCACTAAATTGAATTAACAATTATCTCCATTCTTTAACAAAATAAAATATATATATTTTAAATTGTTCTTATAAAATACTTATCAATCAGTAAACAAGTCCCAAAATTCGGATACTCATACATTATTTATTGAGACACAAGATCAGTTAGCACAGACGGTTATAAAACAATTTAATTTTACGGTTTGGGAAATGTAGACTCCGGTGAAATTAATTCATTTGAAGTTAGATTATGATTTAAAAGATTTCATCTTCTTAGTAACCAATATATATATGCTTTACTCACGGTAAAATATAGAAGTAACAAGGGTTGTCATCAATTCTTGGATATATATATATATATATATATATATATAAAGTATCATAGATATTATATATGATAAATATATATATCAATAATATATAAGTAATAATTGTATATATAATATATTTATTTTCACAAGTATTCTTTTCAAAATCTTGCAGATAGAATGCATTATCTATATAATAAGGAATTTGTATATATTGTATATATATATTATATAATATATTCAAAGTACATATCACTTGTATGATAAATAGATTTATCAGCCAATAAGGTATTCTACATTAGATATCACTTGTATGATAAATATATTTATCACCCAATAAGGTATTCTACAATAGATATCACTTGTATGATAAATATATTTATCACCCAATAAGGTATTCTACAGTAGATATCACTTGTATGATAAATATATTTATCACCCAATAAGGTATTCTACAATAGATATAACTTGTATGATAAATATATTTATCACCCAATAAGGTATTCTACAGTAGATATCACTTGTATGATAAATATATTTATCACCCAATAAGGTATTCTACAATAGATATCACTTGTATGATAAATATATTTATCACCCAATAAGGTATTCTACAGTAGATATCACTTGTATGATAAATATATTTATCACCCAATAAGGTATTCTACAGTAGATATCACTTGTATGATAAATATATTTATCACCCAATAAGGTATTCTTCAATAGATATCACTTGTATGATAGATATATTTATCACCCAATAAGGTATTCTACAGTAGATATCACTTGTATGATAGATATATTTATCACCCAATAAGGTCATCTACCAACAACTACCTTGTCTGTGATATTAGTATCCACTGTCAGCCAAAGTTAACCTGTCATCTTTCAGTAGATATCACTTATATGATAAATATATTTATCACCCAAAAAGATATTCTACAGTAGATATCACTTGTATGATGAATATATTTATCACCCAATAAGGTACTCAACAGTAGATATCACTTATATGATAAATATATTTATCACCCAATAAGGTATTCTACAGTAGATATCACTTATATGATAAATATATTTATCACCCAATAAGGTATTCTACAGTAGATATCACTTGTATGATAAATATATTTATCACCCAATAATGTATTCTACACGAGATATCGCTTGCATGATAAAAAGTGCTATCTACTGAACTATATCTCCTAGGAGATAATGCTATAAATATTCTATTTGAGTTTTGCATTTTTATCGACGTGTGGTGATATTTTTTTATATCAAGAAAGACATGTAAGAGATTCTCTATATATTGACTTGTGGTGATATTGTTGATATCAAGAAAGACATGTAAGAGATTCTCTATATATTGACTTGTGGTGATATTGTTGATATCAAGAAAGACATGTAAGAGATTCTCTATATATTGACTTGTGGTGATATTTTTGATATCAAGAAAGACTGGTAAGAGATTCTATATATATTGACTTGTGGTGATATTGTTGATATCAAGAAAGACATGTAAGAGATTCTCCATATATCGACTTGTGATGATATTGTTGATGTCAAGAAAGACTGGAAAGAGATTCTCTATATATTGACTTGTGGTGATATTTTTATATCAAGAAAGACTGGAAAGAGATTCTCTATATATTGACTTGTGGTGATATTTTTATATCAAGAAAGACTGGAAAGAGATTCTCTATATATTGACTTGTGCTGATATGTTGATATCAAGAAAGACTGGTAAGAGATTCTCTATATATTGACTTGTGGTGATATTGTTGATATCAAGAAAGACATGTAAGAGATACTCTATATATTGACTTGTGTGATATTTTTGATATCAAGAAAGACTTGTAAGAGATTCTCTATATATTGACTTGTGATGATATTGTTGATGTCAAGAAAGACTGGTAAGAGATTCTCTATATATTGACTTGTGGTGATATTTTTGATATCAAGAAAGACTGGTAAGAGATTCTCTATATATTGACTTGTGGTGATATTGTTGATATCAAGAATGACTGGAAAGAGATTCTCTATATATTGACTTGTGGTGATATTGTTGATATCAAGAAAGACTGGTAAGAGATTCTCTATATATTGACTTGTGGTGATATTGTTGATATCAAGAATGACTGGAAAGAGATTCTATATATATTGACATGTGGTGATATTGTTGATATCAAGAATGACTGGAAAGAGATTCTATATATATTGACATGTGGTGATATTGTTGATATCAAGAAAGACTGGTAAGAGATTCTCTATATATTGACTTGTGGTGATATTGTTGATATCAAGAATGACTGGAAAGAGATTCTATATATATTGACATGTGGTGATATTGTTGATATCAAGAATGACTGGAAAGAGATTCTATATATATTGACATGTGGTGATATTGTTGATATCAAGAATGACTGGAAAGAGATTCTATATTTGTCAATCACTGTTGGGTATCGATATCCCCCATTTGAAGGACATTGACAAGCTCATATTGCACAAACAGAAAATAACAGCTAAAAAATATTCAGATCTTACTAATATAAATAAATTTAATTTGATATAAAGTTACAATTACTTAGATACAAACACTGGCTGTCAGTCAAAATGTCACATGATTGAAATATATTCACTGAAAAGGTATGCACTAAATACACAATTTATCCGATCTTTTAGAAAGTAAAACTGGGCCAGATCTTATGATATAAAGTTTATAAACGTAGAAAAACAGTGACTACAGTCATTAAAACAAATGGAACTGTGTGAAAAGTCGGGGAGCCAGCTGTTGTTGTAGTTGGTTCTGTTGTGGTTGGTGCTGTTGTTGGTGGTTCTGTTGTCGCTGGTGCACCACCAGATTTCACTGAAAATCAGATTAAGAGATGGAATTTAGATATCTTTAAAGGGGTTCAAACCTTGCGATCACCAGTCGTGTATGGTTGATAATAATGGTCGTGGCCACGAACGCAACTTATTTTCATGCGAGTTGTGTTCGAAACTTATTCTTATTCGTGACCATACACAACTGGTACCCTTACGGTTTCGTTGGAACTGAAAATTTATTCAAAGTATAGTGGTATAATTTTAGATCCCACCAATTCAACAATTCAACTTCTTTTAAAGAACCAACGGGAAGTTAACAAGTGCACAAAAATGTATTACTTCTTTGTTCTAATTATTTTTAATATATTGAACTAAAATGATAGATGGGTAATCGATAATCACCTCAAACCAGAACAATATATATTTGTTACGTTCAGTTTTGAAAAGGTCAATTCTGTATTTCACTATACTTTTATATTGATTTCATTCGGCTATTCTCGCCAGTTTCCGTAAAGCTTTGTATATTGTAGAGTGATAACATTTGGGCCAAGCGGAAATTTTGGCCAGTTTCCGTAAGGCTTTATATATATAGTCGAGTGATAACATTTGGGCCAATCAGTAATTCTCGCCAGTTTCCGTAAATCTTTTGTATATGGTAGAGTGATATTGAAAACTTTGGGCCAATCGGTAATTTTCACGAGTTTCCGTAAAGCTTTGTATATGATAGAGTGATAACATTTGGGCCAATCGGTAATTTTAGCCAGCTTCCGTAAAGCTTTATATATGGTAGAGTAATAACACTTGGGCCAATCGATAATTCTCGCAAGTAGCCGTAAATTTGGGCCAATCGGAAATTTTCATTGTCAAATAATTTATCAAATAGATAATTAGTCATATGATGGCATTAAACTCTATATTTATAAAACATACCTAAAGTTATAGCCAACATTAGGACGAGTACCATTAAAGAATATTTAATCTCCATCTTCTCTTGTAAACCTTCTTGGTACCTATAAAATAATGATACAGTTTGTTCGCTGTACGTCTTGAGCTTACAAACAGTCGTTTTTCTTAGGTTTGGTTGGATTTCATCTACCAGTGTTCAAGACTCAAGTCTGTGGTATACTTGCTATATTAAATTAGAGACAAAACTATCAGACAAAAAGAAACAGCATTGTGATGTACGGTGGCTCACACCCTTATTATCTCCTTATTTTCTCTGAGATAAAAATATTTATCATCTAGGTGAAACGTTTTTAAGCAAAAATAAAAAGTGAATTATGTCGTTTGTGATGTTATTTTTTATTATATTGGTGAGATTATGATGTTTTAATCTTAACTTACCTGGACGTGTTAGCTTTTCCTAAAATAATAATTATTGGCTTGTCACGTTCTGCAGACACCGTATCTTGCTCGACAATCTAAGATATTGTTATGGTACTCCGAGATGACTTATATCTAGTAGTCCAAGTCAATCCCGATCAACCGTTACCACAACAAACAAAAACCACAAACACTCATAATCACTTGTTAATTTTCTACTGTCCAATGACTAGACAATAACAAATGCTCATTAAATCCTTACTAATTAACAGGACATAAATCGATGATTATTGATATTAGGTTTCCCCTTAATTCCTGGTTCGCCAATTTCTGGGGTTTATTTTGGCCTTCAATAAATGTAAATATCCAATACTACTAGAACTGCATGAAAATCACATGACCCCTTCACATAAACCCCAACCTACGAATTTCATTTAATCTTTTTCTTTAGAGACTCTTACTTTGATAAAAATCAGTTCGGAGATTTGATAACTTGTAATCTACTAACAACTACCTAGTCTGTGATATCAGAATCCACTGGAAGCGAAGTTAACTTGTAATCTACCAACAACTACCTAGTCTGTGATATCAGATCCATGAAGCAAGTTGACTTGTATCTACCAACAACTACCTAGTGTGATTCAGAATCATGGAAGAAGTTAACTTGTAATCTACCAACAACTACCTAGTCTGTGATATCAGCATCCACTGGAAGCGAACGTTAACTTGTAATCTACCAACAACTACCTAGTTTGTGATATCAGCATCCACTGGAAGCGAATGTTGACTAGTCATCTATCAACAACTACCTAGTTTGTGATATCAGCATCCACTGGAAGCGAATGTTGACTAGTCATCTATCAACAACTACCTTGTCTGTGATATCAGCATCCACTGGGAGCGAACGTTAACTTATCATCTACCAACAACTACCTAGTTTGTGATATCAGTATCAACTGGAAGCGAACGTTAACTTGTCATCTACCAACAACTTCCTAGTTTGTGATATCAGAATTCATTGGAAGCGAAGTTAACTTGTCATCTACCAACAACTTCCTAGTCTGGGAAATCAGTATCAACTGGAAGCGATAGTTAACTTGTCATCTACCAACAACTACCTAGTTTGTGATATCAGAATTCATTGGAAGCGAAGTTAACTTGTCATCTACCAACAACTACCTAGTTTGTGATATCAGAATTCATTGGAAGCGAAGTTAACTTGTCATCTACCAACAACTACCTAGTTTGTGATATCAGCATTCATCTGGAAGCGAACGTTAACTTGTAATCTACCAACAACTACCTAGTTTGTGATATCAGAATCCACTGGAAGCGAAGTTAACTTGTAATCTACCAACAACTACCTAGTTTGTGATATCAGCATCCCTGAGAAGCGAAGTAACTTGTAATCTACAACAACTACCTAGTTTGTGATATCAGCCATCCACTGGTAGGAAGTAAACTTGAATCTACAACACTCCTACTTACGAGTCAAGGAACATCACTTGAGATCCTTTTACTACCGTTTGTCAGTACTCAGACGGAATTGTTGCAGCGAAGTCGCAAATTGCAATCTATCAAACCCTATTGGATTCAGCCAATCACTGGAAGAACCGCAGTCAAACTGCTACTTAATTTAGTCCAAGTATGTATAACAATTGGCATAGCGTGTCATTTGTGTCTACACTTTGTCGGAATCGATTTTCGGTACTTTTCTCTCCAGATCTTGTATTGGATTCAGAAAAAGAATCCCCATACAGTTGATGAGATAGTCAAATTCACTAGCGATAAAATCAAAAAATCCCAAATAGAGTGAAGTCAAGGCCCTTATAGTAGCGTTCTACGCCGTTGACACATTCTCTAAGGGAAATTCTAACTGACTTCCTAATCCATACTAACCTAGTTCGCGTAAGAGGTACCCCAACACGAAACTCGCTCAATGACTCTGCTTCCACATCCAGTGCAGAACGACTTTTAGAGAGTAGTGGAGGATACTTATCCTAGCAAAAGGCCGCGCTTTGGCTTTCCAGGGCCATCTCACGGTCAGGATCAAGGATCCAATAGCCGCCACTTCACGAAGCCGGACTCACTGGATCTTTTACTACCGTCTTGCAGACTCAGACGGAATTTATGCAGCAAGATCGCAAGATGCAATCTACAAACCCAATTCTTCAGCCAATGCACTGAAGAAAACTCAGTCCCACTGCACTTAAATTAGTCCAATATGTCAAACAAAATTGGCATATCCTGTCAGCGTCACACGTTTGTCGGAACATTTTCGGCTCCCCTCCAGTCATTGGATTCAGAAAGAACCCCACATTAAGAGATGTCCTCACTAGCGCAAAATCAAAAAATCCCCAAATAGCAGGCCAACAAGGCCGCATAGTGCGACAAACTTACGTTGCCACTCCAGGGATTATAACATTTGCGCCATAATCCCCAAAAATGAGATTACAAGTTCGGTCAAGATAAGAACGTACCCTAGTGTTCAAAACATTGATTGCCAATCAAGCAATCTTATTTATCTCATTACCTGCAAATCATAGAATAAACAATATACAGGAGAAACTAAAAGAAGTCTCACTGTGAGAATCACTGAACACTTATCGGATATCGGATCACGTCGGGAAAAATCCGTCGGGAAACATTTTTATTTACGTCGTCACTCACACAAAGAACGACCACAGACCACAGACCACAGCACTTTGGAATTGGATTATATCCATCAACTCAAGTCCATGGCTTCGAATGGCATCAATGAATTTTATTAGTAGAGTCACATCACTGGCCCTTATCCCTAACAACTACCTAGTTTGTGATATCAGCATTCATTGGAAGCGAAGTTAACTTGTCATCTACCAACAACTACCTAATTTGTGATATCAGAATCTACTGGAAGCGAAGTTAATTTGTAATCTACTAACAACTACCTAGTCTGTGATATCAGAATTCATTGGAAGTGAAGTTAACTTGTAATATACCAAAAAATACCTAATTTGAGATATCAGTAGCCACTGGAAGCAAACGTTAACTTGTAATGTATCGAAAAATATCTAGTTTGTGATATCAGTATCCACTGGAAGAGAACGTTAACTTGTAATCTACCAACAACTACCTAGTGATATCAGCATCTACTAACCACTACCTAGTTTGTGATATCAGTATTGACTGGAAGCAAACGTTGACTTGTCATCTACCAACAACTACCAAGTCTGTGATATCAGCATTCACTGGAAGCCAACGTTAACTTGTCATCTACCAACAACTACCAAGTCTGTGATATCAGCATTCACTGGAAGCCAACGTTAACTTGTCATCTACCAACAACTACCTCGTTTGTGATATCAGAATCCACTGGAAGCCAACGTTAACTTGTCATCTACCAACAACTACCTAGTTTGTGATATCAGCATCCACTGGAAGCGAACGTTAACTTGTCATCTATCAACAACTACCAAGTCTGTGATATCAGCATTCACTGGAAGCCAACGTTAACTTGTCATCTACCAACAACTACCTCGTTTGTGATATCAGAATCCACTGGAAGCCAACGTTAACTTGTCATCTACCAACAACTACCTAGTTTGTGATATCAGCATCCAATGGAAGCGAACGTTGACTTATCATCTATCAACAGCTACATACTTTGTGATATCAGCATCCACTGAAAGTGAATGTTGACTAGTCATCTACAAACAACTACCTTGTCTTTCAGTAGATATCACTTATATGACAAATATATTTATCACCCAATAAGATATTCTACAGTAGATATAACTGATATGACAAATATATTTATCGCTCAATAAGATATTCTACAGTACATATGACTTATATGATAAATGTATTTATCACCCAATAAGATATTCTAAAGTAGATATCACTTATATGATAGATATATTTATCACCCAATAAGATATTCTACAGTAGATATAACTTGTATGATAGATATATTCATCACCAAATAAGATATTCTACAGTAGATATCACTTGTATGATAGATATATTCATCACCAAATAAGATATTCTACAGTAGATATAACTTGTATGATAGATATATTTATCACCCAATAAGATATTCTACAGTAGATATCACTTGTATGACAGATATATTCATAACCCAATAAGGTATTCTACAGTAGATATCACTTGTATGACAGATATATTCATAACCCAATAAGGTATTCTACAGTAGATATCACGTGTATGATAAATATATTTATAACCCAATAAGGTATTCTACAGTAGATATCACTTGTATGATAGATATATTTATCACCCAATAAGGTATTCTACAGTAGATATTACATGCATGATAAATAAATTTATCACCCAATAAGATATTCTACAGTAGATATAGCTTGTATGATAAAGATATTTATCACCCAATAAGATATTCTACAGTAGATATCGCTTGCATGATAAAAAGTGATATCTACTGAACTATATCTCCTAGGAGATAATGCTATAAATATTCTATTTGAATATTTGAATGATAAATGAAATTTCAAATTAGTCTTTATCAAAAATATCACCACTCGTCGATAAAATTAAAATACAACCCAAAGCGGAGCCTCAGAGTTTTGCATTTTTATCGACTTGTGGTGATATTTTTGATATCAAGAAAGACTGGTAATAGACTCTTTATATATTGACTTGTGGTGATATTTTTGATATCAAGAAAGACTGGTAATAGACTCTTTATATATTGACTTGTGGTGATATTTTTGATATCAAGAAAGACATGTAAGAGATTCTCTATATATTGACTTGTGATGATATTTTGATATCAAGAAAGACATGTAAGAGATTCTCTATATATTGACTTGTGGTGATATTGTTGATATCAAGAAAGACATGTAAGAGATTCTCTATATATTGACTTGTGGTGATATTGTTGATATCAAGAAAGACATGTAAGAGATTCTCTATATATTGACTTGTGGTGATATTGTTGATATCAAGAAAGACATGTAAGAGATTCTCTATATATTGACTTGTGGTGATATTGTTGATATCAAGAAAGACATGTAAGAGATTCTCTATATATTGACTTGTGGTGATATTGTTGATATCAAGAAAGACTTGTAAGAGATTCTCTATATATTGACTTGTGGTGATATTGTTGATATCAAGAAAGACATGTAAGAGATTCTCTATATATTGACTTGTGGTGATATTGTTGATATCAAGAAAGACTTGTAAGAGATTCTCTATATATTGACTTGTGATGATATTATTGATGTCAAGAACGACTGGAAAGAGATTCTCTATATATTGACTTGTGGTGATATTGTTGATATCAAGAATGACTGGAAAGAGATTCTATATTTGTCAATCACTGTTGGGTATCGATATCCCCCATTTGAAGGACATTGACAAGCTCATATTGCACAAACAGAAAATAACAGCTAAAAAATATTCAGATCTTACTAATATAAATAAATTTAATTTGATATAAAATTACAATTACTTAGATACAAACACTGGCTGTCAGTCAGAATGTCACATGATTGAAATATATTCACTGAAAAGGTATGCACTAAATACACAATTTATCCGATCTTTTAGAAAGTAAAACTGGGCCAGATCTTATGATATAAAGTTTATAAACGTAGAAAAACAGTGACTACAGTCATTAAAACAAATGGAACTGTGTGAAAAGTCGGGGAGCCAGCTGTTGTTGTAGTTGGTTCTGTTGTGGTTGGTGCTGTTGTTGGTGGTTCTGTTGTCGCTGGTGCACCACCAGATTTCACTGAAAATCAGATTAAGAGATGGAATTTAGATATCTTTAAAGGGGTTCAAACCTTGCGATCACCAGTCGTGTATGGTTGATAATAATGGTCGTGGCCACGAACGCAACTTATTTTCATGCGAGTTGTGTTCGAAACTTATTCTTATTCGTGACCATACACAACTGGTACCCTTACGGTTTCGTTGGAACTGAAAATTTATTCAAAGTATAGTGGTATAATTTTAGATCCCACCAATTCAACAATTCAACTTCTTTTAAAGAACCAACGGGAAGTTAACAAGTGCACAAAAATTGTATTACTTCTTTGTTCTAATTATTTTTAATATATTGAACTAAAATGATAGATGGGTAATCGATAATCACCTCAAACCAGAACAATATATATTTGTTACGTTCAGTTTTGAAAAGGTCAATTCTGTATTTCACTATACTTTTATATTGATTTCATTCGGCTATTCTCGCCAGTTTCCGTAAAGCTTTGTATATTGTAGAGTGATAACATTTGGGCCAAGCGGAAATTTTGGCCAGTTTCCGTAAGGCTTTATATATATAGTCGAGTGATAACATTTGGGCCAATCAGTAATTCTCGCCAGTTTCCGTAAATCTTTTGTATATGGTAGAGTGATATTGAAAACTTTGGGCCAATCGGTAATTTTCACGAGTTTCCGTAAAGCTTTGTATATGATAGAGTGATAACATTTGGGCCAATCGGTAATTTTAGCCAGCTTCCGTAAAGCTTTATATATGGTAGAGTAATAACACTTGGGCCAATCGATAATTCTCGCAAGTAGCCGTAAATTTGGGCCAATCGGAAATTTTCATTGTCAAATAATTTATCAAATAGATAATTAGTCATATGATGGCATTAAACTCTATATTTATAAAACATACCTAAAGTTATAGCCAACATTAGGACGAGTACCATTAAAGAATATTTAATCTCCATCTTCTCTTGTAAACCTTCTTGGTATCTATAAAATAATGATACAGTTTGTTCGCTGTACGTCTTGAGCTTACAAACAGTCGTTTTTCTTAGGTTTGGTTGGATTTCATCTACCAGTGTTCAAGACTCAAGTCTGTGGTATACTTGCTATATTAAATTAGAGACAAAACTATCAGACAAAAAGAAACAGCATTGTGATGTACGGTGGCTCACACCCTTATTATCTCCTTATTTTCTCTGAGATAAAAATATTTATCATCTAGGTGAAAAGTTTTTAAGCAAAAATAAAAAGTGAATTATATCGTTTGTGATGTAATTTTTTATTATATTGGTGAGATTATGATGTTTTAATCTTAACTTACCTGGACGTGTTAGCTTTTCCTAAAATAATAATTATTAGCTTGTCACGTTCTGCAGACACCGTATCTTGCTCGACAATCTAAGATATTGTGATGGTACTCCGAGATGACTTATATCTAGTACTCCAAGTCAATCCCGATCAACCGTTACCACAACAAACAAAAACCACAAACACTCATAATCACTTGTTAATTTTCTACTGTCCAATGACTAGACAATAACAAATGCTCATTAAATCCTTACTAATTAACAGGACATAAATCGATGATTATTGATATTAGGTTCACCCTTAATTCCTGGTTCGCCAATTTCTGGGGTTTATTTTGGCCTTCAATAAATGTAAATAGTCAATACTACTAGAACTGCATGAAAATCACATGACCTCTTCACATAAACCCCAATCTACGAATTTCATTTAATCTTTTTCTTTTGAGACTCTTACTTTGATAAAAATCAGTTCGAAGATTTGATAACTTGTAATCTACTAACAACTACCTAGTCTGTGATATCAGAATCCATTGGAAGCGAAGTTAACTTGTAATCTACCAACAACTACCTAGTCTGTGATATCAGAATCCATTGGAAGCGAAGTTAACTTGTAATCTACCAACAACTACCTAGTCTGTGATATCAGAATCCATTGGAAGTGAAGTTAACTTGTAATCTACCAAAAAATACCTGGTTTGTGATATCAGCATCCTCTAGAAGAGAACGTTAACTTGTCATCAACAATAACTACCTAGTTTGTGATATCAGCATCCACTGGAAGCGAATGTTGACTAGTCATCTATCAACAACTACCTAGTTTGTGAGATAATAGCATCCACTGGAAGCGAATGTTGACTAGTCATCTATCAACAACTACCTTGTCTGTGATATCAGCACCCACTGGGAGCGAACGTTAACTTATCATCTACCAACAACTACCTAGTTTGTGATATTAGTATCAACTGGAAGCGAACGTTGACTTGTCATCTACCAACAACTACCTAGTTTGTGATATCAGAATTCATTGGAAGCGAAGTTAACTTGTCATCTACCAACAACTTCCTAGTTTGTGATATCAGAATTCATTGGAAGCGAAGTTAACTTGTCATCTACCAACAACTACCTAGTTTGTGATATCAGAATTCATTGGAAGCGAAGTTAACTTGTCATCTACCAACAACTACCTAGTTTGTGATATCAGAATTCATTGGAAGCGAAGTTAACTTGTCATCTACCAACAACTACCTAGTTTGTGATATCAGAATTCATTGGAAGCGAAGTTAACTTGTCATCTACCAACAACTACCTAGTTTGTGATATCAGAATTCATTGGAAGCGAAGTTAACTTGTCATCTACCAACAACTGAAATGTTTTCTTTATAACAATAGATAACTTTAATTGTTTATGAGATAGAAGTTAAAACATTATTATACATTGAAAACATTATTCATTTCATCAAACTGAAATGTTTCTCTATAACAATAGATAATTTGAATTGATTATGAGATAGAAGTTAAAACATTATTATACATTGAAAACATTATTCATTTTATCAAACTGAAATGTTTTTCTCTATAACAATAGATAACTTGAGTTGTATATGAGATAGAAGTTAAAATATTATCATACATTGAAGACATTATTCATTTTATCAAATTGAAATGTTTTCTCCATACTATGGATAACTTGAGTTGTTTATGAGATAGAAGTTAAAACATTATCATACATTGAAAACTTTACTAATTTTATCAAATTGAAGTGTTTTCTCTATTATCATACATTGAAAACATTATTCATTCTATCAAATTGAAATGTTTTCTCCACACTATGGACAACTTGAGTTGTTTATGAGATAGAAGTTAAAACATTATCATACATTGAAAACTTTACTAATTTTATCAAATTGAAGTGTTTTCTCTATAACAATGGATAACTTTAGTTGTTTATGAGATATTGAAAACATTATCAAATTTTATCAAACTATATAACTTGAGTTGTTTATGAGATAGAAGTTAAAACATTATCATACATTGAAGACATTATTCATTTTATCAAATTGAAATGTTTTCTCCATACTATGGATAACTTGAGTTGTTTATGAGATAGAAGTTAAAACATTATCATATATTGAAAACTTTACTAATTTTATCAAATTGAAGTGTTTTCTCTATTATCATACATTGAAAACACTATTCATTTTATCAAATTGAAATGCTTTCTCCATACTATGGATAACTTGAGTTGTTTATGGGATAGAAGTTAAAACATTATCATACATTGAAAATTTTACTAACTTTATCAAATTGAAGTGTTATCTCTATAACAATAGATAACTTTAGTTGTTTATGAGATATTGAAAACATCTTTAACTTTATCAATTTGAAATGTTTTCTCTATAACAATAGATTACTTGAGTTGCTTATGAGATTGAAGTTAAAACTTTATTATACATTGAAAACATTATTAATTTTGTCAAACTAGGATGTTTTCTCTATAACAATGGACAACTTCAGTTGTTTATGAGATAGAAGTTAAAACATTGTTATACATTGAAAACATTATCAAATTTGTCAAACTTGAATGTTTTCTCTACAACAATAGACAACTTTAGCTGTTTTATGAGATAGAAGTTAAAACATATTATATATTGAAAACATTACTAATTTTTGTCAAACTTAAATGTTTTTCTCTATAACAATAGACTATTTGAGCTGTTTATGAGATAGAAGTTAAAACATTATCATACATTGAAAACATTATAAAATTTTTATCAATCTGAAATGTTTTTCTCTATA
>CM060199.1:782212-815431 GCA_030562195.1 Nipponacmea schrenckii
TGAACTATTACCCCGGTCTTGAAGAATTTACATTGGCTCCCCGTAAACAAAAGAATTGAATTTAAAGTTTTAACAATGACTTATTCAAGCTTAAATGTAGAAAATACCCCTCAGTATTTAAAAGACCTTGTTAAGCCTTATCGCCCTGAACGTAATTTACGCCCCCGGGCATTCTAACCTTCTCGAGATAGTTGAGCCCAACTCGAAGATGGGTAAAGGTGCTTTCTCATATGCTGCTCCTTATCTATGGAATAGTTTACCTGCCAATCTTAGAAATGTTGATACTTTGCAATCTTTTAAAAGGCAACTAAAAACTGAGTTATTCATACAGTATTATTCTTAATAACATATTGGTTGTAATGATACATTAGGTTATTGTAGGTTGATAGGGCTTGAAGTTTAATTGTTGTGTGTGTATATTTTTATATTGTGTGTGTGTATATTTGTTATGTTGATCTGTAATATGCTATATTGTACAACAGCGCCATAGAGCAGCATTTTGCTGGATTATAGGCGCTATAGAAATAAATTATTATTAATTATTATTATTATTATCTATCAACAACTACCCAGTCTGTGATAAGAGCATTCACTGGAACCCAACGTTAACTTGTCATCTACCAACAACTACCTCGTTTGTGATATCAGCATCCACTGGAAGCCAACGTTAACTTGTCATCTACCAACAACTACCTAGTTTGTGATATTAGTATCCACTGGAAGCGAACGTTGACTTATCATCTATCAACAGCTACATACTTTGTGATATCAGCATCCACTGGTAGTGAAAGTTGACAGGTCATCTACAAACAACTACCTTGTCTTTCAGTAGATATCACTTATATGACAAATATATTTATCACCCAATAAGATATTCTACAGTAGATATCACTTGTATGACAGATATATATCCCCCAATAAGGTATTCTACAGTAGACATCACTTGTATGACAGATATATTTATCACCCAATAAGGTATTCTACAGTAGATATCACTTGTATTATAAATATATTTATCACCCAATAAGGTATTCTAAAGTAGACATCACTTGTATGACAGATATATTTATCACCCAATAAGGTATTCTACAGTAGACATCACTTGTATGACAGATATATTTATCACCCAATAAGGTATTCTACAGTAGACATCACTTGTATGATAGATATATTTATCACCCAATAAGGTATTCTACAGTAGATATAACTTGTATGACAAATATATTTATCACCCAATAAGGTATTCTACAGTAGACATCACTTGTATGACAGATATATTCATAACCTAATAAGGTATTCTACAGTAGACATCACTTGTATGACAAATATATTTATCACCCAATAAGGTATTCTACAGTAGACATCACTTGTATGACAGATATATTTATCACCCAATAAGGTATTCTACAGTAGACATCACTTGTATGACAGATATATTTATCACCCAATAAGGTATTCTACAGTAGACATCACTTGTATGATAGATATATTTATCACCCAATAATGTATTCTACAGTGATATAACTTGTATGACAAATATATTTATCACCCAATAAGGTATTCTACAGTAGACATCACTTGTATGACAGATATATTTATCACCCAATAAGGTATTCTACAGTAGACATCACTTGTATGACAGATATATTTATCACCCAATAAGGTATTCTACAGTAGACATCACTTGTATGATAGATATATTTATCACCCAATAAGGTATTCTACAGTAGATATCACTTGTATGACAAATATATTTATCACCCAATAAGGTATTCTACAGTAGACATCACTTGTATGATAGATATTTTATCACCCAATAAGGTATTCTACAGTAGACATCACTTGTATGATAGATATATTTATCACCCAATAAGGTATTCTACAGTAAATATAACTTGTATGATAGATATATTTATCTCCCAATATGGTATTCTACAGTAGATATCACTTGTATGATAGATATATTCATCACCAAATAAGATATTCTACAGTAGATATCACTTGTATGATAGATATATTTATCACCCAATAAGGTATTCTACAGTAGATATTGCTTGTATTATAAATATATTTATCACCCAATAAGGTATTCTACAGTAGATATCACTTATATGACAAATATATTTATCACCCAATAAGGTATTCTACAGTAGATATCACTTGTATGACAGATATATTCATAACCCAATAAGGTATTCTACAGTAGATATAACTTGTATGATAGATATATTCATCACCAAATAAGATATTCTACAGTAGATATAACTTGTATGATAGATATATTTATCACCCAATAAGATATTCTACAGTAGATATCACTTGTATGACAGATATATTCATAACCCAATAAGGTATTCTACAGTAGATATCACTTGTATGACAGATATATTCATAACCCAATAAGGTATTCTACAGTAGATATCACTTGTATGATAGATATATTTATCACCCAATAAGGTATTCTACAGTAGATATTACATGCATGATAAATAAATTTATAACCCAATAAGATATTCTACACTAGGTATCGCTTGCATGATAAAAAGTTATATCTACTGAACTATATCTCCTAGGAGATAATGCTATAAATATTCTATTTGAATATTTGAATGATAAATGAAATTTCAAATTAGTCTTTATCAAAAATATCACCACTCGTCGATAAAATTAAAATACAACCCAAAGCGGAGCCTCAGAGTTTTGCATTTTTATCGACTTGTGGTGATATTTTTGATATCAAGAAAGACTGGTAATAGACTCTATATATATTGACTTGTGATGATATTTTTGATATCAAGAAAGACATGTAAGAGATTCTCTATATATCGACGTGTGGTGATATTTTTTTATATCAAGAAAGACTGGTAATAGACTCTATATATATTGACTTGTGATGATATTTTTGATATCAAGAAAGACTTGTAAGAGATTCTCTATATATTGTGGTGATATTGTTGATATCAAGAAAGACTGGTAAGAGATTCTCTATATATTGACTTGTGATGATATTGTTGATATCAAGAATGACTGGAAAGAGATTCTCTATATATTGACTTGTGGTGATATTGTTGATATCAAGAATGACTGGAAAGAGATTCTCTATATATTGACTTGTGGTGATATTGTTGATATCAAGAATGACTGGAAAGAGATTCTCTATATATTGACTTGTGGTGATATTGTTGATATCAAGAATGACTGGAAAGAGATTCTATATATATCGACTTGTGGTGATATTGTTGATATCAAGAATGACTGGAAAGAGATTCTCTATATATTGACTTGTGGTGATATTGTTGATATCAAGAATGACTGGAAAGAGATTCTATATATATTGACTTGTGGTGATATTTTTGATATCAAGAAAGACATGTAAGAGATTCTCTATATATCGACTTGTGGTGATATTGTTGATATCAAGAATGACTGGAAAGAGATTCTATATTTGTCAATCACTGTTGGGGTTTTTATATCTCCCAGTTGAAGGACATTGACAAGCTCATATTGCACAAACAGAAAATAACAGCTAAAAAATATTCAGATCTTACTAATATAAATAAATTTAATTTGATATAAAGTTACAATTACTTAGATACAAACACTGGCTGTCAGTCAAAATGTCACGTGATTGAAATATATTCACTGAAAAGGTATCCACTAAATACACAATTTATCCGATCTTTTAGAAAGTAAAACTGGGCCAGATCTTATGATATAAAGTTTATAAACGTAGAAAAACAGTGACTACAGTCATTAAAACAAATGGAACTGTGTGAAAAGTCGCGGAGCCAGCTGTTGTTGTAGTTGGTTCTGTTGTGGTTGGTGCTGTTGTTGGTGCTTCTGTTGGCGCTGGTGCACCATCAGATTTCACTGAAAATAAAGATAAAGAGATAAAATTTAAATATCTTTAAAGGGGTTCTCATACCTTGCGATCACCAGTCGTGTATGGTTGATAATAATGGTCTTGTCCACGAACGCAACTTATTTGGATGCGAGTTGTGTTCGAAACTTATTCGTATTCGTGACCATAAACAACTGGTACCCTTACGGTTTTGGTCATGAAACGGTTTCGTTAGAACTGAAAATTTATTTAAAGAATAGTGGTATAATTTTAGATCCCACCAATTCAACAATTCAACTTCTTTTAAAGAACCAACGGGAAGTTAACAAGTGCACAAAAATTGTATTACTTCTTTGTTCTAATTATTTTTAATATATTGAACTAAAATGATAGATGGGTAATCGATAATCACCTAAAACCAGAACAATATATATTTGTTACGTTCAGTTTTGAAAAGGTCAATTCTGTATTTCACTATACTTTTATATTGATTTCATTCGGCTATTCTCGCCAGTTTCCGTAAAGCTTTGTATATTGTAGAGTGATAACATTTGGGCCAAGCGGAATTTTGGCCAGTTTCCGTAAGGCTTTATATATAGTCGAGTGATAACATTTGGGCCAATCGGTAATTCTCGCCAGTTTCCGTAAAGCTTTTGTATATGGTAGAGTGATATTGAAAACTTTGGGCCAATCGGCAATTCTTTGCAGTTTTCGTAAATTAGATATGTTCAAAAACACCTTTGGATCTCTCATAAAAGACCAAACAATTTAACAAAAAGATAATTAGTCATATGATGGCATTAAACTCTATATTTATAAAACATACCTAAAGTTATAGCCAACATTAGGACGAGTACCATTAAAGAATATTTAATCTCCATCTTCTCTTGTAAACCTTCTTGGTACCTATAAAATAATGATACAGTTTGTTCGCTGTACGTCTTGAGATTACAAACAGTCGTTTTTCTTAGGTTTGGTTGGATTTCATCTACCAGTGTTCAAGACTCAAGTCTGTGGTATACTTGCTATATTAAATTAGAGACAAAACTATCAGACAAAAAGAAACAGCATTGTGATGTACGGTGGCTCACACCCTTATTATCTCCTTATTTTCACTGAGATAAAAATATTTATCATCTAGGTGAAAAGTTTTTAAGCAAAAATAAAAAGTGAATTATGTGGTTTGTAATGTTATTTTTTATTATATTGGTGATTATGAGTTTTAAACTTATTACTCGGTTATTTCCTAAAATAAAATTATAGTTTACGTTTGAGAAACATAATTGCTAATCTGATTTATTTTACTAGTGACTTTATCTGTATCCAATAATCCGATAACCTTCCCAAAAACAAAAACCACAAACTTTACTTCTTAATTTTCTTGTCCAATGACTAGAAATAAATGTCTTCAATCCTACTATTACAGAATAATCATGACTATTAATTGCTACCATAATCCTGTCGCAATTATGGGTTTATTTGCTCAATATTAAATTATATACAAACCATGAAATTAATACTCACACATAAACCCCAATCTATAGTTTCTTAATTTTTTCGTTGGACTCTTACTTTATAAAAATCATTCTAGATTTGATAATCAATACTAAACCAATCTGATCAATAACACTAAATTTTCTTTATAACTTATTGAAAATCATAATATTAATCACACAACTACAGTGTGTATCACATCAAAGAAGTATTTATCACAACACTACAGTTTATATACATCCATAAGATATTTATTACACAATAACTATTTACAAGATATCACTTTATGAAAATATTTTACCAATAAGGTATTCTACATAATATCACTTGTTGAAATATATTTATCCAATAAGTATTTACTAGATATACTTTATAATAAATATATTTATCACCCAATGATGTACATAATTATTATAAAATACCCAATAAGTATCCACAAAGAATTCACTTGTAATATAATATTATTTTCACCCAAAGATATCTACAGTAGATATCACTTGTATGATAAATATATTTATACCCAATAAGATATTCTACAGTAGATATCACTAGTATGATAAATATATTTATCACCAATAAGATATTATACAGTAAATACTGTATGATAAATATATTATTACCCAATAAGTTTTACAGTAGATATCACTTGTAAGATAATATATTTATCACCCAATAAGTATTTACAGTAGATATCACTTTATGATAGATATATTTATCACCAATAAAACTACAGTATATGATTATTGATAAAAATGTTATTACCCAATAATTCCTAGATATATATAAATATTTATTTGAATATTTGATTACAATAAGTATTTCTATATATTAGGAATTTTTATTCAAATATTAGTAATATTTATATAATAATTTCTAATAATAAAGATCATAAAAGTCTAAATTTTGATTTTTATGAGATGAATTTTTTTATATAAAAGACTGTAAGATATTTTATATATTGAATTATGTGAATTTTATATCAAATGAGATATTCTTATATATTGACTGTGGAATTTTTATATCAAGAAAAATTAAGAGATTTCATTTATTGTTTGGTATATTTTGAATCAAGAAAGATGTAAAGTTCTATATATTTGTGATGATATTTTGATATAAGAATTGAAAGAGATCTCTATATATTATTGTGTGATATTTATATCAAGAAGAATGAAGAGATTCTCTATATTGATTGTGTGATATTGATATCAAAAGACTAGTAAGAGATTCTCTATATATTGATGGTGATATTGATATCAAGAAGATGTAAGAGATTCTTATATATGACTTGTGGTGATATTTTATATCAAGAAAGACTGAAAGAGATTCTCTATATATTGACTTGTGTGATATTTTGATATCAAGAATGCTGAGAGATTCTCTATATATGACTTGTGGTGATATTTTGATATCAAAAAGACTTGTAAGAGATTGTCTATATATTGACTTGGTGATATTTTATATCAAGAATGATGGAAAGAGATTCTCTATATATTGACTTGGGTGATATTTTTATATCAAGAAGACTGTAAGAGATTCTCTATATATTGACTGGTGATATTTTGATATCAAGAATGACTGGAAAGAGATTCTCTATTATATGACTGTTGAAGATTGAAACCATTTGAAAATTAAAGTTATATTGATTGAAATTTTTATTTAGAAAATAAAACTGAAAAGATTGTCATATGTATTATAAAAATATGAAAGTATTCTTATAAATTCGATATTTTGATATCAAAATGGCTGAAGATCATAAATTTACGTGAAAATTGAATCAAAAAACTGGAAAGGATCTCTAAATGATTTGGTGATTTTTATATAAGAAAGACTGGAGAGTTCTTTTGTATAGTTTATAAAAACATAGAAGAATTCTAATATTGAAAATGAATGAAAGTATAAGAATCTTGACATGATTTTTGATCAGTTATGTTGAGATTGTCTATTTGACTGTGTATTTTTTCAGTAACGGAAACTAAATATTGATTGTATAAATAAAGAAAGATTAAATTTAATTTTAATAAAGGGACTAAATAACATTACTTGTGTATACGTTGTTGTTTGATAATAATGGTAATTTGTAGTAGTCAACTTATTGTATGACGTAGTTTGAAGTCATTTCAAACTTATATAATTCAGATTTTAATCTTTAATTGTAAAGTATTTGGTGATAAAGGTTTCGTTAACTGAAACTTTTTAATATAGTAAGTATATAATCTAATCCAATTAAAGCTTCTTAACTTAAATTTAAATGAAACTGCCACAACAATTAACTGTAAATGACAAGGATATTGGTTGTATTACTTTTTGTTGTATATTTTTGTCTATGAACCAATGATTGTAATGATAAATAACGAAAAATATATTTAAGTTCATTTTGAAAACATCTGTATTTCCTATACTTTATAGTGATTCATTAGGCATTCTCGCCAGTTTCCGTAAAGCTTTTATATTGTAATATAACATTTGGGCCACGGTTTGCGTTTCTAAGTTTTTATATAGTGAGTATAACATTTGGGCCACGTAATTTCCAGTTTCCGTAAACTTTTTAAGTAAGGAATAAAATTTCGCCAAAGGAATTCTTCGTTCTAAACTTATTATCTATTATGGAAAATATAACAGAATTTTAGTAAATTAAAATAATTGTTATATAATTTTTATTTATTCGTATTTGTTCAATTTAATAGATAACTGGCAAATGAATTTGCTTAACTCTTATTATAATACTAAATTATAGCCAACATTAGGACGAGTACCATTAAAGAATATTTAATCTCCATCTTCTCTTGTAAACCTTCTTGGTACCTATAAAATAATGATACAGTTTGTTGCTGTACGTCTTGAGATTACAAACAGCGTTTTTCTTAGGTTTGGTTGGATTTCATCTACCAGTGTTCAAGACTCAAGTCTGTGGTATACTTGCTATATTAAATTAGAGACAAAACTATCAGACAAAAAGAAACAGCATTTGATGTACGGTGGCTCACACCCTTATTATCTCCTTGTTTTCACTGAGATAAAAATATTTATCATCTAGGTGAACGTTTTTAAGCAAAAATAAAAAGTGAATTATATCGTTTGTATGTTATTTTTTATTATATTGGTGAGTTTATGATGTTTTAAACTTAACTTACCTGGACGTGTTAGCTTTCCTAAAATAATAATTATTGCTTGTCACGTTCTGCAGACACAGTATCTTGCTCGACAATCTAAGATATTGTGATGGTACTCCGAGATGACTTATATCTAGTAGTCCAAGTCAATCCCGATCAACCGTTACCATAACAAACAAAAACCACAAACATCATAATCACTTGTTAATTTTCTATTGTCCAATGACTAGACAATAACAAATGCTCATTAAATCCTTACTAATTAACAGACATACATCGATGATTATTGATATTAGGTTCACCCTTAATTCCTGGTTCGCCAATTTCTGGGGTTTATTTTGGCCTTCAATAAATGTAAATAGTCAATACTACTAGAACTGCATGAAAATCGCATGACCTCTTCACATAAACCCCAATCTACGAATTTCATTTAATCTTTTTCTTTAGAGACTCTTACTTTGATAAAAATCAGTTCGAAGATTTGATAACTTGTAATCTACTAACAACTACCTAGTCTGTGATATCAGAATCTACAGTAGATATCACTTGTATGACAAATATATTTATCACCCAATAAGTATTCTACAGTAGATATCACTTGTATGATAAATATATTCATCACCAAATAAGATATTTTACAGTAGATATAACTTGTATGATAAATATATTTATCACCCAATTTTGTATGACAGATATATTCATAACCCAATAAGGTATTCTAAAGTAGATATCCTTATATGATTTTTATACCTAAGTTACCATAGATATCACTTGTATAATAGATATATTTTTCACCCAATAAGATATTCTACAGTAGATATCACTTGTATGATAAATATATTTATCGCCCAATAAGATATTCTACAGTAGATATCACTAATATGATAAATATATTTATCACCGAATAAGATATTCTACAGTAGATATCATAGATATCACTTGTATGATAAATATATTTATTACCCAATAAGATATTCTACAGTAGATATCACTTGTATGATAGATATATTTATCACCCAATAAGATATTCTACAGTAGATATCACTTGTATGATAGATATATTTATCACCCAATAAGATATTCTACAGTAGATATCGCTTACTTGATAAAAAGTGATATCTACTGAACTATATCTCCTAGGAGATAATGCTATAAATATTCTATTTGAATATTTGAATGATAAATGAAATCTCAAATTAGTCTTTATCAAAAATATCACAACTCGTCGATAAAATTAAAATAGAGCCCAAAGCAGAGCGTCAGAGTTTTGCATTTTTATCGACGTGTGGTGATATTTTTTTATATCAAGAAAGACATGTAAGAGATTCTCTATATATTGACTTGTGCTGATATTTTTGATATCAAGAAAGACTCGAGGAGATTCTCTATATATTGACTTGTGGTGATATTTTTGATATCAAGAAAGACTTGTAAGAGATTGTCTATATATTGACTTGTGGTGATATTTTTGATATCAAGAAAGACATGTAAGAGATTCTCTATATATTGACTTGTGGTGATATTTTTGATATCAAGAAAGACTGTTAAGAGATTCTCTATATATTGATTGTGGTGATATTTTGATATCAAGAAAGACATGTAAGAGATTCTCTTATTGGTGATATTTATATAAGGACTTAAGGATTCTCATATATTGTGGTGATATTGTTGATATCAAGAATGACTGGAAAGAGATTCTCTATATATTGTGGTGATATTGTTGATATCAAGAATGACAGGAAAGAGATTCTATATATATTGTGGTGATATTGTTTATATCAAGAATGACTGGAAAGAGATTCTCTATATATTGTGGTGATATTGTTGATATCAAGAATGACAGGAAAGAGATTCTCTATATATTGTGGTGATATTGTTGATATCAAGAATGACAGGAAAGAGATTCTATATATATTGTGGTGATATTGTTTATATCAAGAATGACTGGAAAGAGATTCTCTATATATTGACTTGTGGTGATATTGTTGATATCAAGAATGACTGGAAAGAGATTCTCTATATATTGACTTGTGGTGATATTGTTGATATCAAGAATGACTGGAAAGAGATTCTCTATATATTGACTTGTGGTGATATTGTTGATATCAAGAATGACTGGAAAGAGATTCTCTATATATTGACTTGTGGTGATATTGTTGATATAAAATAAAAAAAAAAAAACAGACAAAAAGAAACAGCATTGTGATGTACGGTGGCTCACACCCTTATTATCTCCTTATTTTCACTGAGATAAAAATATTTATCATCTAGGTGAAAAGTTTTTAAGCAAAAATAAAAAGTGAATTATGTGGTTTGTAATGTTATTTTTTATTATATTGGTGAGATTATGATGTTTTAAACTTAACTTACCTGGACGTGTTAACTTGTCCTAAAATATTAATTATTGGCTTGTCACGTTCTGCAGACACAGAATCTTGCTCGACAATCTAAGATATTGTGATGGTACTCCGAGATGACTTATATCTAGTAGTCCAAGTCAATCCCGATCAACCGTTACCACAACAAACAAAAACCACAAACACTCATAATCACTTGTTAATTTTCTACTGTCTAATGACTAGACAATAACAAATGCACATTAAATCCTTACTAATTAACAGGACATAAATCGATGATTATTGATATTAGGTTTCCCCTTAATTCCTGGTTCGCCAATTTCTGGGGTTTATTTTGGCCTTCAATAAATATATATTATCCAATATTACTAGAACTGCATGAAAATCACATGACTCCTACACATAAACCCCAACCTACATATTTCATTAATCTTTTTCTTTAGAGACTCTTACTTTGATAAAAATCAGTTCGGAGATTTGACAACGTGCAATCTACCAACCACTACCTAGTCTGTTATATCAGAATCCACTGGAAGCAAACGTTAACTTGTCATCTACCAACAACTACCTAGTTTGTGATATCAGCATCCACTGGAAGCGATGTTAACCTTTTAACTACCAACCCGAACCTGTATGTGGGAAACCCGCTTCAAACCGGAACAATTCACTTATACCTCTACTTAACAAATTTAAACCCCTGTAAACGGAACTCATACATCCACTGGCATCAACGTGGTACTTGAATCTACGAACAACTATATTTCCTGAAAGCATCAAAACATTCCACTCGGTCAAGTGACGTGTTAAATAAATAATATTAAACCTAACAAAATACCTAATTTGTTGATAAATTAAAAAAATCACTTTGGGTAGCAAAAAGTAATTGTTTATTTCTCAGGCGGCCTAGTTCCGTGATAGTTCATTTGACACTTTGAAGCGAAAGTTTACTTGTTAGATCTAATAAAGATTTTTCCTAAATTTATGAAAGCGTTTAAGAAACGAAGTTTGATACATTTTAAATCTACCGATAATACAAAACAAATTTTGAAACATGTCATCTATTTATAAATACACAGAAAACGATTATCATAAACTATCGCGAAAAAAATTTCGTTTATGGTAAAATTTAAAGGTAAACATAAAGCAAATAGAGTGTACCGATGTTTTACAAAAACGTTATCGGGGAAAAATATCAAATTTTCCAATGGGGATTAATTAATCAGACAATGATAATGTTATTACGGGGTGAGATTAACCGTGTCACCGGAAATAAAATACAAGTAAAGAATATTTTTGTTATTTTACATTGAAAACTACCACGTGAAAATTATGGTTCTCGGTAGATTTTTCAGCATGCAAAAGCTAGAAACCCGACGAACTCGGTAGATTACACATGTATGCTTTTCTTCAACTGTTTTTTCCCCATCCGGAAATCACGATTATCCCCTTTGTTTCATAAAACCTGGCCAACCAAACCTGTCTAACGGATTTTTTGGCGTCCACATGGATAATCCAGGTTTTACTGTATATTTATCACCCAATAAGATGTTCTACACTAGATATCACTTGTTTGATAGATATATTTATCACCCAATAAGGTATTCTACAGTAGATATCACTTGTATGATAAATATATTTATCACCCAATAAGGTATTCTACAGTAGATATCACTTGTATGATAGATATAATTATCACCCAATAAGGTCATCTACCAACAACTACCTTGTCTGTGATATTAGTATCCACTGTCAGCCAACGTTAACTTGTCATCTTTCAGTAGATATCACTTATATGATAAATATATTTATCACCCAAAAAGATATTCTACAGTAGATATCACTAGTAAGATAAATATATTCATCACCCAATAAGATATTTACAGTAGATATTACTAGTATGATGAATATATTTATTACCCAATAAGGTATTCTACAGTAGATATCACGTGTATGATAAATATATTTATCACCCAATAAGGTATTCTACAGTAGATATCACGTGTATGATAAATATATTTATCACCCAATAAGGTACTCAACAGTAGATATCACTTATATGATAAATATATTTATCACCCAATAAGGTATTCTACAGTAGATATCACTTGTATGATAAATATATTTATCACCCAATAAGGTATTCTACAGTAGATATCACTTATATGATAAATATATTTAGGATAAATATATTTATCACCCAATAAGGTATTCTACAGTAGATATCACTTGTATGATAAATATATTTATCACCCAATAATGTATTCTACAGTAGATATCGCTTGCATGATAAAAAGTGCTATCTACTGAACTATATCTCCTAGGAGATAATGCTATAAATATTCTATTTGAGTTTTGCATTTTTATCGACGTGTGGTGATATTTTTTTATATCAAGAAAGACATGTAAGAGATTCTCTATATATTGACTTGTGCTGATATGTTGATATCAAGAAAGACATGTAAGAGATTCTCTATATATTGACTTGTGGTGATATTTTGATATCAAGAAAGACTGTAAGAGATTCTCTATATATTGACTTGTGGTGATATTGTTGATATCAAGAAAGACTGGAAAGAGATTCTCTATATATTGACTTGTGGTGATATTGTTGATATCAAGAAAGACATGTAAGAGATTCTCTATATATTGACTTGTGGTGATATTGTTGATGTCAAGAACGACTGGAAAGAGATTCTCTATATATTGACTTGTGGTGATATTGTTGATATCAAGAATGACTGGAAAGAGATTCTCTATATATTGACTTGTGGTGATATTGTTGATATCAAGAAAGACTGGTAAGAGATTCTCTATATATTGACTTGTGGTGATATTTTTGATATCAAGAAAGACATGTAAGAGATTCTCTATATATTGTGGTGATATTGTTGATATCAAGAATGACTGGAAAGAGATTCTATATTTGTCAATCACTGTTGGGTATCGATATCCCCATTTGAAGGACATTGACAAGCTCATATTGCACAAACAGAAAATAACAGCTAAAAAATATTCAGATCTTACTAATATAAATAAATTTAATTTGATATAAAGTTACAATTACTTAGATACAAACACTGGCTGTCAGTCAAAATGTCACGTGATTGAAATATATTCACTGAAAAGGTATCCACTAAATACACAATTTATCCGATCTTTTAGAAAGTAAAACTGGGCCAGATCTTATGATATAAAGTTTATAAACGTAGAAAAACAGTGACTACAGTCATTAAAACAAATGGAACTGTGTGAAAAGTCGGGGAGCCAGCTGTTGTTGTAGTTGGTTCTGTTGTGGTTGGTGCTGTTGTTGGTGCTTCTGTTGGCGCTGGTGCACCATCAGATTTCACTGAAAATAAAGATAAAGAGATAAAATTTAAATATCTTTAAAGGGGTTCTCATACCTTGCGATCACCAGTCGTGTATGGTTGATAATAATGGTCTTGTCCACGAACGCAACTTATTTGGATGCGAGTTGTGTTCGAAACTTATTCGTATTCGTGACCATAAACAACTGGTACCCTTACGGTTTTGGTCATGTAACGGTTTCGTTAGAACTGAAAATTTATTCAAAGTATAGTGGTATAATTTTAGATCCCACCAATTCAACAATTCAACTTCTTTTAAAGAACCAACGGGAAGTTAACAAGTGCACAAAAATTTATTATTCTTTGTTCAATTTTTTTTAAATTTTAAACTAAATGATTAGTGGGTAATGTAATCCCTAAACCGAAAATTTTTTTTTAAGTTGGGTTTTTAAAAAGGGTCAATTCATTTCACTTCTTTTAAGACACGGATTCTGCCAGTTTCCGTAAATTTAATATATGATATAATTTGGGTATGGGAAATTTTTCCACCTAAAGCTTTATATATGTAAGTTCATTTGGAAAAGGTAATTCTGATTTCCTAAACTTTTATATTGATTCCTTTTGGCCTATTTTCTCGCCAGTTTCCGTAAAGCTTTTATATGTGAGTGATAACATTTGGCCAACGGAATTTGCCAGTTTCCGAAAATTTTTTATATATGGTGAGTGATAACATTTGGCCAACGGTAATTTTCCAGTTTCCGTAAAGCTTTTATATGGTAGAGTAATAAACTTGGGCCAATCGAAATTCTGAAAGTCCAAAAATTTTGGGCCAATAAATTTTATTTCAAAAAACAAAAGATAATTAGCATATGATGGCATTAAACTCTATATTTATAAAACATACCTAAAGTTATAGCCAACATTAGGACGAGTACCATTAAAGAATATTTAATCTCCATCTTCTCTTGTAAACCTTCTTGGTACCTATAAAATAATGATACAGTTTGTTCGCTGTACGTCTTGACTTACAAACAGTCGTTTTTCTTAGGTTTGGTTGGATTTCATCTACCAGTGTTCAAGACTCAAGTCTGTGGTATACTTGCTATATTAAATTGGAGACAAAACTATCAGCAAAAAGAAACAGCATTGTGATGTACGGTGGCTCACACCCTTATTATCTCCTTATTTTCACTGAGATAAAAATAGTTATCATCTAGGTGAAACGTTTTTAAGCAAAATAAAAAGTGAATTATTGTTTGTGATGTTTTTTTTTATTATATTGGTGAGATTTGATGTTTTAATCTTAACTTACCTGGACGTGTTAGCTTTCCTAAAATAATAATTATTAGCTTGTCACGTTCTGCAGACACCGTATCTTGCTCGACAATCTAAGAATTGTTATGGTACTCCGAGATGACTTATATCTAGTAGTCCAAGTCAATCCCGATCAACCGTTACCAAACAAACAAAAACCACAAACACTCATAATCACTTGTTAATTTTCTACTGTCTAATGACTAGACAATAACAAATGCTCATTAAATCCTTACTAATTAACAGGCATAAATCAGATTTTGATATTTGGGTTTTTCCCCTTTAATTCCTGGTTCGCCAATTTCTGGGGTTTATTTATGTAAATATCCAATACTACTAGAACTGCATGAAAATCACATGACTCCTTCACATAAACCCCAACTACGAATTTCATTTAATCTTTTTTTTCTTTACTTTGATAAAAATCAGTTCGGAGATTTGAAACTTGTAAACTACAACACTACCTTCTTGATATCAGAATCCATTGGAAGCGAAGTTAACTTGAATCTACCAACACTTCCTAGTCTGTGATATCAGAAACCATTTGGGAAACGAGGTTAACTTGTAAACTACCCAAAAACTACCTAGTCTGTGATATCAGAAACCATTTGGGAAACGAAGTTAATTTTTAACTACCCAAAAACTACCTAGTTTGTGATATCAGCATTCATTTGGGAAACGAAGTTAACTTGTCATCTACAACAACTACCTAGTCTGTTCCATAAAGCTGTCTCTATAATTTCCCACAATTGCTAAAGCATTTTTAAAAATTATCTCCAATACTAAATAGAATTGGACTCTTTCACTTTAATTTCATCTTTTTAGATTTTTAGGGGGGGGGGGTTTCCCTGGCCTAACAATCCTATCTTTGGAAGTTTTTAGGGAGGAACTCCCCTCCCTCCCCCAAACACCCCCCTTTGGGTCGGAATAATAAAAAAAAGTTAACGTTCTCCCCCCGTCCAGTTTTTATGGCTTCCCCGCTCCAACCAAAAATTTAAGAATATGAGCAATAAAATCCCCCCCACAACATTTTATTAATTATGGAAAGAGTAATTTCTTTACCCATAATAATTTGGATAACAAAATCCCTAGCGAAGTTTAACTTTCATACCACAATATTTTTTCTGTGATAATCAATAAATAAATAGAGTTACTTCCCTTATTGCTAAACTAGTAACGGTATCTATAAAACATTAATATCAAAAGAAGATAATAATTTTGTCGACGTCTAAAAGATATAGCTCTAATATAAAAGATGGAAATTGAATAGTGTAAAACTGTCCACTGTGCTGGTTTCTATTGTATACTATGTTGAAATACTCATATCGGAGGTTAAAAGCTACAAATTAAACCTTGGCTAATTTGAACAATTGAATCCTTTGAATAAAGTTCATAAAATAAAAAGGAACTTATGGCGACATCCAAAATTGACAAAATTATGTATAAAAGGAGAGCGGATTCTCACACTTGATAAACATAGTCACATAGTATCGATAGGTGTTTCTGTGGGTTGTGTCCCAGGAATTACTAGAATCTTTGATATTGTACAAGCTTAGGTTTTTACATGAAGAAACCATTTGTGATATAATACATGAAACCTTCCCAAACAGTTCAGATATCAAAATAATTAAGAATTATAATGTAATAAGAGCTGCTATACCAAACTCATGGGTAACTCAAGAGACAGTGAAAACAAGAACTGTACCATTTTAATGGATGGTGAAGTTAAACCAATTGCTAATATCAATTCAAAATTTCTTTACAATCACCTTAACAAACAGATTTTCATACAACCAAAATCTGTCACATTTTGGGAAAATAAAGGCATGAAGGTCAACTGGGCGATAACATGGGGCAATGTGTTGAGCAGCTTTAAGCCAAGTAGCCTAGTAGAACTAGACTATAAGATAACACACAATGTCATTTGGACCAAAAAGAGATTACAATTAGTAGGTAAAACCATAGATGATAGATGCCCTATGTGCAAAATGGATGGGGAAGATATAATACATGTAATACATATATTTATAGAATGTCCTTATTTAAGAGAAACAGTAGAGTTTATTAAACCTATTTTAGAAGATATTCTTAGCTCCAAAATGTCTATGGATGAATTAAGAGTAAGCTACTCTTGGGACCACAGGAAAAATGTAAAACAAGCCATTTATGTAACATACTATTATCCACAGTAAGACAAGCTATATATTAGAGAAGAATGATCTATTCAGATAAATTTAATTCAATAATTGATGTTTTAAAATTATTTAAATCTATGCTTCAAACAAAATTATACTATACCAGTAAATACTATTACAGAGCAATATTTAAAAAAAAAAATTGTCACACCCTCAATTTTTGTTGTGGAACTGTGACATTAGATATGTAGGTTAATATTAACAACCCCCCCCCCCCCTATTATCAAACTTTTCTCTTATAACCTATATCAAAACAACAAAGATCACGCGACTTTTCACGGATGACTTAATGTATTTACTACAAGTATAAATAGTCCAGTGTGTCTCCCAACCAAACCAACAACAACCAATAATAAATATTATGATCACAACGAGTTTTGGAAGAATGAGAAGACTGAGTTACTCACGCCACACCATCCAGGGCCGAGTTACACCGCCATGTCATTCGACCCGACCAGATCTGAAAATTTATCAACAACCAAACCAAACCAACGGCACAGAACCATCTAATCTGAACCAATCCAACCACCAACTACTACGAATATCAACAACTACCTAGTTTGCGATATCAGCAATTGCTGGAAGCGAACGTTAACTCGCCATTTACCTACCTACCATCCCAAGCAATGAAAGGCCCAGAACTTTATCTGTACGTGTGAGTGATCCACAATTACAGGCATTGCTTTTAATTGTATACCGTTCTTATCCTTTGAATTACTCATCTACATAATTCATAACAAAAAGTCAAAAATATTTTTTTATCTGTTCCATATGTAAATACATGCCTATTTGAAGATGTTTGTATTGTATTTCAAGATGCTTGAATGTATACTTATGTGAATGTAAAAAAAAAGAAAAAATTGATAAACATAGTCACATAGTATCGACAGGTGTTTCTGTGGGTTGTGTCCCATTGGTTAGACATCTCAATTGTAAGACATGGTTAATTAAGCGTGGATTGAATTTACCTACAAGTGTAATGGATTAGTCCTAATTAGATTAAATTACTGGGTAGGAATAGGAACTCAAAATTGAGATAACATATCTGTTAAATTTTTGTTTAATTATCCAAAATTACCACGATCTCTGCATCTCAGAGCATGAAAAGTACACTTTACAGACACCGTCACATATTCATCCTAAAATTTATCGATTTATTGAAGTCATCAAAAGATTAGAACTCTGATAGAACTAAAATTTCACAACTTATCTTTGGTGCAGCACCGATTATTCGCAAGGAAGTTTATAGAGAGACAGAGAACCGTCTGGAACGCCTTAAGCAGCAGCTGCAACTTGGTCAGAAGTCTAAACATCGGATATATATATGCTTGTGGACATTTACTTTCACTTGGGTGATAAATATATACGAAAGTGGCCTAGATCAAACTTGAAAACGATGGTGGCCGAAACAGAATGTGTCTTGAACCAGCAACAGTTGCCAAAAAAATAAACCTATCACAAACTAGGTAGTTGTTGAAAGATAACAAGTAAACGTTCGCTTCCAGTGGATGTCTGATATCACAGACTAGGTAGTTGTTGGTAGATGACAAGTAAACGTTCGCTTCCAGTGGATTCTGATATCACAGACTAGGTAGTTGTTGGTAGATGACAAGTTAACGTTCGCTTCCAGTGGATGCTGATATCACAAACTAGGTAGTTGTTGGTAGATTACAAGTTAACGTTCGCTTCCTGTGGATACTGATATCACAGACTAGGTAGTTGTTAGTAGATGACAAGTTAACGTTCGCTTCCAATGGATTCTGATATCACAGACTAGGTAGTTGTTGGTAGATGACAAGTTAACGTTCGCTTCCAGTGGATGCTGATATCACAAACTAGGTAGTTGTTGGTAGATGACAAGTTAACGTTCGCTTCCAGTGGATGCTGATATCACAAACTAGGTAGTTGTTGGTAGATGACAAGTTAACGTTCGCTTCCAGTGGATTCTGATATCACAAACTAGGTAGTTGTTGGTAGATGACAAGTTAACGTTCGCTTCCAGTGGATTCTGATATCACAGACAAGGTAGTTGTTGATAGATGACTAGTTAACGTTCGCTTCCAGTGGATGCAGATATCAAAATCTATGTATTTTTTGGTAGATTACAAGTTAACGTTCGCTTCCAGTGGATGCTGATATCACAGACAAGGTAGTTGTTGATAGATGACTAGTCAACGTTCGCTTCCAGTGGATGCTGATATCACAAACTAGGTAGTTGTTGGTAGATGACAAGTTAACGTTCGCTACCAGTGGATGCTGATATCACAAACTAGGTAGTTGTTGGTAGATGACAAGTTAACGTTCGCTTCCAGTGGATGCTGATATCACAAGACTAGGTAGTTGTTGGTAGATGACAAGTTAACGTTCGCTTCCAGTGGATTCTGATATCAAAGACTAGGTAGTTGTTGGTAGATGACAAGTTAACGTTCGCTTCCAGTGGATTCTGATATCACAGACTAGGTAGTGGTTGGTAGATTACAAGTTATCAAATCTCCGAACTGATTTTTATCAAAGTAAGAGTCTCTAAAAAAAAAAGATTAATGAAATTCGTAGGTTGGGGTTTATGTGAAGGGGTCATGTGATTTTCATGCAGTTCTAGTAGTATTGGATATTTACATTTATTGAAGGCCAAAATAAACCCCAGAAATTGGCGAACCAGGAATTAAGGGTGAACCCATGATCAAAAATCGTAGATTTATGCCTGTTAACTAGTAAGGATTTAATGAGCATTTGTTATTGTCTAGTCATTGGACAGTAGAAAATTAACAAGTGATTATGAGTGTTTGTGGTTTTTGTTTGTTATGGTAACGGTTGATCGGGATTGACTTTGACTACTAGAAAGAAGTCAACTCGGAGTACCACCACAATATCTTAGATTGTCGATCAAGATACGGTGTCTGCAGAACGTGACAAGCCAATAATTATTATTTTAGGACAAGCTAACACGTCCAGGTAAGTTAAGTTTAAAACCTCATAATCTCACCAATATAATAAAAAATAACATCACAAACGACATAATTCAAATTTTATTTTTGCTTAAAAACGTTTCACCTAGATGATAACTATTTTTATCTTAGTGAAAATAAGGAGATAATAAGGGTGTGAGCCACCGTACATCACAATGCTGTTTCTTTTTGTCTGATAGTTTTGTCTCTAATTTAATATAGCAAGTATACCACAGACTTGAGTCTTGAACACTGGTAGATGAAATCCAACCAAACCTAAGAAAAACGACTGTTTGTAAGCTCAAGACGTACAGCGAACAAACTGTATCATTATTTTATAGGTACCAAGAAGGTTTACAAGAGAAGATGGAGATTAAATATTCTTTAACGGTACTCGTCCTAATGTTGGCTATAACTTTAGGTATGTTTTATAAATATAGAGTTTAATGCCATCATATGACTAATTATCTTTTTGTTAAATTATTTGGTCTTTTATGAGAGATCCAAAGGTGTTCTTGAACATATCAAATTTACGAAAACTGCAAAGAATTGCCGATTGGCCCTAAGTTTTCAGTATCACTCTACCATATACAAAGCTTTACGGAAACTGGCGAAAATTACCGATTGGCCTAAATGCTATCACTCTACTAAATATAAAGCATTACGGAAACTGTCGAGAATTACCGATTGGCCCAAATGTTATCACTCTACTACCTATAAAGCTTTAGCGAGACTGGCGAAAATTACCGATTGGCCCAAATGTTATCACTCTACCATATATAAAGCTTTACGGAAACTGGCGAAAATTTCCGATTGGTCCAAATGTTATCACTCTACCATATACAAAGCTTTACGGAAACTGGCGAGAATAGCCGAATGAAATCAATATAAAAGTATAGTGAAATACAGAATTGACCTTTTCAAAACTGAACGTAACAAATATATATTGTTCTGGTTTTAGGTGATTATCGATTACCCATCTATCATTTTAGTTCAATATATTAAAAATAATTAGAACAAAGAAGTAATACAATTTTTGTGCACTTGTTAACTTCCCGTTGGTTCTTTAAAAGAAGTTGTATTGTTGAATTGGTGGGATCTAAAATTATACCACTATACTTTGAATAAATTTTCAGTTCTAACGAAACCGTTTCATGACCAAAACCGTAAGGGTACCAGTTGTGTATGGTCACGAATAAGAATAAGTTTCGAACGCAACTCGCATCCAAATAAGTTGTGTTCGAAACTCGTGGCCACCTCCATTGTCAGCAACCATACACGACTGGTGATAGCGAAGTTTGGAGACCCCTTTAAAGATATTTAAATTGCATCTCTTAATCTTGCTTTTTAGTGAACTCTGGTTTACCACCACCGACAACAGCACCAACTACAACAGCACCAACTACAGCACCAACAACAGCAGCACCAACAACAGCAGCACCGACTACAACAACAGCTGGCTCCCCGACTTTTCGCACAGTTCCATTTGTTTTAATGACTGTAGTCACTGTTTTTCTACGTTTATAAACTTTATATCATAAGAATTGGCCCAGTTTTATTTTCAAACAAGATCGGTTAAATTGTGTCAATAAAGTCAATATATAGGGAATCTCTTATTACAAGTCTTTCTTGATATCAAAAATATCACCACAAGTTGATAAAAGTGCAAAACTCTGAGGCTCCGGTTTGGGTTGTTTTTTTAATTTGAAAGACAAATTTGAGATTTCATTTATCATTCAAATATTCAAATAGAATATTTATAGCATTATCTCCTAGGAGATATAGTTCAGTAGATATCACTGTTTATCATGCAAGCGATATCTCGTGTAGAATATCTTATTGGGTGATAAATATATTTATCATACAAGCGATAGCTACTGTAGAATACCTTATTGGGTGATAAATATATTTATCATACAAGTGATATCTACTGTAGAATACCTTATTGGGTTATAAATATATTTATCATACAAGTGATATCTACTGAAGAATACCTTATTGGGTGATAAATATATTTATCATACAAGTCATATCTACTGTAGAATATCTTATTGGGTGATAAATATATTTATCATACAAGTGATATCTACTGTAGAATACCTTATTGGGTGATAAATATATTTATCATACAAGTGATATCTACTGTAGAATATCTTATTGGGTGATAAATATATTTATCATACAAGTGATATCTACTGTAGAATACCTTATTGGGTGATAAATATATTATCATACAACTGATATCTACTGTAGAATACCTTATTGGTTGATAAATATATTTATCATACAAGCATATCGACTGTAGAATACTTATTGGATATAATCTAACGTGATATCTATTGGAATACTTTTGGTATAAATATATTTATATACAAGTTATCTACTGTGAATATTTTTGGTGATAAATATATTTATCATACAAGTGATATCTACTGTAGAATACCTTATTGGGTGATAAATATATTATATCAAGGATATCTACTGTAGAATCCTTATTGGGTATAAATATATTATCATACAATGATATCTACTGTAGAATACCTAATTGGGTAAAAATATATTTATCATACAAGTGATATCTACTGTAGAATGCCTTATTGGGTGATAAATATATTTATATACAGGATATCTACTGTAGAATATCTTATTGGGTGATAATTATAATTATCATAACGGTGATATCTACTGTAGAATCATTATTGAGTATAAATAAATTTATCATAAAATATATCTACGTAGAATGACCTTACTGTGACTCAATTATAATTTACCAACTAGTGTTTTGTAGAAACTTATTTGATAATAAGTTTAATATTCAGCCATGATAATATTATATAATGTATCTTAGAAAATTAAATATTTAAACTCGATAATATAAAGAAAACTTTTCATAATCTAATTAATTGTAAAATTTCGAACATTTTTCCAACCTAAAATTAAATTTTTAATAACCGTTAACTGATCTACATGTGTACCGATCATGTGAATTGGAACTCAATAACTTGCTATTAAAAAAAATTGACACTTGCTTTAAACTTACCAATATTTAAATTGGAATAACTGGACTGTAAATATCAGTTAATTATGTTTTTGTTGACCTTAGCAACATTTGTTTTGGTAACTAATTATAATTATTAAGAGAATAATAATCACCAGTTTGACGTTCATCTGCCCATGACGAACTCAATAACATTTCTATATATCAATACGTGTGACACTTGCTCAATTTTTTACCAACTGTTGTTTTGTTGAAACAGTATTTTATAATCAAGTAACAGCCTGAATATCATTATAATCAACTCGTCTTTAGATAGGATAGGAATGGAGTACCACGCTCGTTCCATTTCAATCCCTCAAACTGGCATAACTGACAAAGGAAAACCAGGCTGAAAAATCTGAAAGTTTATCTCGACCTTTGCCGGGATTGAGCCTTGGAAGTTAGAGAGCATCAAATTAAATAAAAAAATAAAATTTTAAAAATAAAATTACATTGAAACACAAACTATTACAACCATAATGATTAAATCGTCTATAAATAATTACATTTCATATTCAAATTGAGGGTTTGCATTTTGGGTTCAGCGACTGTTTCTTCAAGAGTGGATCACAAATATTTGTGGTCTGTAGTATAATCAATAAAAATAGAGTTACTTCCCTTAATGCTAAATTAGTAAGTGTATATAAAACATTAATATCAAAAGAAGATAATAATTTTGTCGACGTCTAAAAGAAATAGCTCTAATATAAAAGATGGAAACTGAATAGTGTAAAACTGTCCACTGTGCTGGTTTCTATTGTATACTTTGTTAAAATACTAATATCGGAGGTTAAAAGCTACAAATTAAACCTTGGCTAATTTGAACAATTGAATCCTATCAAAATATTACCATAGAATAAAGTTCATAAAATAAAAAGGATCTTATGGCGACATCCAAAATTGACAAAATTATGTATAAAAGAAGAGCGGATTCTGACACAATATTGGCTATGTGGACCGGAGGATGCCGACTTGATAAACCTAGTCACATAGTATCAACAGGTGTTTCTGTCACCTCGGTCAGATTACTTATTTTAAATCACCATTTCCAGGGTTGATTTATATCTTGTATATATGATAATAGAAGAAGTGGAAATGCACGAAAATTGAATAATCTCTTCAAAAGTACCTCTAACAAGAAAATTCACGCTCGATTTGTCTTTTCTATATATGGCGTCACTTGAAGAAATGACGGGCCGTTATTTTGCCTTTCAATTACGGATAATTCTAGACACATATGTTTATGAAAGCTATTACATTGAGCTGTGAACACTATTTATTGATCAGCTAAAAAGAAATCGCGTATTTGACATACGCTTGGTTAAACGAATGGACAGCCTGTCACTAAAACATCAAATTAATCTTTAAACGTTTGATTGAAGGGTTTATGAAAACTGAAGAATGATTCCCCTACGATTCGATTTCACAATGAAAATCCCGTTATATTATCAGTTTTATTCCTAGAGCTGAGTGAACAGCAATTAAAATTCGATTACATTTCGTTTATTTTTCTGATATTTATCGTCATTTATTTCGATACAGTACATCAGTAATTTGGAATACGTTACCACAATCAATTCGACAGTGTGAATCTGTCTCTATATTTAAATCTAATGTGAAAACTTGGTTATTCAGTCACTACCATTAACTCACCAATTGAGAATACTGCCATACGCCTTGAGAAATTCCAAGAGGATTGAATTGTTACGCAATATAAATATCGTCATTATTATTATTATTATTACTAAAACACAAAAAGAGTAGGACGTGAAACTCCATTCATTTCATTTCATTTGTAATCTAACAGGTTTGCTCACAAAGAAGCGTTCTTATGACGTTATTCACTTCATTCTTTGTCAAAGTTTTTATCAAAGCTTGTCAATGTAAGAAACGCTTCTCAACGAATTGTGGAATAGAGATACAATGATTCGGCATTATAATCAATAAACGCTACTCGAAAATGATTGTCAATGTCATGCTATGTTTTGTATATCAGTATATATTATTATTTAGGAGAAAGGTAGGCGACGACTGTAAAACCTTTGTATAGATGATCTCAGGAGCTGGATCAGGCCGCACTTTAATAATTGAAAAGTAGCATCATTAGAACAGACAGTTGTTACTGTAATGGAGTTTTAATTAGATTTGGTTGAAAGAATGTGAACATTACTAATGATGTCGTATTGATTTCATAACATTAAATGACAAATCAATTAATTTACTGAAATTTTATGCTTTATCATTGAAAAATTATAAACATACTAAAAATTCGTTTCGTAAGATTTTCAAGGAAAGGAGCCCAGATACCATACCCCACCCCCTTGCAAATAGGACCTCTGTCTACCGTCTGAAAAAGGGAGATATGAAGAACAGGTATACATTTGATAATTCTTTGTGTAGTAAATATTTCGTGAGGTTTCCGTGATATTTTTGAAATGTCAGATATAATATGGGGTAAAATTTGAGTTATAAAACAACTGGCTGATGATCAAATTAATAAATAACGTGGTACACACTACCACAGTGACAGCTGGGCTTACATCCTGGTACAAGGTGTGTAATTTTTAGAAAATGTATCCATTACATCCAACAATATTGATAAATAATTATCAGGTATCGATTTGGTCGAGATATTTGATGAACGGACTTTTCTTCCTGGCACGAATTGTTTTTTTTTTCATCTTCGAACAATATACCTATTTAGTCTATTTTAACATCGTTGATTTTATGAATCGTGTTATTGTTAATATTCATTGATATTTTTAAAAAGTTTAATATTGAATGGTTGATATTATATATATATAGGCCTACACGGGTAATATAATTGTTGTTAATATTCATTGATATTTTTAAAAAGTTTAATATTGAATGGTTGATATTTATATATATATATAGGCCTACACGGGTAATATAATTGTTGTTAATATTCACTGATATTTTTAAAAAGTTTAATATTGAATGGTTGATATTATATATATATATATATAGGCCTACACGGGTAATATAATTGTTGTTAATATTCATTGATATTTTTAAAAAGTTTAATATTGAATGGTTGATATTATATATATAATATAGGCCTACACGGGTAATATAATTGTTGTTAATATTCTTTGATATTTTTAAAAAGTTTAATATTGAATGGTTGATATTATATATATATAGGCCTACACGGGTAATATAATTGTTGTTAATATTCATAGATATTTTTAAAAAGTTAATATTGAATGGTTGATATTATATATATAAATATAGGCCTACACGGGTAATATAATTGTTGTTAATATTCATAGATATTTTTAAAAAGTTCAATATTGAATGGTTGATATTATATATATATATATAGGCCTACACGGGTAATATAATTGTTGTTAATATTCATTGATATTTTTAAAAAGTTTAATATTGAATGTTATATACATATATAAATATACTAACGGAAAATAATTGATGTAAATTATTAATAATTTAAAAAGTTTAATATTAATGTTTATATTATATATAAATATAGCCTACACGGGTAATATAATTGTGTTAATATTCATTGATATTTTAAAAATTTATATTAATTTATATATATAAATATAGGTACACGGGTAATATAATTATAGTTAATACATTGATATTTTAAAAGTAATATTGAATCCGTGTTATAAAACAAGTGTATTTTCCATGATAATATATAAATAATACTAACATGCTTTTATTACCATTGTCTAAATATATATTACGTAGTAAAACAATATAACTATTATTGTATAATAAAACACTTTCGTTTGTTTCAACAACTTTGCTATGAAGTAAAAGGTTTCAATTTTTAAAAGAAGAAATTAATAGTTTCAGTAAACAAATATTACTCCATGTTCAACAATATATATATTAATAATATATAATAATAGACAATCTGAGTGATTGATAGTATAAATCATTTAAAATTATCCTATATTATATATACATATATATATAGGTTTGATTCATTGATAAATTAGTTTGTTACATGCATAAAATAGTACTATTGTTAACACATTGTCTATATCATAATAACAGACAGTAATTGTTATAATTTCAATATATATATAATCATGTACAGAGTACATTGTTATAGCCGAATATCATATATTCATGATAGTCCGGGTACATTGTTATACTTTTGTCTATACATGATAACAGACAGGGTACATTGTTATACCATTGTCTATATATATAACAGACAAGGTACATTGTTATACCATTGTCTATATATATAACAGACAGGGTACATTGTTATACCATTGTCTATATAATATATAACAGACAAGGTACATTGTTATACCATGTCATATATATATATATAACAACAGGATACATTGTTATACCATTGTCTATATATATAACAGACAAGGTACATTGTTATACAACTGTCTATATATATAACAGACAAGGGTCATTGTTATACCATTGTCTATATATATAACAGAAGGGTACATTGTTATACCATTGTCTTATATATATAACAGACAGGTACATTGTTATACCATTGTCTATATATATAACAGACAAGGTACATTGTTATACCATTGTCTATATATATAACAGACAAGGTACATTGTTATACCATTGTCTATATATATAACACACAGAGTGCATTGTTATACCATTGTCTATATATATAAAACAAGGTCATTGTTATACCATTGTCTATATAAAATAACAGACAAGGTACATTGTTATACCATTGTCTATATATATAACAGAAGGTCATTGTTATACCATTGTCTATATATATATAAAACACAGAGTACATTGTTATACCATTGTATATATATATAAAAGACAAGGTACATTGTTATACCATTGTCTATATATATAACAGACAGGGTACATTGTTATACCATTGTCTTATATATATAACACACAGAGTACATTGTTATACCATTGTCTATATATATAACAGACAAGGTACATTGTTATACCATTGTCTATATATATAACAGAAAGGTACATTGTTATACCATTATATATATAAAAACACAGGGTACATTGTTATACCATTGTCTATATATATAACAATAGGGTATTGTTATACCATTGTCTATATATATAAAAGACAAGGTACATTGTTATACCATTGTCTATATATATAACAGATAGGGTACATTGTTATACCATTGTATATATATATAAAAGACAAGGTACATTGTTATACAACTGTCTATATATATAACACACAGAGTACATTGTTATACCATACTATATATATATATAACAGATAGGGTATTGTTATACCACTGTCTATATATATAACAGATAGGGTATTGTTATACCATTGTTTATATATATAACAGATTTTATCAACAGCCTGAAAAGCTAAGGAAATTTCCTTTAATATGCTTTTAATTCCCCATGAAAATCATTGTTTTGGTTAGAGCGGCACATCTGACAACGATTCGGTTTATATATAGAATTAGACAGCATATATATTCTCGCTCTTGTGTCGAGGCTAACTTCTAGCAGTTGTATACATATACATATACTCTGTTCACGCGGTACATATATCATATATATATACTTTCGTGGAAACGTTTCTATCCCGATGTTGGGTATTGGTTGTCTTTGAATAATGGAGAAAGTGTTCCAGTGAAGGGATAACAGAGTCAATGCTTACATTCCAAGGTAAGACTGATCTTTTTTATAAATTGGTGAATCAAGTGTCATTTTCAAGACAGCACACACAGCTGCAAGATTCCTGAAGGTTAACATATTATCCTTGAAATTCTTTCTTTCGATAGAGTAAAATAGCCAATTAGAAGAACTACAGATACATGTGTAGAAATGTCATGACATTACGAAGTTATATTTTAATAAAACAATCAAACACACCAACAAGCATTGGTTTAGAAACATTGTCATGTTGGACTTGAGGTTAGGGCGGCGGTCATTGCCAAGACGTATAGTTGTTCACATAAGACACACCGCGTCACAGTGTACTAAATATCTGCAATAGTGTAGAATAGAATTATACCTTTCTCCCAACCCTGCATACATAACTAATCAGAGACTAGCGAGAAAAAGTTTTCAAAGTTGAATAAGTTACAGAACATGTAACAGGCGTGTTCGACAGATTATTCAAGTCTGCAAATCCAATAGGCGTCGAGAATTATCTGCGTGTGGATCATGTCCTGGTTTATAAGACCTTATTCTGACCCTTGTAAAATAAAGAGTCTTTGTTTGTTTCTATGGACTGAATGTTAGACAGGACCTTGTCCTTGTGTATTGGACCTAATTCTGATCCATGTAAAATAAAGAGTCTGTGTTTGTCTCTATAGACTGAATGTTAGACAGGACCACGTTCTTGTGTATTGGACCTAATTCTGATCCATGTAAAATAAAGAGTCTGTGTTTGTCTCTATGGACTGAATGTTAGAAAGGATCATGTACTTGTGTATTGGTACCTAATTCTGACCCATGTAAAATAAAGAGTCTATTTTTGTCTCTATGGACTGAATGTTAGAAAGGATCATGTACTTGTGTATTGGACCTAATTCTGATCCATGTAAAATAAAGAGTCTGTGTTTGTCTCTATGGACTGAATGTTAGAAAGGATCATGTACTTGTGTATTGGTACCTAATTCTGACCCATGTAAAATAAAGAGTCTATTTTTGTCTCTATAGACTGAATGTTAGACAGGACCATGTTCTTGTGCATTGGACCTAATTCTGACCCATTATTATTATTATTATTATTATTATTATTATTATTATTATTATTATTAAAACCCACCTTCCTTTTTGACATGTTGAAAGTTTATAATTTATCTAAATAACCACCCTAAATGTTATAGCAAATATCGTATGAAACCGGAAATGGTAAACCGTAGCCGGAAGTCTGATAAACATTCCTTTATTAAGTAGTGTACTTCAAATTGAAGTTATGTTCACAATGTTCGCACGCATAGAACAGAAGAGGTCAACTTAGCACCGTGATGTCTTTATTCAAGTGTTTTATATGTTTCTAGGCAACGGTCATGGGCCTTATTCTCCGATATGGGCCTTATTCTCTGATCGAGCCTTATTCTCCGATTGGGCCTCATTCTCCGATTGGGCCTCATACTCCGATTGGGTCATGTTCTCCGACATGGACCTCATTCTCCGACATGGGCCTTATTCTCCGACATGGGCCTTATTCTCCGACATGGGCCTTATTCTCCGACATGGGCCGTATTCACCGACATGGGCCTCACTCTCCGACATGGGCCTTATTCTCCGACATGGGCCTCATTCTCCGAAATTATGATAATTTAAACTTCAGATTTGAGGAAAATACAGTAATGGTATTGTATTATAAACCGGACAATATGAGTGATTGACCAATCAGATGACGGGGACATTCAAATACGTTTTTATTTTATCTATAAGTAAAATCATTTAAACTTACAATTTGCCATTTTGGTTAGATTTACAAATTAACCGCCATAGCACAAAAAATTAAAAAATCATCACTTGAATACTAAATATAATTCAAAATGTGAGCAAGTTTAAACTAAACCAACAACAAGCGATATAGTTGAGTCAAAATATTACACAATTAATGTTCTATGATTCTGCCTCTCTTGCAACTTCTGATTGCCAATACTTAAAGGTAACTTGATATTACACGACAATAAAAAACGCATTTTTATGTGGTGTGACTGTTTCTAATTGATATAATTCTAAAGTCATCACGAAATATACACAAATCTTTGTTTATATAGACGCAAGTATAACACACCCAAATTTAAACCACCTTTCCTATCTTCACAATGTCAACCTATTACCAACTTCATCTTCACAATGTCAAGCTATTACAAACTTCATCTTATACATCTTCACAATGTCAAGTTATTACAAACTTCATCTTATACATCTTCACAATGTCAAGCTATAACAAACATCATCTTATACATCTTTACAATGTCAAGTTATTACAAACTCTATCTTATACATCATCACAATGTCAAGCTATTACAAACTTAATCTTATACATCTTTACAATGTCAAGCTATTACAAACTTCATCTTATACATCTTCACAATGTCAAGCTATTACAAACTTCATCTTATACATCTTCACAATGTCAAGCTATTACAAACATCATCTCATACATCTTCACAATGTCAAGTTATAACAAACTTCATCTTATACATCTTTACAATGTCAAGCTATTACAAACTTCATCTCATACATCTTCACAATGTCAAGCTATTACAAACTTCATCTTATACATCTTCACAATGTCAAGCTATTACAAACATCATCTTATACATCTTCACAATGTCAAGTTATTACAAACTTCATCTTATACATCTTCACAATGTCAAGTTATTACAAACTTCATCTTATACATCTTCACAATGTCAAGTTATTACAAACTTCATCTTATACATCTTTACAATGTCAAGCTATTACAGACTTCATCTTATACATCTTTACAATGTCAAGCTATTATAAACTTCATATTATACATCTTTACAATTTCAAGCTTTTACAAACTTCATCTTATACATCTTCACAATGTCAATCTATTACAAACTTCATCTTATACATCTTCACAATGTCAAGTTATTACAAACTTCATCTTATACATCTTCACAATGTCAAGCTATTACAAACTTCATCTTATACATCTTCACAATGTCAAGCTTTTACAAACTTCACCTTATACATCTTCACAATGTCAAGCTATTACAAACTTCATCTTATACATCTTTACAATGTCAAGCTATTACAAACTTCATCTTATACATCTTCACAATGTCAAGTTATTACAAACTTCATCTTATACATCTTTACAATGTCAAGTTATTACAAACTTCATCTTATACATCTTTACAATGTCAAGCTATTACAAACTTCATCTTATACATCTTTACAATGTCAAGTTATTACAAACTTCATCTTATACATCTTCACAATGTCAAGCTATTACAAACTTCATCTTATACATCTTCACAATGTCAAGCTATTACAAACTTCATCTTATACATCTTCACAATGTCAAGCTATTACAAACTTCATCTTATACATCTTTACAATGTCAAGCTATTACAAACTTCATCTTATACATCTTTACAATGTCAAGTTATTACAAACTTCATCTTATACATCTTCACAATGTCAAGCTATTACAAACTTCATCTTATACATCTTCACAATGTCAAGCTATTACAAACTTCATCTTATACATCTTTCACAATGTCAAGCTATTACAAACTTCATCTTATACATCTTTACAATGTCAAGTTATTACAAACTTCATCTTATACATCTTTACAATGTCAAGCTATTACAAACTTCATCTTATACATCTTTACAATGTCAAGCTATTATAAACTTCAGTTTATACATCTTTACAATGTCAAGTATTACTAACTTCTCTTATACATCTTTACAATGTCAAGCTATTACAAACTCTTTATACATCTTCACAATGTCAAGCTATTAAAACTTCGTCTTATACATCTTCACAATGTCAAGCTATTACAAACTTCGTCTTATACATCTTACAATGTCAAGCTATTACAACTTCTCTTATACATCTTCACAATGTCAAGCTATTACAAACTTCATCTTATACATCTTTACAATGTCAATCTATTACAAACT
>CM060199.1:815931-990917 GCA_030562195.1 Nipponacmea schrenckii
TGGTTCTATATCACAGCGGTTAGAGTGTGGGTTCTATATCACAGCGGTTAGAGTGTTGGTTCTATATCACAGCGGTTAGAGTGTTGGTTCTATATCACAGCGGTTAGAGTGTTGGTTCTATATCACAGCGGTTAGAGTGTTGGTTCTATATCACAGCAGCTAGAGCGTTAGTTCTATATCACAGCGGCTAGAGCGTTGGTTCTATATCACAGCAGCTAGAGTGTTGGTTCTATATCACAGCGGTTAGAGTGTTGGTTCTATATCACAGCGGTTAGAGTGTTGGTTCTATATCACAGCGGTTAGAGTGTTGGTTCTATATCACAGCAGTTAGAGCGTTAGTTCTATATCACAGCGGCTAGAGCGTTGGTTCTATATCACAGTGGTTAGAGCGTTGGTTCTATATCACAGTGGCTAGAGCGTTGGTTCTATATCACAGCGGTTAGAGTGTTGGTTCTATAGCACAGCGGTTAGAGTGTTGGTTCTATATCACAGCGGTTAGAGTGTTGGTTCTATATCACAGCGGTTAGAGTGTTGGTTCTATATCACAGCGGTTAGAGTGTTGGTTCTATATCACAGCAGCTAGAGCGTTAGTTCTATATCACAGCGGTTAGAGCGTTGTTTCTATATCACAGCAGCTAGAGTGTTGGTTCTATATCACAGCAGCTAGAGCGTTAGTTCTATATCACAGCGGCTAGAGCGTTGGTTCTATATCACAGCGTTTAGAGTGTTGATTCTATATCACAGCGGTTAGAGTGTTGGTTCTATATCACAGCGGTTAGAGTGTTGGTTCTATATCACAGCAGCTAGAGCGTTAGTTCTATATCACAGCGGCTAGAGCGTTGGTTCTATATCACAGCAGCTAGAGTGTTGGTTCTATATCACAGCAGCTACAGTGTTGGTTCTATAGTACAGTCAGTTAGAGTGTTGGTTCTATATCACAGCGGTTAGGGCGTTGGTTCCTCATTTGTTTGGATATCTTTAAAATTCGATATATATATAAATAACAATAGAACGGTGATATAACCATGTTTTTTGTATTAATGCTGTATTTATGTGTGTATCATTTTTGTATTAATGCGTGTGTGTTTCCTGTTTGTATTAACTTTGTTTATGTGTGTGTGAGTGTATCCCGTTGTGTTTCTTGTTGTGTTTCTATCCGAGATATCTTTTGTTGTATAATGAATTGCCGTTACTCAGATAATACAGATTTATTATGAAATGAATCATTAACTATTAATTACATAACAAGTAGCAATTTTATCTTTCAAGGGCTCTTAATCTAGGGTTTTATATTTATGTCGCAATATTACTTTCACGTGTTCGTGTCTCACCGCCACGACCTTCGGCCCCACCTGATCTAAAGAATAAACCAACAACACAGAATCATGCAATTTGATCCAATCCTGTTTGTATTTATGTTGTATATATTTTTGTATGTTTCTAGCTTGTAATTGTGGTTTGTGTGTATCCTGTTTGTATTAATGTTATGTGTGCTTCCTGTTGTGTTTTTTTCTATATATGCGAAGGTGCGTGTGTGTGTGTGTTTTTCCACAGAATCATCCACTTTGAACCAACTACTCTAAATAAATTTGTGATATCAGTAACTACTGGAAGCGAGAGTTAACTTGTCATTTATTAACAACTACCTAGTTTGTGATATCAGCATCCACTGGAAGCCAACGTTAGCTTGTCATCTACCAACAACTACCTAGTTTGTGATATCAGCATCCACTGGAAGCCAACGTTAACTTGGCATCTACAAACAACTACCTTGTCTGTGAAATGAGTATCCACTAGAAACAAACGTTAATTCGTTAATCAACAACTACCTAGTCTGTGATATCAGCATCTACAATAATTTTCCTATATACCGAGATATATTCGGCTTATCGGAAACTAGCGAAGATTACCGAACATGTATCTCTCTAACATTGTTTTGAGTTCACTTAATTTTAATCATTTTAGTAAATTACAGAGAAATAATAATTAGAATAACAAACTATCTCACTTAATTAAACGAGAAAATAAATTAATTTTGTCTAGAGCTGAAACTCGAATATGAGATATTATTCAGGTCAAACACTAAGGAAAAGTCTCATATCAACTTGTATAGTGTTGGCAAAGTTAAAAAGAACGGATTTCAAAAATTTTGAATCAGTGTTTTGGGGATATTAAGGCATGTATCTACCCCGTAATGCTTGGGTAAACGTCGTCCGATAAACCATTCCCTACCCCGTGACGCCTGGGTAAACGTCGTCCGATTAACCAGTCCCTACCCCGTAACGCCTGGGTAAACGTCGTCCGATAAACCAGTCCCTACCCCGTAACGCCTGGGTAAACGTCGTCCGATAAACCATTCCCTACCCCGTAACGCCTGGGTAAACGTCGTCCGATAAACCATTCCCTACCCCGTAACGCCTGGGTAAATGTCGTCCGATAAATCAGTTCCTACCCCGTAATGCCTGGGTAAACGTCGTCCGATAAACCAGTTCCTACCCAATGCCTCTGACGTCATGGATGGAATATCAGAACTGGGTTTGCAGTTGATCCTTTTCATTTTTAGACTTTTTTTAAAACCTAGTTCTGATAACCTATCAGAATATTACGCCGGACGAACCGGGCTAAACTAAGCTAACATCACTGATATGTCGTCTAGGAGGCATCTACTGGAAAGAAAATGTCAAGACTTATTTAGAAAATGTAATAATAATATGGAATGGTCAGCATATGTCCACGTTATCTAATTAGAACGTGAGAAATTTAACGTCTGAATAAAAATAGTGGACCAGCAATGACCTGCCTTATCAGTGTTTGGAAATTCTTTCCATGAGGGAATATAATCATCCAATTATTCACTTTCCACGTACCTATTGATACAGTCCAGTTATCGAGATAACAAACCCAACGAGCATTATGTCCTAGTACTCTATACCTTTCTAATTCAATAAAATAAAATTGTTTTGGCCTTCTGTTCTGTGTTTATTGGGCCAATAAAAGAACACACATGGCTCGTGAGTATGAATTATATCAAGTAGATGGAACACAGAATAATCTAAAATATTGTGTTTTATGAATTCATAAATCACTTAATCAAGTTAAAAAATCGATTTTATGATCATGAAATAACATAGTTTTTCTGTTCTTGACATTAACTATCGTTCTAAATAACACCTACTACCGACTACTAGTATACAATCGAAAGATTGTCACTGCTAGTTTTATTATTATTATTATTATTATGACTTATACTGCATGCGTCTGGAAGCCATATGTTCTTGTAATTTCCGCGTGTTTTTATTCTGAAACCAGACGTTGGACTAGATTCGTTTCGCCTGCTACAAGAACAATATTAATGGTGATGACTTACATATTAAGAAACATTCTGATCGCAGAATATTTTCGATTTTTCGAAAATGTCCTTGTCCCATTTGCCTCTATTCGATTCGATCCCATCTGCTATTGATGTATGACACGTCACTTTAAAGCAACAATATTTGAGAAACTGCATATGAAGATCGTTTTTTCTGTCTATACAAGGTGTGGTTTTTACAAGTGTCAATATGAATCAATATTCAATTATCAAATTTAGCTTGTAATGATTTACAATGCACCAATATAATATCGCTATTTGATTTAGCGTACAACCATAGTGTTACTTTATATCAAAAAGGGTAAGTCTGTAAATTGTTAATCCAATGTAAAAAGTATACTATCTCTTTGGGAAGACGGAAAAGGAGAAGAGTGAGTACAGAAAATGACATCTGAATGATATCTCTTCTCAGTTTGCGAATCGAAATGATCTCTTTACAAATCCAATATTTCATTAGATTAAATTGAAATTTTTCTCGAAGATGTATATTTTTGTGTAAATCTTCTGAAAAAATTATAAAAAGCGTGTCAACAATAATCTCTGTTTGTTAAATGGATAGTGAAACTACAATTTTAACGTTTTTAATTGAAAATAATAATTATCAATACTTGCGAATAGAGCCGAAACGCGAATTCGATCTGAATTTCCACTCGAATTTGCGGCCGAGAATCTCGTCTCGTGTATCTAGTTCGCCAAATCATTTAACCCATAAAGACTGCAAAGATATCTCCCATAGGCAATGAACAACGACCGTCGGAATATTTTACAGGGGTTGCTTACATTTCTTACAACTGACTATTTGGTTGGTATAGTTTAGATCAATGGTGGCTTACTGTTAGAGTGTCCCATTCGACCAGTTAGTTAGACAGGATAGTTTAGATCAATGGTGGCTCACTGTTAGAGTGTCTCATTCGACCAGTTAGTTAGACAGGATAGTTTAGATCAATGGTGGCTCACTGTTAGAGTGTCTCATTCCACCAGCTAGTAAGACAGGATAGTTTAGATCAATGGTGGCTCACTGTTAGTGTGTCTCATTCCACCAGTTAGTTAGACAGGATAGTTTAGATCAATGGTGGCTCACTGTTAGAGTGTCTCATTCCACCAGTTAGTTAGACAGGATAGTTTAGATCAATGGTGGCTCACTGTTAGAGTGTCTCATTCCACAAGCTAGTTAGACAGGATAGTTTAGATCAATGGTGGGTCACTGTTAGAGTGTCTCATTCCACAGCTAGTTAGACAGGATAGTTTAGATCAATGTGGCTCACTGTTAGAGTATCTCATTCCACCAGCTAGTTAGACAGGATGTTTAGTCAATGGTGCTCACTGTTAGAGTGTCTCATTCCACAAGCTAGTTAGACAGGATAGTTTAGATCAATGGTGCTCACTGTTAGAGTGTCCCATTCGACCAGTTAGTTAGACAGGATAGTTTAGATCAATGGTGGCTCACTGTTAGAGTGTCTCATTCCACCAGTTGGTTAGACAGGATAGTTAGATCAATGGTGCTCACTGTTAGAGTTTCTCATTCCACCAGTTAGTTAGACAGGATAGTTTAGATCAATGGTGGCTCACTGTTAGAGTGTCTCATTCCACCAGTTAGTTAGACAGGATAGTTTAGATCAATGGTGGCTCACTGTTAGAGTGTCTCATTCCACCAGTTAGTTAGACAGGATAGTTTAGATCAATGGTGGCTCACTGTTAGAGTGTCTCATTCCACCAGTTAGTTAGACAGGATAGTTTAGATCAATGGTGGCTCACTGTTAGAGTGTCTCATTCGACCACCTAGTTAGACAGGATAGTTTAGATCAATGGTGGCTCACTGTTAGAGTATCTCATTCCACAAGCTAGTAAGACAGGATAGTTTAGATCAATGGTGGCACACTGTTAGAGTGTCTCATTCGACCAGCTAGTTAGACAGGATAGTTTAGATCAATGGTGGCTTACTGTTAGAGTGTCTCATTCGACCAGTTAGTTAGACAGGATGGTTTAGATCAATGGTGGCTCACTGTTAGAGTGTCTCATTCCACCAGTTAGTTAGACAGGATAGTTTAGATCAATGGTGGCACACTGTTAGAGTGTCTCATTCGACCAGTTAGTTAGACAGGATGGTTTAGTATCAATGGTGGCTCACTGTTATGTTATCTCATTCCACAAGCTAGTTAGACAGGATGTTTAGATCAATGGTGACATCTGTTAGCCAGTGTCTCATTCGACGCTAGTTGGATACGGTTTAGACCAATGTACCACTGATTAAGTTGTATATATCCAAAGCTATCGGTTAGAAGTAGTTTATCAATTGTCACTGATTAAATGTCTCAATTCAACAGCTAGTAGACGGATGCGTTAGATTGGTACTGTCAAGTGTCTATTCACATGTTAGGACAAGATGGTTAGATTCATTGAGCTATCTGTAGAGGTTCCAGAGTTACGACAGATCCGTAGATCTATCTCACATTGTTCGATTGTCTTCATTGCCAATTATTCGACATGATAGTTTAATTTCAATGTGTCACTGTTAGATGTCTCAATTCGATCCAGTTGTTAGACAGATCGGTTAGTCATTGCGTACTGTCCGAGTTGCTCATTCGACTTGATTAGTTAGACAAAGTTAGATCGATTTTTGACATCTGTGAGTGTCACATGATCCGAGTTGATCTTCGACATTGATCCGAGTTATCTTCGACATTGATCCGAGTTATCTTCGACATTGATCCGAGTTGTCTTCGACATTGATCCGAGTTGTCTTCGACATTGATCCGAGTTGATCTTCGACATTGATCCGAGTTAGCTTCGACATTGATCCGAGTTGTCTTCGACATTGATCCGAGTTAGTCTTCGACATTGATCCGAGTTATCTTCGACATTGATCCGATTTAGTCTTCGACATTGATCCGAGTTATCTTCGACATTGATCCGAGTTGATCTTCGACATTGATCCGAGTTGTCTTCGACATTGATCCGAGTTGTCTTCGACATTGATCCGAGTTGTCTTCGACATTGATCCGAGTTGTCTTCGACATTGATCCGAGTTATCTTCGACATTGATCCGAGTTATCTTCGACATTGATCCGAGTTATCTTCGACATTGATCCGAGTTATCTTCGACATTGATCCGAGTTATCTTCGACATTGATCCGAGTTGTCTTCGACATTGATCCGAGTTATCTTCGACATTGATCCGAGTTATCTTCGACATTGATCCGAGTTGTCTTCGACATTGATCCGAGTTATCTTCGACATTGATCCGAGTTATCTTCGAAACGTAACAGTAACTTAACAATAGTATATATAAACCTATGGATAAAAAAAATTAAATACGACAGAAACGACGAGTGTTGAAAACAGTTTTATATAAAATTTCAAATATCAGAGTTGACAAGGAAATAACGCATTGAATGTTAAATATTACGGGCATTTTGATAATATTTTGACGTGAAATTTCTAATTATGTAAAAACATGACAATAAACCAGGAAATTAAAACCAAATTAACGGTGTGAACTCTACAAAATGGCCATAAACAATTTAATAATGTCCTCAAAATTTTGTTAATAATTGTTGATTTTAGAATAATTTATTCTTGGTTATAATACTTTTCATTAAGAAAATCAAATCCAAATCCCTTGGAGAAGACAATAGACAATTGGTGGTTATGTAAAATTGGTGTAATTTAGACAAATTTTCACTCCTAGGATTGAATATACAGAATCTTAGTGTGAGTTATTGCAGTGGGGAAAAATATTATTATACCATTTTATAATTTCAAAAGAGAATATTTCCCGGTAAATATTGATATATCAACATCAATGTTCTACTAATAGTTTTAAAATGGTGATATGTGGAGGAAAAATAATATTTTATATAAACACATTTACTACCTGAAATCTGACTGAAAAAATAAAAAACCTGTTTTTAAAATGATTACATGTATATTTTTTATTTATATTAATAAAGTCAATGGATGGTTTGGTTTCGCCCAACACAAACCAACCCCACCCTCTCCGTCCACCTCCACCCCGGTTTCTTATTCCATATCGTTGCCTAGTGATGTTGATCTGCCTTGTCAATTAAGAGGCAGTCATTCGGTCCCTTCACCTTTAAAATTTTGATTAACTTTACGACACAAGATAAAATAAAAAGAAATGAAAGACCTGGAGCTGTTTTTTAATAAGAAACTTTTATTTGACCTTTTAAAAGAAATGTAGACGTCTGAATAAATACGATAGAAAAGTAAAACTATGTAACATATTCTTACCAGCTGATCATTATACTGTACACATATAACCAGAAATATTGACACACTTTCTCCCTTCTTATTGAGACAAAACGTTTCGAATCTTTAATTACAAAAACTTACAAAACTGTCCGCTTTCTTCATTGAACACCATTACATCACGTTCGTCTTCTGTAGACAAAGAGTAGAGACAAAAACAATCAAGGGATTCAAGTGGAGTTTTTCTTTGCATGCAATCACGTGACTGTGCAGTGGAATCACATGACCTTTTTTCTTGGAATCACGTGACTGTGCTTCAGGAATTTCATGACTGTAGGTTTTGAAATTACATGACAAATTGCATTCTGGGAATCACGTGACTATATTTTGGGAATCACATCACTGTATTCTGGGAATCACGTGACTGTGTTCTGGATAAAACGCAACTGCGTTCTGGGAATCACGTGACGGTGTTCTGGAATTATAGAGCTGTGTTCTAAAAATTGCTTAGGGTTTCTGTGTTCTGAGAATCACGTGACTTTATTCTGGGAATCACTTGACTATATTTTGGGAATCACGTGTCTGTAATGTTTGCCTATTGACAAGCCTGGGATTGAACAATGTGTGTTTATTTGTTTACAGTCATTCAACCTAACCTTCTCATTGTTTGTATACATTTCAACATCTTAAGCTCCATTTACACCATGCCCCTCATTGCGCACTGCATAGATTTGCATAACAACATATGTCAAATACAAAATCCAGTTGTCTTTGAATTAAGTTATGTTTTACATGTCAATGCTTTCAATAGACTTCCAACTATAAACATTACATAGAGAATTAAATAAGACATATATGCTGTAATATTATTGATATTGCAAATTGTTTAAACATTCTTTCTCGTTTGTTAAGTTTGGTATGAGATATTTACCTTGGTGTACTGACTGCCCTGTAGACGTCAAACGGTAACCAAAGTGGTAACCACCCTATCTGTAGGCATCAAACGGAAACCAGGTAACCACCTTGGTGTACTGACTGCCCTGTAGACATCAAACGTTAACCAAAGTTGTAACCACCCTTGCTGTAGGCATCAAACGGAAACCAGGTAACCATCTTGGTGTACTGACTGCCCTGTAGACATCAAACGTTAACCAAAGTTGTACCCTTAACCGGTAGGCACCTTTGTGTACTGATTGCCCTGTAGACATCAAACGGTAACGACCCTTACTGTAGGCATCAAAAGGTAACCAGGTAACCACCTTGGTAACCTCTTTTACTGTAGACATCAAACGGTAACGAAAGTTGTAACCACCTTACTGTAGGTTACACACGGTAACCATATAACCACCTTGGTAACCACCCTTACCTTAGACATCATACGGTAACCATCTTGGTAACCACCCTTACTGTAGGCATCAAACGCTAACCAGGTAACCACCTTGGTAAACACCCTTACCTTAGACATCAAACGCTAACCATCTTTGTAACCAAACTTACTGTAGACAACAAACGGTAACCACCTTAGTTACCGCCGTTACCTTAGACATCAAACGGTAGCCGCCTTTACTGTGGACATCAAATAGGCGATGTATTCATCGGATACTATATTTATATTCTTTATTTGTTATGAAGATTATGATGACTTTGGTGATAAAACTAACCAGCTGTAATTACATCTAATCCATTTTAACTTGCTTATTATAATGAAAAGAATAATTTTGATCCACACACCTCCTACAATATCGCATAGATATTAATACACTACAACAGTCTAATAATTATGTAACGCACCAGCGATCAATATCCTCCAGTTACCGATTATATTCCTATTGTTTACTGATTTACTCGTATTATATTTATACAAAGACTGCATATACATTTTCAGTCACGATCTCACTGAAATGCAATATTTTGATAAAAAAAACATGTATCTTAAATGAATTTATTTGAAAAATATATACATTGAAAACTGACAGCGTCTATAGGGGTACCCCCAACTTTAGTTCTAACAGTTCTTCGGTTTTTGCCCACTGTTTCCAACGTGAACCAAATCAACCCTCTCAAATGCTCCGCGGAAGTCCATGTATATCTGTGGTTCCTGCAGTTCCACCAAAACTAAAGTTTTGAAGTCACTGGTCACTAAGACCTTCATTCCTTTAGTGTAACAAGCAAATTGTGGGATTAGTGACGTCATCAAACACTTAGTTTTTCTGGAATTACAGGAACCACAGACGTCTGTTTGAAAATTGGAATGGTTCAAATTGATGACATTACTGTTACTTATTCGCGTGTTTTATTACGATTTTATTTTAGGGAATAATTTTAAGTCAGAAACTAATACTAAGTGATCACGTGACAATTTGAACATAGTTCCGGTACAAAATGGCTGCCATTCATCCTATGTTACAGAGCAACGCCGTTTGTTGTTACGTCATTCTGTGACTATTACTTCACTACAACAGCTACAACTACACGTCTAACCGTTTACCTGTAAGCGTTTCATCAGACAAAACTTTGGTTTGAGTTAAATTTAAAATAATAGACATAGAATGGTCGTGAGTTCATAACGTACATCGGATTTTACAACAATATTACGGTTAAAATAAATATTAGAAAAGCTACTAATCTTCTTACTAAACCATGAATAAACCTCAATTAATTTACATTACAACCGTTAAATAAAACAATAATGAGTTAGTGTCTAAAACCTGGTTCCTCGGTCAGTGCTTTCTGAAGAATTGGTATCTTGCCGGTATTTATGAATTCCAATGTATTTTCACAAATTATTATAGTCGACAGAGAATACCTGGACCAAACCTCGTCCGATCAGAATACAAACCATCTTCACAATGTCCAGTTATTACAAACTTCATCTTATACATCTTTACAATTTCAAGCTATTACAAACTTCATCTTATACATCTTCACAATGTCAAGTTATTACAAACATCATCTTATACATCTTCAAAATGTTGAGATATTACAAACTTCATCTTATACATCTTCACAATGTCAAGCTATTACAAACATCATCTTATACATCTTTACAATGTCAAGCTATTACAAACTTCATCTTATACATCTTCACAATGTCAAGCTATTACAAACTTCATCTTATACATCTTCACAATGTCAAGCTATTACAAACTTCATCTTATACATATTTACAATGTCAAGCTATTACAAACTTCATCTTATACATCTTTACAATGTCAAGCTATTACAAACTTCATCTTATACATCTTCACAATGTCAAGCTATTACAAACTTCATCTTATACATATTTACAATGTCAAGCTATTACAAACTCATCTATACATCTTTACAATGTCAAGCTATTAAAACTTCATCTTATACATATTTACAATGTCAAGCTATTACAAACTTCATCTATACCTTACATATGCTTACAAATCACTTATAATCAATGTTGAGCTATTACAAACTTCATCTTATACATCTTCACAATATCAAGCTATTACAAACTTCATCTTATACCTTGACTTCAATAGCCACCTTTCCTGTCTCACAGAATGCAGCTATATAATGATTGGATTGTACGCTAAGGAATATAGCCAATCAGAGTCCTCGACAGTGCTCAAATAATGAATTATATTGTATTAAAATGGCGAGAACCCAACATATTTAGTTTTACGTTACTCTTCTACACCTAGGTATGATAGACAACATCATAACGTACGCAATGAGGGAAGTTTTCGCCAGGCCAGGGACAGGGACAAGTGGATTCTGTTTTTCGATTACCAATTAACACGAACAACCTGTAGCACACGTACGACAAGCCGTATTTGCCCCCTGACCTACCCTCTACGTGTACGTATGTCTCCATCAAGCCGCGGTGACATATTTGCGTGTGAACACGGCCTCTAGAAGCAATGTGTACACTGTAGTTTATGCCCTGTCTTCCGTGTTGATTGTATTGCCTAACATCATTTGTTTTACGGTTTTTGTTTGGTGATGATTTGTGTTGTTTAATCAAATGACTCAGTACAGATACAGCGACGTGGTGAATATTAAACATGTGTTTTAGTCAGTTGAAGTCGTAAAAATGAAGTTTTGGATTAACATTTTAAGGTTTTGCATATACTGTGATGTAAAATAAAACCCGAAATGGAATATTCGTTTGAATTAAGGCAGTCATCCATGACAAAACGGAATAGTTGTGTTAAAATTGTTGAAATAGTGCAGTATAATCGTGGTGAATTCGTGAAATGAAATGAATGGAGTATTACCTCCTACTGTTGATTAATAAATAAGTGTCCTGTAGATCAAAAGGAATGTTCTTTGAAATCGGTTGCTATCGTCGGTACGTATTTGTTTTATTCATTGTAGACGAACTATACCCTGGTTTTGACATTTTGATAGTGATATAGATGGGTAAACTGTTGAGGCGCCTGCTTGAACTGAGGGTATAATTAATATGTTTATTCCGATACAAATTTTACTTAAATTAGACACTATCGGGGGGTGGGTCACGATTTTTCGAATACAAGAGTAGTCGGGCTATCTGCCGAATACCTTCCATTACAATTTTCACATTTTTTCCCTGTGCCTTGCAAACTTTCAAGTAAGTGTGAAAGTCCGATGACCTTGAATCAGTCATCTTCACTCATAATTCCAGTCCACCCAGCTGTAAATGGGTATGGATACTCCGGGAAAGATTAATGCCATGAGGTTTAGCCAAGGATCAGCTGGTAGAAAGGATCCCTGTCACGGCGGACTTGTGAACCTAAGTTATTATTCTTGTAATATATAGTTGTTTGTTTCTTTCTTTCTTTTAATGTGCATCTACCGCGTCTACACTCGATAGTGTATCATGCCGAATTTGATAAAACAGAAAGTTCTGTTTAAAGTGTTCTATTGAAAGAGAGATATAAATTAATGTAAAATTAAATGTTTCATGTTTACAGTTAAGGTTAATTAATGTTTGAAGGCTACCGAGATCGTTACTATGAAAAACTGACTTCAAAGACACATGGATTTTTGCCTCAAACTAAAATAACGTTACTCACGGTCTTGACGATGAGGTCTTTTATTTTTTTGTAATGATCGGTTACGAATTATATTTTTTATTTATTTATCTCAAGCTTTACTACTATATATCAATAATAATCGTTATAGTGTTTGTAGATTTATAACACGTCAATAAACTCTGTTAAGGTTTGTAATGATCCGCAAAATTCACTTATTTGCATAATTTCACCTGACATGTAGGAGTTGAGATCTTAATAAAAAAAAAGGTACAAACAAAATCGTCGAAATAAGATTATCAGTATATGACTTCTCTAATATCCCAACGTCCATTTAAATCCAGGAATGTGATATACTTCGGGTTAAGGTGAAGAACCTGTTCATAGAGTTGATGTTGCTGCGCTTAAACACGATCTTTTTTATACAGAAATAAAAATTACTAGAGCTGCGATAGATGCAAAATTTTTTGGAACTTCTAGCCAAGGTCTCAATCAACCGTTTTTATACAAACTTAAACGGTTAAAATTTGGTTTGAGATATTCATTATTGATTCTAGTCCATTTAAAAATGTTTGGTATATATTTGATATTTTCTAGATAACTGTTAATAACACCTGTAACTCACTCTTAACACTATAATTCTGAACTTTTTAAATTTGATTTAGAATGTTTTTTATTTAAATTTTAGAATTGAACTGGCGTTTAACTAACCATGTCACATATCGTTCTAAAGTGAACACCGTGTACATCCTCTCTCTGAAAACCAAGTTGATGTGAGATACGTTTAATTTGAGGAATTTAAAATATATTCATTCATTATTGTCATATATCTTTTAAAACAGAATCCCATGCCCATCGTTTATTAGAGAATGTGGTATTATCTATAATTTCGGAAGTTGATATATTTCACCCAATATCAGCATATCTATAGATAGCACAGGTCAAGGACATTGTGAACTGAAAATGTCAATGGCGAAGGAATTAGAATGAGGCTAAAATGTGTGGCTATAAGATGACGGCTCATGTATCACTTCCGGTCAAGATATTTTTCTTCTACGTGGATTGTAATTATATACGATAGACAATATACGTCGACATTTTTAATCTACACCGGAAGTGGGGGCACCAGTCGTGATTTTGAAAAACCTGCTACTTGTCTATATTCTGATTGATCAGAAAATAAGCAACAAAGTTAGAAATTTTGAATTTTTGGAGGAATTTTTGTTCAAATCCTTTTGGAAAAAAAATACAAAATTAAAAAATTCGAAATGCACCAAATACATTTTTAACAATTAACATATTAAAGAAAATTTGAGGTAAAACGATCCAGAAATAAACCACACGCATTGTGCAATATGTCATTTCCGGTTTAACAAAGATTTGGTTTCAGATACTCACTTGGTGGTTCACTCTAGAAAGACTAGAAATACTATACCATTTTCTGTTTTTGCTGGAGGCCTAATAAATAAATATATAACACCAAAAAACCGAACCTGCTCTCGCCGAATCCGGGGTGATGCAAAACTTTTGATGAACATTTCAGCACCTACATCCATCTTGTTTTTATATTATTGTAGGTTTAGAACGTTTACAGTTAACGTGGGATAGCAGCTAACACAGTGGAATGAATGACAAAAATGGAGATTATCAAACGAAAATTAAGTTATTGTAGATATGGGTTTACTCTTCATTATTGGAGTATTTTTTGGAAGTATCGGAATGTTTTATAAAAGTGAGTAAACGACAATTTAAATTTTGAAATAGAGTTTCACAATGTGTGATCTTCAGACAACTAAAACAGAACCTGAAACATGTTGTTACTCAGAGTTTCACACTGTGTGATCTTCAGACAACTAAAACAGAACCTGAAACATGTTGTTACTCAGAGTTTCACACTGTGTGATCTTCAGACAACTAAAACAGAACCTTAAACATGTTGTTACTCAGAGTTTCACGCTTGTGATCTTCAACAACTAAAACAGAACCTGAAACATGTTGTTACTCAGAGTTTCACACTGTGTGATCTTCAGACAACTAAAACAGAACCTGAAACATGTTGTTACTCAGAGTTTCACACTGTGTGATCTTCAGACAACTAAAACAGAACCTGAAACATGTTGTTACTCAGAGTTTCACACTGTGTGATCTTCAAACAACTAAAACAGAACCTGAAACATGTTGTTACTCAGAGTTTCACACTGTGTGATCTTCAGACAACTAAAACAGAACCTGAAACATGTTGTTACTCAGAGTTTCACACTGTGTGATCTTCAGACAACTATAACCATTACATGGTATTTCAGACTCTGTCTCGACATCTGTTGAACATATTGGTTTCTACAAGAATAAAGGTTTATATTATTCACGTAGCTGAAATCTTAGTAGAAACACTGCCTAAACCTGGTTGTGTTAAATAAAAAATACATGAACATCCTAGTTTGAAATGTTCGACTCCAGGACACGCCCAGGATGAAAGTTAGTTTTATTTATTTACACTTCCGGACTTACACTACAGACAACCGCCAATGTACCAAGTAAAGTTCTCTTTGCCTATGAACCGACATATTAGATTTTTAGAAAAAAAAATAGAGAATCAAATACAAGCAATTTCTTGTCCAATCCCAAACATGGATTATAGACATTCTGTGTAGTTGTTATAAAGGAGTGAAAGATAACATGTTGTCGAACACACCAGCTCAGGAATTAGACATTTTTTTACCGTTTAGAGGATTGAAACAAGAAATCTTCTAGAGTATTTCAAGAATAAGTATCGTGTTAAACACGAACTAGGTTGTTTTTGTGATTTCGTTATGGGGTCAATTTGTAATTCGGTTTTGGGACCATTTTGCCATTTGGTTTTGGAACCATTTTATCAATCAGTTTTGTTGCTATTTTGTAATTCGGTTTTGGGACCGGTTTAGTAACCATTTTGTAATTCGGTTTTGGGACCGGTTTAGGAACTAATTTATAATTTTTTATGTTACTATTTTGTCATTTGGTTTTGGAACCAGTTTCGGGACCATTTTTTAACTCGGTTTTGGGACTGTTTTGTATTTCTGTTTTGGGACCGGTTTTGGAAACATTTTTTAATTCGGTTTTGGGACCATTTTGCCATTTGGTTTTGGAACCATTTTATCAATCAGTTTTATTGCTTTTTTGTAATTCGGTTTTGGGACCGGTTTAGTAACCATTTTGTAATTCGGTTTTGGGACCGGTTTAGGAACTAATTTATAATTTTTTATGTTACTATTTTGTCATTTGGTTTTGAAAAAGTTTCGGGACCATTTTATAACTCGGTTTTGGGACTGTTTTGTATTTCTGTTTTTGGGACCGTTTTGGGATTCTGTTTTGGGACCATTTTGCCATTTGGTTTTGGGACCATTTTGCCATTTGGTTTTGGGACCATTATTGTTTACCATTTCGGTTTTGGGACCATTTTGCCATTTGGTTTTGGGACCATTTTGTCATTCGGTTTTGGGACCATTTTGTCATTTGGTTTTGGGACCATTTTGTCATTCGGTTTTGGGACCATTTTGTCATTCGGTTTTGGGACCATTTTGTTATTTTGTTTGTATCATTGTGTGATGACGTTTTTGGGATCATTTTGTTTATTTCAATATTTGCTACTTTATTTTAGTTGATCCGCTGTAAATATCAAGTGGAAACTAATAACTTTCATTAAATACAAATGTGCTTTGTTTGAGAGTTAAATTCAGTTAAGTTAATCTGGTGGGACCGAGCCACATCGATCATCTATAATTGATATATATAAACGAATATACGGACGAACAAAAGACTTTACGTAATTTAACGTGTTGTACTGAAACACGTATTGAGTGGTGTCGTTTTACCACACTGAGATCAAAGATGACCCATCGTCTTCATGTCACACAGAGAAAATAGTGGGCGGTCAATATTTGATGTAGATGGTCAATATTGAGCATCAATTTCTATATCAACATTCTCGTGTGGGTTCTTACTACTATGTGGCGTCGCGAGTACAAACAATCACAGTCGGATTCTATAATTTCACACTCTAGTTTTACTACACCTTAGTGGCCGTAATCAAAACCGACACCGATCTACTCTCGGAAACACAGATTCAGCATTTATCTTACCCTGAGGAAGTTTCAAAAAATGAAAGAAATGAATCGAGTTTTACGTCCTACTTCTCTGCGCCTTATGGGCTAACGAAGGCGGGCAACGCCATGCAGTGTGCTATGAGGAAATTTTGGCAGGACTGCGACATTAGCCAGCTTGATTTATATTTCCAACTGTCGAGGGATCTTTAACGTGCACAGCCTGAAGCACACGGGGCCAAAGGAGGTTTCAAGTATTTTTACGAGAATTGGAATATCATAACATTCGGTAATTTGTATACGCCCACATGAAATGGGGGGCGTATATTGTCGTCACCCACATCCGTCCGTCCGTCCGTCCGTCCGTCCGTCCTTCCGTCCGTCCGTCCGTCCGTCCGTCCACAATTGCTCGTAAACACTCTACATGGTGTAATTCTTGACGGATTTAGATGAAACTTAATATGAGTGTTTATGATCACGCAAAGATGAACCCTATTGAAAATCAGCGAAATCGGAAAAAAATTAGTATGAGTTCGTGCCCTTGTTCTTGAATGGCTCGTAAACACTCTACAACGTGCAACTCTTGACCGATTTTGATGAAACTTGGTGTGAGAGTATGTTATATCTCAAGGATAAACCCTATCGAAAATCAGCGAAATCGAAAAACATTTAGTATGAGTTATTGCCCTTGTTCTTGAAAACGCGTTCAATTTTAGCTTGTAAACATTCTTGAGAGAACAATTTTTAATGGATTTTAATGAAACTTGGCCGGAGTATTTGTTATCACCCAAGGATGAAGCCTATTGAAAACCAGTCAAATCGAGTTATTGACCGATTTTGACGAAACTTGCTGAAATTGTTTAATATCACCCAAGAATGAACCCTTTTGAAAATAGCACATATCGAAATATATTTAATAGGAATTATTGCCTTTGTTCTATAAAATGTGTTGGATTTTTACCTTGTAAACACTCTACAAGTCACAATTGTTGAGCAATTTTGAAGTAACTTGGCATGAGTATTTGTAATCACCTAGGGATGCATCCTATTGAAATTCAGTTAAATCGAAAAATATTTAGTGTCAGTTATAGCCCTTGTTCTTGAAAACGCGTTCAATTTTAGCTTGTAAACACTCTAGAAAGAACAATTTTTAATGGATTTTGATTAACTTTGGCTTGAGTATTTGTTTTTACCCAAGGATGAACCTTATTGAAAATCAAATAAATCGAAATATATTTTGTGTCAGTTATTGCCCTTGTGTTTGAAAACGGGTTTAACTTTTTGGCTAATAAACACTCTAGAAGGTACAATTCATGACCAATGTTGACAAAACTCGCTGAAATTGTTGGATATCGCAAGGGATGAGCCTAATTGAAAAGTAAAAATATCAAAATATATCTAATATGAATTATTTTTTTAAGACAAAATTTTCTGAAAAATCTTTAGATCTTAATGAGTATCAACTCTATCTACTCAAAAATGCAAACATTGAAAGCCGATATTCAGAAAACAATTCCTTTTTTAAGGGGAAAAAAAAATTAGAAAATTCTATATCATCGAAAATTTTAAAACATTTACATGTTCTGATACCCACCCTTTAAATTTTATTGTTATCTTTTCTGTATCCTTTTTTTCCTTTAAAACCAAACCTTGCAAAAAAAAATATAATGTATTTTGTTCTGAATAACCTTAGAAAGTATATATTCCTGTACAACTATGTTATGTCTTAAATTTGACAATAAATAAAAAAAAAAAAATAAAAATTTTAAATAAATATAGAATTATTGCCCTTGTTCTTTTAAACGCTTTCGATTTTTGTCTCGTAAACACTCTCATGGCACAATTCTTGATGGATTTTGATGAAACTTGGTGTGAGAGTGTGTTATAACTCAAGGATGAACCCTATTGAAAATCAGCGAAATCGAAAAAATTTTTAGTATGAGCTACTGCCCTTGTTCTTGAAAACGCTTCAATTTTAGCTTGTAAACACTCTAGAAAGAAGTATTCTTAATGGATTTTGATTAACTTTGGCTTGAGTATTTGTTTTTACCCAAGGATGAACCCTATTATAAATCAAATAAATAGAAAATATTTAGTGTCAGTTATAGCCCTTGTTCTTGAAAACGCGTTCAATTTTAGCTTGTAAACACTCTAGAAAGAACAATTTTTAATGGATTTTGATGTAACTTGGCTGGAGTATTTGTTGTCTCCCAAGGATGAACCCTATTGAAAATCGAAAAATATTTAGTACAAGTTATTGACCTTGTTTTTGAAAACGCGTTCAATTTAACTCGTAAACACTCTAGAAAGAACAATTTTGAATGGATTTTGATGAAACTTGGCTTAAGTATTTTTTTTCTCACAAGGATAAACCCTATTGAAAATCAGATAAATCGAAAAATATTTAGTGTCAGTTATTGCGCCTGTTTTCAAAAACGCTTTCAACTTTTGGCTTGTGAACACTCTAAACATTCCTTTTGACAAAACTCGCTGAAATTGTTTAATATCAACCAAGGATGAGCCTTATTAAGAATTAAAAATATCAAAATATTATTAAGGGTGAACCCTATTGCAAATTCTAAAAATACCGAAAAATATTTAATGAGTTGTTATTAGGTACAATTCTTGACAGTTTTTAATGAAACTATAGACCCTAGAAAAAATAGGTTGGAAGGTTGAATATTTCATTCCACTTATTGTAACAGTGGGCGTATATTACCTTGCCTGGCAAGCTATCTTTAAAATTAATAGTACAATTTCTAATTCAATACAAGACAAATTTTGTTGTTATATTGTTTATTATCACCCATAAAAATAAGAAAGAAATGTATAACTGAAGGTTGAATATTTCATACTGGTGATTGTTACTGTATTGTTACATATATTGTATTTCAAACCAAGGTTGCCAGTGAGCGTATATCAGTCTATCTGACAAGCTATCTGTTTAGTTTGTATGTGTGTTTTTCATTAATTCTATATCAATAATATTGGATATTATATTTGTTTTCACTCGACCCTGGAGTCTCAAATATCAATTATACTGTCCCAGGTGCCTGCTAGAACATAATTCAATCCACCAGAGACTTCTTAATTACCCGAAACACAATACTACTTTCATTTTCATCAGCAACTTTAACTCCCAAAAGAGTTCCAATAGAATATATTATTAGATCATATTCAATGGCCATAAACCTAATTTGATCATAGTACTGATTAATACAAGACAATCGATATAAATCTTACAACAAGCTAGACAAACATATTCTGCCCTATAATAATCTAAATCTATTCACATTATGTCTGTAGTTCCCGCAATTCAACTAGCTAGACAAACAGAGCGGTTAGAGCGTTGGTTCTTTACGTCATGACGTCATTTGCTTAGTGATCCTGAAAATGTCGGACGTGGGCTCTAATCTAGATCGACGTGTGAAAGTCCAATGACCTTGATTGGGTACGGATAATCCGAGAAAGATCAATGCCAGCTGGTCACGGCGGACTTGTGAACCTAAATTGTTCTCCTTGTAAAATATAGTTCTTTCTTTCTTTCCTACCCTATAACAATCTAGATATAGAAACATTATGGGAAATTTGTCAGTCTGTTATAGCGGGGAATGTGTGCCAATAATAAATATATAGCTAATGCTATTATAAGTTCAATGTCGCTTATTTAAGAAGTTAAACCAAATGTTGAATGTCACGTTATTAAACCAATAATATCATTATCTACATAGCATTTCATATTGACACACATTCTCCTACCATAGTCTGTAGTTCCTGCAATTCCACAAACACTACGATATCAGTTGAATAAATAATACTACATGTACCACAAATAATATTTCAGACATCCACAACTAACGCATCTAATTATCCTAACCTTTAACTTGCACCTTGTTTTATCATAAATCTTTACTTTGTGACCTAGGCCAGTGCTTTTATGAGTTTATATTCTCATCTCCATCTAACATTACGATTTAAATAACGTCCCCTAGCATAAAATTGAATCTGATAATTTGGGTTTTTGGCCATAAGTGATATCATACAATCACAAAGCTTTAGTGGAATTACAAGAACCACAGACGTCTGATTAAAGTATTAGAATGGTGGAATGGTGTCCCCAAAAACATAAAGAGTCGAGGAAAATTTCTTTTACATTCTCTTTAAACCATCTGTTTTGTAGGTTTTGATATAACACGAAATTATGTTCAGACGTCGGAATCAGCTCCATCATATATATGGTCAGAGAGTGAGAAAAGACTTGGTATGTTGACTTTTAATATCACCTAATAAACGTAGATCATTTGTCGGAAGATCTCTATTTCAGTTTTTTCCTTCTGAAGTTAGACAAGTAGAGATCTTCAGACAACTGATCTATTTCAGTTTTTTCCTTCTGAAGTTAGACAAGTAGAGATCTTCAGACAACTGATCTATTTCAGTTTTTTTCCTTCTGAAGTTAGACAAGTAGAGATCTTCAGACAACTGATCTATTTCAGTCTATGTCTCTACTGAAGTTAGACAAGTAGAGATCTTCAGACAACTGATCTATTTCAGTTTTTTCCTTCTGAAGTTAGACAAGTAGAGATCTTCAGACAACTGATCTATTTCAGTTTTTTCCTTCTGAAGTTAGACAAGTAGAGATCTTCAGACAACTGATCTATTTCAGACTGTGTCCCTACTGAAGTTAGACAAGTAGAGATCTTCAGATAGCTGATCTATTTCAGTCTATGTTCCTACTGAAGTTAGACAAGTAGAGATCTTCAGACAACTGATCTATTTCAGTCTATGTCCCTACTGAAGTTAGACAAGTAGCGATCTTCAGACTACTGATCTATTTCAGTCTATGTCCCTACTGAAGTTAGACAAGTAGAGATCTTCAGACTACTGATCTATTTCTGTCTTTGTCCCTACTGAAGTTAGACAAGTAGAGATCTTCAGGCAACTGATCTATTTCAGTCTATGTCCTGCTAAAGTAAGACAAGTAGAGATCTCTAGACAACTGATCTATTTCAGTCTATGTTCCTACTGACGGTAGACAAGTAGAGATCTTCAGACATCTGATCTATTTCAGTCTTGTCCCTACCGAGGTTAGACAAGTAGAGATCTCTAGACAGCTGATCTATTTCTGTCTTTGTTCCTACTGAGGTTAGACAGGTAGAAATCTCTAGACGGCTGATCTATTTCAGTCTGTGTCCCTACTGAAGTTTAACAAGTAGAGATCTTCAGCCAACAGATCTATTTCGGTCTATGTCCCTACTGAAGTTAGACAAGTAGAGATTTTCAGACAACTGATCTATTTCAGTCTATGTCCCTACTGAAGTTAGACAAGTAGAGATCTTCAGTCAACTGATCTATTTCAGTCTATGTCCCTACTGAAGTTAGACAAGTAGAGATTTTCAGACAACTGATCTATCTCAGTCTATGTCACTACTGAAGTTAGGCAAGTAGAGATCTTCAGACAACTGATCTATTTCAGCCTGTGTCTCTACTGAAGTTAGACAAGTAGAGATCTTCAGGCAACTGATCTATTTCAGTCTATGTCCCTACTGAAGTTAGACAAGTAGAGATCTTCAGACAACTGATGTATCTCAGTCTATGTCACTACTGAAGTTAGACAAGTAGAGATCTTCAGGCAACTGATCTATTTCAGTCTATGTCACTACTGAAGTTAAAACAAGTAGAGATTTCCAGACAACTGATCTATTTCAGTCTATGTCCCTACTGAAGTTAGACAAGTAGAGATCTTCAGACAACTGATCTATTTCAGTCTGTGTCTCTACTGAAGTTAGACAAGTAGAGATCTTCAGGCAACTGATCTATTTCAGTCTATGTCCTACTGAAGTTAGGCAAGTAGAGATCTTCAGACAACTGATCTATTTCAGCCTGTGTCTCTACTGAAGTTAGACAAGTAGAGATCTCAGGCAACTGGTCTATTTCAGTCTATGTCCTACTGAAGTTAAACAAGTAGAGATCTTCAGGCAACTGATCTATTTCAGTCTATGTCCCTACTGAAGTTAGACAAGTAGAGATCTTCAGACAACTGATCTATTTCAGTCTATATCCCTACTGAAGTTAAACAAGTAGAGATCTTCAGGCAACTGATCTATTTCAGTCTATGTCCCTACTGAAGTTAGACAAGTAGAGATCTTCAGACAACTGATCTATTTCAGTCTGTGTCCCTACTGAAGTTAGACAAGTAGAGATCTTCAGACAACTGATCTATTTCAGTCTGTGTCCCTACTGAAGTTAGACAAGTAGAGATCTTCAGGCAATTGATCTATTTCAGTCTGTGTCCCTACTGAAGTTAGACAAGTAGAGATCTTCAGACAACTGATCTATTTCAGTCTATGTCCCTACTGAAGTTAGACAAGTAGAGATCTTCAGACAACTGATCTATCTCAGTCTATGTCACTACTGAAGTTAGGCAAGTAGAGATCTTCAGACAACTGATCTATTTCAGCCTGTGTCTCTACTGAAGTTAGACAAGTAGAGATCTCTAGACAACTGATCTATTTCAGTCCATGTCTCTACTGAAGTATGACAAGAAGAGATCTTCAGACAATTGATCTATTTCAGCCTGTGTCCCTACTGAAGTTAGACAAGTAGAGATCTTCAGACAACTGATCTATTTCAGTCTGTGTCCCTACTGAAGTTAGACAAGTAGAGATCTTCAGACAACTGATCTATTTCAGTCTGTGTCCCTACTGAAGTTAGACAAGTAGAGATCTTCAAAAAACTGATCTATATCAGTCTGTGTCCCTTCTGAAGTTAGACAAGTAGAGATCTTCAGACAACTGATCTATTTCAGTCTGTGTCCCTTCTGAAGTTAGACAAGTAGAGATCTTCAGACAACTGATCTATTTCAGTCTGTGTCTCTACTGAAGTTAGACAAGTAGAGATCTTCAGGCAATTGATCTATTTCAGTCTGTGTCTCTACTGAAGTTAGACAAGTAGAGATCTTCAGGCAATTGATCTATTTCAGTCTGTGTCTCCACTGAAGTTTGACAAGTAGAGATCTTTAGACAGCTGATCTATTTCAGTCTGTGTCTCCACTGAAGTTAGACAAGTAGAGATCTTCAGACAACTGCTCTGTTTCAGTCTATGTCTCTACTGAATTTTGACAAGTAGGGATTTTCAGACAACTGATCTATTTCAGTCTGTGTCTCTACTGAAGTTAGACAAGTAGAGATCTTCAGACAGCTGATCTATCTCAGTCTATGTCCCTACTGAAGTTAGACAAGTAGAGATCTTCAGACAACTGATCTATTTCAGTCTAGTCCCTACTGACGCTAGACAGATGATTTATATTTGAAGGAAATTTCGGATCGTTATTAAAAGACGTGTACTTGCCAAATTTTTGATGACATCGTTTGTTTATATTTGTGTAGATTTTACAATCTATAATTACAAAATATGTTGGTCGATTGAAATACTTTAATAATAAAATCAGAATAAGGCCTTAGATGGGTTTTCAGGTACTAACGTTATTTTCTTATTCCATATATTTCTATAGAAGACACATTACTAGTAAAGGGGTGTAACTCGTGTCCACAAAACTTGGTTAATTAGGTTAGTGACCAGTGAGATAGACTTTCTATTTGGTGTTATCTTGAAATGTTGTATCTTTTACTAATTTATGAATATTTGTGTCATTTCTACCGATCTTCTCCTTCACGGACGCATGCGTTCATTTATTCATTCATTCATTCCTTTTATAATTTTTTTCAGTTCCATTCCAAGAAAGTCCTCTGCGATCTTCGAACTCCCTATTTCCCGTCCAGTATGTTATGATTTTAAGCTACATGCGTAGTGGATCGTCTTTTACCGCAGATGTCATACAACATCACCCAGATACTTTTTATGCCTTTGAACCCTTAATATCACTTCACAGACGTTCTATAACTTATCTCAACGGTACACAAAGGTAACTATAGATAATAAAACCCGAACAACATAATAGCAACTGATGAACTTTTCAAGTGTGGAAGTTTATCAAAGATGCTTGAATATGGTGAATGGGGGGTGTGGTTTGGACATGATGAGAGAGGAAGTATGGTGAATGGGGTGTAGTTTAGACATGATGAGAGAGGAAGTATTGTGAATGGGGTGTAGTTTAGACACGATGAGAGAGGAAGTATGGTGAATGGGGTGTAGTTTAGACATGATGAGAGAGGAAGTATAGTGAATGGGGTGTAGTTTAGACATGATGAGAGAGGAAGTATGGTGAATGGGGTGTAGTTTAGACATGATGAGAGAGGAAGTATGGTGAATGGGGTGTAGTTTAGACACGATGAGAGAGGAAGTATGGTGAATGGGGTGTAGTTTAGACATGATGAGAGAGGAAGTATGATGAATGGGGTGTAGTTTAGACATGATGAGAGAGGAAGTATAGTGAATGGAGTGTAGTTTAGACATGATGAGAGAGGAAGTATGATGAATGGGGTGTAGTTTAGACATGATGAGAGAGGAAGTATGATGAATGGTGTGTAGTTTAGACATGATGAGAGAGGAAGTATGATGAATGGGGTGTAGTTTAGACATGATGAGAGAGGAAGTATGATGAATGGGGGTGTAGTTTAGACATGATGAGAGAGGAAGTATGGTGAATGGGGTGTAGTTTAGACATGATGAGAGAGGAAGTATGGTGAATGGGGTGTAGTTTAGACATGATGAGAGAGGAAGTATGATGAATGGGGTGTAGTTTAGACATGATGAGAGAGGAAGTATGGTGAATGGGGTGTAGTTTAGACATGATGAGAGAGGAAGTATGGTGAATGGGGTGTAGTTTAGACATGATGAGAGAGGAAGTATGGTGAATGGGGTGTAGTTTAGACATGATGAGAGAGGAAGTATTGTGAATGGGGTGTAGTTTAGACATGATGAGAGAGGAAGTATTGTGAATGGGGTGTAGTTTAGACATGATGAGAGAGGAAGTATTGTGAATGGGGTGTAGTTTAGACAGATGAGAGAGGAATATGATGAATGGGGTGTAGTTTAGACATGATGAGAGAGGAAGTATGATGAATGGGGTGTAGTTTAGACATGATGAGAGAGGAAGTATGGTGAATGGGGTGTAGTTTAGACATGATGAGAGAGGAAGTATGATGAATGGGGTGTAGTTTAGACATGATGAGAGAGGAAGTATGGTGAATGGGGTGTAGTTTAGACATGATGAGAGAGGAAGTATGGTGAATGGAGTGTAGTTTAGACATGATGAGAGAGGAAGTATGGTGAATGGGGTGTAGTTTAGACATGATGAGAGAGGAAGTATGTGAATGGGGTGTAGTTTAGACATGATGAGAGAGGAAGTATGATGAATGGGGTGTAGTTTAGACATGATGAGAGAGGAAGTATAGTGAATGGAGTGTAGTTTAGACATGATGAGAGAGGAAGTATGATGAATGGAGGTGTAGTTTAGACATGATGAGAGAGGAAGTATGTGAATGGGGTGTAGTTTAGACAGATGAGAGAGGAAGTATGATGAATGGGGTGTAGTTTAGACATGATGAGAGAGGAAGTATGATGAATGGGGTGTAGTTTAGACATGATGAGAGAGGAAGTATGTGAATGGGGTGTAGTTTAGACATGATGAGAGAGGAAGTATGTGAATGGGGTGTAGTTTAGACATGATGAGAGAGGAAGTATGTGAATGGAGTGTAGTTTAGACATGATGAGAGAGGAAGTATGGTGAATGGGGTGTAGTTTAGACATGATGAGAGAGGAAGTATGATGAATGGAGTGTAGTTTAGACATGATGAGAGAGGAAGTATGGTGAATGGAGTGTAGTTTAGACATGATGAGAGAGGAAGTATGATGAATGGGGTGTAGTTTAGACATGATGAGAGAGGAAGTATGGTGAATGGAGTGTAGTTTAGACATGATGAGAGAGGAAGTATAGTGAATGGAGTGTAGTTTAGACATGATGAGAGAGGAAGTATGTGAATGGAGTGTAGTTTAGACATGATGAGAGAGGAAGTATAGTGAATGGAGTGTAGTTTAGACATGATGAGAGAGGAAGTATAGTGAATGGGGTGTAGTTTAGACATGATGAGAGAGGAAGTATAGTGAATGGAGTGTAGTTTAGACATGATGAGAGAGGAAGTATAGTGAATGGGGTGTAGTTTAGACATGATGAGAGAGGAAGTATAGTGAATGGAGTGTAGTTTAGACATGATGAGAGAGGAAGTATAGTGAATGGAGTGTAGTTTAGACATGATGAGAGAGGAAGTATAGTGAATGGGGTGTAGTTTAGACATGATGAGAGAGGAAGTATGGTGAATGGGGTGTAGTTTAGACATGATGAGAGAGGAAGTATGATGAATGGGGTGTAGTTTAGACATGATGAGAGAGGAAGTATGTGAATGGGGTGTAGTTTAGACATGATGAGAGAGGAAGTATGGTGAATGGGGTGTAGTTTAGACATGATGAGAGAGGAAGTATGGTGAATGGGGTGTAGTTTAGACACGATGAGAGAGGAAGTATGATGAATGGGGTGTAGTTTAGACATGATGAGAGAGGAAGTATGATGAATGGGGGTGTAGTTTAGACATGATGAGAGAGGAAGTATGATGAATGGGGTGTAGTTTAGACATGATGAGAGAGGAAGTATGGTGAATGGGGTGTAGTTTAGACATGATGAGAGAGGAAGTATGAGTGAATGGGGTGTAGTTTAGACATGATGAGAGAGGAAGTATAGTGAATGAGGTGTAGTTTAGACATGATGAGAGAGGAAGTATGGTGAATGGAGTGTAGTTTAGACATGATGAGAGAGGAAGTATGGTGAATGGGGTGTAGTTTAGACATGATGAGAGAGGACGTTATGGTGAATGTTAATGTGATTTGTGCTCGAAAGGAAAGCCAGTTACACACCCTGGTTCTGTGTTTATCACCAATACAATTACCCCTCCCCCACTCCATGTGTCACTTGCTCTTTCTGCCCTTTATCTCACACTTAAATTAATTTTTTTATTGGGAATATATTTTTATTTCAGAAACTTTACAAAAGAAGCTGTTAAGCGAGAGGAATTAAATGTGTTAGAACGGTGGTATAACTGTGATCTTTATAATATAGATATTGACACGTTTAAACATATTTTCATGTCGTTTGGAATCCATACTAATACATTTTACGAATGTATAGGAAAAACTAAGCGAGTGTCCGAAATGCAAAAATGTTTGCCGAAACTAATAGAGGACTGTAAAAAATCTAAGATTAGAATCATCAAAACAATTCGTATTGAAGTCATAGAAACAATAAAATATTTCAAAAATTTCCCGAACTTTAAAATGATCCATTTAGTTCGAGATCCGAGAGGCGTTATGAATTCCAGAATAAAAGTTGAGCCCAAAGTATATGGTAAACAAAAATTGCCAGGAGGTGCTCGGTACTTGTGTTATATTATGGGGTTTGATATGAACACCACGTTGAAATTGACGAGTCAATATCCAAATAGAATAATTGTTTTACATTATGAAGACTTGGCGGAAAACCCTTATTCCACCACGGCACGGCTTTACTCCTTCCTTAAATTAAGCGTCACGTTAGAGATTTATGGTTATATCTACCACATTACGGCAGCTGGTACCTCAAAAGAAAGGGCTTACGGGGTAGCTAGGAGTAATTCCACATCCACTGCCAACAGGTGGAAGAAAGATCTCCGCTACAGTGAAATAAAAATTATAGATTTAGAATGTAAAAATCAGTATGCAGTGCTCGGCTATTTACCAGTGACTAACTCTAGCTTCTTAAGGGACAACAGTTCGTTTTCGACAAGAGTCCATTAAATAAAATACCAATTAATCGAAATTACCAAATAATGAAAATATCAATTAAATAAGACGTGTTATATAGTGAGCCAGAATATGTGTATAATCCATAATGTGATACTCTCCACCAAGCCCCCCCCCCCGCCCGCGGCGCCCCAATCAATCAACTCCAACCCCCTTTTCAGAGCGTGAATGTGATAATGTGGTTAACATGGTAAAAACGCTTAATGTGGTGATAATTTATCATGTGGTAATGTGGTAATAACATTGTGGTAGATGCGGTACATTGCTATGGTGCTAACAGCTTCTAGTGTGGGAATAATTTCTTGTGTGGTAAAATATAAAGTGTGGTAAAATAATGTTTTTTTTGTGGTAACAGCTACTAATGTGGTAGTGTGGTAACAGCTTCTAATGTGGTAGTGTGGTAACAGCTTCAAATGTGGTAGTGTGGTAAAAAGCGTTTATCGTGGTAACAATTTCTGATGTGGTAACAATTTGTAGCGTGGTAAACATTATAGTGTGATAACAACTTCGATTATAGTATTAATCTCTATGATGCCAACAAATTCATTCGGTGTTAACATTCCTATTATGATAAGATTCGGTAGTCTATTAAATGTTACAGATCTTGATCGCTAGTGTTTAAGATTCCTTAAAATTTCATTTTGCCTTGAATAGAACGACGCGATTCTTTTAGAATTAAGACAAGTGGCGAATTTTGATGAAATAAGCGTTTGGAAAACATTTAAAAAAAAATTCTTTCGGTTGCCAAGAACAACAATAAGCTCCTATATAAATATATAATCATTGCTTTATTCTAATGGGGAGGCTTTTTGGAGTTTTTTTGTGTTAAATTTTCACTGTAGCTTACAATTTCAACGTTTTAACTATACCAAAGAGCGATAACTCCTGTATTTGACACTATTTCTTAACCGGAATTCCGGAGTCCGCCATGTTGTTGTTTTAACTATAAACGAAAAGGTTTTAATGAGGGTGAAAAAGGTGTGCTGATGTTTATATGTTTGTGGCTAAAAAGTGCCATTAAAACTTGTGTGGCTTAAACATTGACAAATAATAATAATAAATTATTTTTTCATATTGTTTCCTTTATTTGTAGACTCCGGAACAATGATATTTTGGTGCCGCTCTTGTCCCTACTCCGTCCAATATGCTTAACTCAATAAGTTGTTTTTAGTTCGTATCCTTCTGTGCATTTTACACACCGACCTCGTCTGTTTTTTTGCCATCGACATTCTATTATGCTTGAACGGATAACAAAAAGGACAATGGTTTACAATGGTATCAGGGTCCCTACTACGCCCACACAAAAGTTTACTTTCATTCGCATCCTTCTATGCATATTACACACCGACCTCGTCTGACTTTCGATAATGTTTGAACGGTTAACAGAGAGGACAATGGTTAAAAACGGTATCTGCCCGATTCTGTCCCACACGCTCAACAAAAAAGTAACTTTTCATTCGCATCCTTCTATGCATATTACACGCCGACATCGTCTGATGATAATGATTTAACAGTTAACACTTAAGACAATGCGTTATTTATTTTTAAGCAACTTGGATATCACCTCTCTTCGTTCTCATATTTTACAACATCGATACAACACACAACATAACAATGTTTCAGTATGTCTCAATTAAGCCCCGATTAAATACAACACACAACATAACAATGTTTCAGTATGTCTCAATTAAGCCCCGATTAAATACAACACACAACATAACAATGTTTCAGTATGTCTCAATTAAGCCCCGATTAAATACAACACACAACATAACAATGTTTCAGTATGTCTCAATTAAGCCCCGATTAAATACAACACACAACATAACAATGTTTCAGTATGTCTCAATTAAGCCCCGATTAAATACAACACACAACATAACAATGTTTCAGTATGTCTCAATTAAGCCCGGATTAAAAAGATACGACGTAGGGATAGTGATGCAGTAGTTGATAGATGAAGTATGGGTATTGTGTCGAAATATCGAAATATCGACACAGTAAACATAGTAAAGAAGTAAATACACTAAACAACAATTGAGTTCTATTTTCTATTTTCTATGCATCCCCAGGTCGTAGGGGGGAGGGGGCACTATCTTGAATTCTGTATTTGAAATCTCAACCCGTTCCCCTCCTCCCTTTCAGTCAGTCACCTCCCATTTTCTACCCTAAGTCCAAGAGGGTTGGCGATGTACTATAATTCAGTTGGTTTGTAAGGCGAGAAATAATGTGGGTAACGATACAGTTAGTTACCCCGAGTTCAAGACGGCTGGATCGCACCTTTCCCATACACCTTTTACGTAGAACTAAGTCTCTATCAAACCCACTAATTCACGATCTCTAAAGTCTTGCCTGTTAATATTTCAGTGTATTGTTCCGAATAATTAAAAAACTAACATTTCACAGTTCCTTGGAGTCTTGTATACTATTAAACCTCATTGTTTAGTTTAAATAGCGGAACGTTATTCACCATAATCTTTAAATGATATTTAGAAGTTGGTGAAACATTAAATAAATAAGTCCACTGTTATATAGATATACTCCTTCCTTTGATTTATGCAACCTTTCAATTCACACTCAGCAATCTTCATCCAGCTTACATAATGTATTTGATATTCCCTATGTCCTCATTGTTCCTGGTGTAGACTTGATATTTAAACCACGTGTTGATAGTATACTATAAACCATTATCAATATGGTATCTCATGTAAACCATTCTTAAACAGTTCCATTGGTTCCATTAAAGTATTTCTTAACTTAATTGGTTTCTTTCAACTGGTTTTGTTCTGTTAAACTGTCCCTGAGTAGCAACGTGGTTCAAATTGCGGCCCACTCCTATTAGACCAAAAATAGATCGACGAAACTTCTTGTGCCCGATGATATAAATAATGGGGGTGTAGGCACACTGAGTTTTCGCCAACATAATGGGAATAACGGTAAAGTTTGGGTCAAAAATTACCCCCCACGTCGACATCAGAGAGAAAATGGCGTACGGTATCCAGGAAATTACGTAGAGGATAATAGTCACTGAAACTATCTGAAAATATAAAAATCAGCATAATTGTTATCTGATGTAACATTGCGGTGATGTAAATTGCAGAAACGTTGCAAACGTTGAGTAAACCAGAGAAATCAAAATGATGGAAGTAAAAATCAATATCTCCAACTTGAATATTGGTCTTAATTTGTGTCAATCAATTATTGATTGTTGAATCTTTACTAATCCAGGACGGCTTTGGAACTTGAATCATATCTGCATTAATTTTGTCATTTACGGAAGGAGCATGACCGTTTTCTGCATATGTTCAGTGGTTTCACTACCATAGAGACTGGTTGACCCACCTCCACGTCCCCTCAGACCAGACAAAAATGAGATCATTTGTATAGAAACTGCCAACCCATCAAATTCATGGGTTAACACTTCGTCTAGTTAAGCCACTACTTTATCTCACGATTGATATACATGCATTAATTCCCCATTAGCTGATTTTTATGTTTCGTTTAAATGTTTTTTTAGATTTCGGGTTTCGTTTCGCCGTTCGGATCTCTGGTCTGTTTATTCTTACCTTTGAAATTCTGTTTTCGATATCGTTGACAACTTGTATGCCATGGTGAGCGTGGTCTATTGGAAGAGTATTTGCCTCTACGCTAGACGTCAGGCTAGATACATGGTTTTTGGTTTGACAAATAATAGCACTGTAAGCTATCAGCATGATTAACAGCGGGATCACTAGCACAAACAGCGAGACACAGATGATGTAAGACTTGGAGTTGAGGGACGGATTCGTCCAGTCTAGACTACAGGAAGTCTTATAGGGTTCTAAATTATACCCTCCCCAGCCGACCAGGGGTAACGTGGCCCAGACTAAAGCGTACATCCAAACACAACATATCGCTTTTCCTATATTACTGTTAGTCAGCATGTGAGAGACTGAAAGATTAAAATAAAATGTAAGCTTAGAATATTATAAGAGATATTCTTCTATAGAAGTACTGACCTAGGTCACAAGTATTAGGTGTTATAAGAGATGGTCTCCTATAGAAGCACTGATCTAGGTCACAAGTATTAGGTGTTATAAGAGATACTCTCCTATAGAAGCACTAGCCTTCGTGTGTTCCCAAGCTTAGACGTTATGAAGAGATACTCTCCTATAGAAACAATGACCTAGGTCACAAGTATCAAATGTTATAATAGATACTCTCCTATAGAAACAATGACCTAGGTCACAAGTATTAGGTGTAATAAAAGATACTCTCCTATAGAAGCACTGGCCTAGGTCACAAGTATTAAATGTTATAAGAGATACTCTCCTATATTAGGTCAAAGTATTTTGTTAAAATTGTCATAGTACTTTGTTTAAAAATACAGGACAAGTATTATTATAAGAGAAACTCTTAGTGGTAGGAATGGTATGAAAGTTTTGTATCGGACACATCGTTTGGAGTTGGTGTTGTGAATATTTTAGTCAGTATATCTGCGGTATTTATCATTATATGCTAAAATTGTATATTGCGTTACCATAACAAACTTGCTTATATAAGGACCTTTGCGATAGCTTCGCCATTAAATTAAAACGTTGGATTGAAAATTGGAAAAGTGTTAATCGTGGCTTTTAATTGAAAGCGATTGCTCTTCTGAAAGCATGATACCATATTGATTGAAACGTAAGCATACCTCTCTCTGGACGACAGACCACAATATATCTATATAAACTGATCACTACGAAGGTGCACATATTGGCCAAGGTGGCAGAATAACACGTGAAACCATAAAACTTACACCACAGGGATCCAAATAACCATCTGAAATATAAATAGAAACACAAATCGGGGCTTCATTTTGGCTTTAAATCCTATTTTCCAAGGCCGAGTTGGCGACAGCTTCTACAATAGCCAGTAGCAGCGGTGTGCAAGAAGAAATGTTTTTTTTTCAGCCTTGATCTCAAATATACTGTAATAAACACATACAAACTATATTTTACATAATCCAACATTGTTTACCAAATTTTACCTTTTAGCGAAATTTGAGGCAGCACATAAAGGAAAGCCAAGAGAAGACTCTAGCAAGTTGCCGGAAGCCAAACTGATTATAAATACATTAATAGGAGGTTGTCGAAACAACCTGTTCGTGATAAATACATAGATAATCAGACCATTTCCACAACAAGACAACAGACCTGCAAGAAAAAAAAACATTACAGATTATGATTATCTAAAAGACACATACACATATATATAATAAAGGTTTTTTTAAACAATGTGTAGCAAATGAAATGAATGGAGTTTTACGTCTTACAAAAAAATGTGAAGCGTTATATAATATAAAAAAAATTATACAAAATAAGAGTCACATTTTTTCAAAAACAGTCTTGAAAAGTTCCATGATGGATGAAAGCGCTAGAAAATACGTCATTAAAAACACAAGATCTATGCTTCTGCTTCTATATGTCTTATAAAGAATAACTACGCCATTGTTATCAAGAAATTGGTTCTACGTGATAAGCTTGAAGGGTCGCCATCAGAACGCGCTTTTGTTGAAAAACTGTTAGATCACAACGGAAAGAAAAATATCAGAAGTAAAAGAAACTGGATTAATTTGACTATGTCTGACTACTAGTATATTGAGAAATTAGTATATTGATAAATTAGTTAGCTTTTATCCGATTTATTTCATTTTGTTCAGAAAATCTGACGTGTCTTTTGATGAATTGGGAATTTTCCTGTTGCTTTAATGATTTATTTAATTATCCTAAACCTCTTTATAGACAGAAACCAAGGGTGTTTTCTCCATGTTTGTGAGCGGACGTGGTAATATCGTATCTTCAACAAGGGTTTTGACATGGTCTTATTGATATCGTATCGTCAATACCAGTTACGACGAATAGGGTGTGGTGTGGACACCATGACGTGGTAAAAGTGTTTAATCGTTCGGAAAGGGGGAAACGGAGGCCGGGTATGTATGAAACTCTGGAGCGAGTGTGGGGAGGGGCTGTACTTGTCTGTATGGTAGTTGCACCCCTGACTGACTATCAAACTTACCCACAAAAGTCATATAAACTCCCAGAAGCGTATGCGATGTTTCAGAAAGAGATCCAGCATAAATATCCAACTCAATCATCTTGGTTTCGTTGCCCATGGTTGGTTCAGATGGTACCAGTGGTTTTTCTGGAAAATACAACATAACTTCCGGTCAGGACGATAGTGATTAGAACCGGCGTTACAGGGTTAATAGGTCTAAGAATGAACAAAAAATTTGAAAATTTTAAATTTGGCCAATAAGAGCTCTATTCATCAGTTAAAATACCTGCTGCCATTAATAACGTAAACAAATTATATAAATATCCAAAAAAACTAAATAATTATCTATAAAGATGCCGTTTATTATTGAAAAACGCTTAATTGAGATTCTGTTACCAGGTAAGTTCCCTGATGAATATATACTCATATTGACCAATCTTGAGAACCAAAATTGTATCTCCGGGTTGTCGGAGATATGTCGTAGATACTTATGTCCGTTTAAAACACTACAGGAGACTGAGGAGAGCTGATCCTGATCCTTGAGGAACTCCATACTCAAGCAGGGTTGGATCAGAAGCACTTTCTCCTATCGCTATCGACTGAGTCCTGTCCTGTAGATATATGACTGAAACCATTTTAACGCAACATCTGTAATGTCAAACCGGTCTTGTAACCGTGCCATTAGAATAGATTGGTCTATGGTATCAAATGCGGCACTTAGATCCAATAACACTAATACTGCAACGTTTTTCTGGTCAACGATATTAGTTAAGTCATTATGTACTCGTAGCAAAGCAGTCTCTGTGCTGTGATGTTTCTTGTAGGCTGATTGGTACACTTCATTCAGATTGTTGGACTCAAGGTGGTCTTTAAATTGCAGGGAAATGACTTTTTCTATTAATTTAGACAAATGAAAGATTGGAAACCGGTCTGTAGATTTTTAAAGACTCTTTGTCTAGGTTTGATTTCTTTAAGAGTGGGAACACTAGAGCTTTTTACAAAATTTTAGGCACAGATTCCAATTTCACTGATGTGTGAATAAAGAGATATATATATAGAAAAGATCGGTTCTGTAGGCATGTTTATTGAATAAATATAATATTTAACTAGACTGGGCGACTAATAACATCACTGGCGCACCTGTTGATACAGGGGCGCGGGAACAAATTTTAGGTTGGGGGGGGGGGGAGCTGCCTAGGTTAAAAAAAAACAAAAAAATTTACAAATATGGCCTTATGAGACAATTACATAGTTAGGCTACCCGGTAAGCTTACATATAATTGTTTTATTTCATTTTTTTTAAAGGAAACTATTTGCTGCTTACCAATCTTTAACCAATATCTTGTTTTCGTTTTCGGCGGTTTGGATTGTTATTACTAGGTTTAGTTATTCGCGCAGATGACAATTAGAATGAAATTATTTTTATTATTTTTTTTTTTATTAAAGTAAATAAACAATATAATAACGTTTTGATGTAAATAATCAATAAAAATTATTTTAAAAACAGAACAAGAATGGTATTATAGCATACATAATAAATGTCGTCTTATTTTATTTCTAAATGAAAAAAATAAAAAATAGTTTGGATTAGGGATATCCAAAAGTTGTAAAACACTAAAAACTGATAAATAATGTGAATTAAAGTTAACGGTGGAAACATTTTGGAAAAGGTAATAGGTATAACTAAATAAAAATGAACCCCATTTCGGACGACAGATCTGACCCTCTTTCTCTTGCACAAAATTATAATTAACTATAAACATCTATTTGCACTTTGTCTGGGGGGGGGGGGGTAAATTGAACTTGAAAATGAAAAAAAAACTTTCTTCTTACCTGACTTGAAAAAATGAAAAAAAAAAAGAAAATTTTACCTGCTCAAATCAAGAATCCAAACAACAGCAAAACTGTCTGTGAATGGAATCAAACCAAGTAGACGCTAGAATTTCAACACTAAAAAAAGCTTGGTTTACCTTGAACAAAAACCAGGAATCAAATAAAACATTTCCAATGCATCACCAACATAAGAACTAATTTGATAAACAACACAACACAAAGACAATATTGAGGTATAACTCACTCCTTTTATCTTGTCGTATTAGATTATAATTATTCGTTTCTCGGCATCGTTCTCACTTTTATTTCGGATCAGAGAATCACGACCTCACTGGCTTACTAAACAGATTAATTTTTGTCACTATTGTCCACTTCCTACTAATTACTCATATTAAAACTTTGTCAACAATGCGTTATATTCGTTAGTTATCCCTGGTAATTGTTGGTATATGACACGCAGATGACACTAGGTAAAGATGGGTCGTTCCAATCTTATCGATTTTAGAATTGCTAGTTCGTATTAGTGTGGTATAAGTTTGTGTAGTTGAATATATTGATGGTTTAGATGCGTGTTTAAGAGATTTATCATTTTTTTTTTCAAACAGAACAAAATAATTTAACTTATTTCTTTCGTTATTAAGTTCACATCAACGTTTTACAAACCTTGAAATGTTTATTCTTCTCAGAATTCTGAGAATTCAAAATCATATTGGATGTTGGGTTATTTCATTGACTTTGTAGTTTTTGAACAAATATAACTTCCTTTCAATCAAACTTTGAAATTGAGCAATTTTGTAGAAAAAGAAAAAACAAATGAAAAACAGACCGTGTAAAAAAAGGGGGCGGGGTATGAAGACATATTTAAAGTGAAACTGCGTCTTAGAACGAACATTAAAGATTAGTTCTCAAGAAAGGTCAATATACTGTGAACTTACCTGGTATCATATTAAAACAGAATCCCTTAAAATCTGGAAAACTCATAAAACTAAGTCATTTTTGAAAAGCGCTCAATCAAAGTTGTAAGTGTTTTTTCAATAATCAAATGCATCTTTATGGATAATTAATTAATTTATTTATATTCATTTATATTTCTATGTTATTTATGGCAGCAGGTATATTTATTGATGAATAGAGCTCTGAAAGTTTAAAATTTTATATTTTATGTTCATTCCAAGACTCAACAGCACTTTAAAACAACACATCGCCATTTGGCTACGGAGAATGGTTGGATGAGATCAATTGCTGTGCTACACAATGTCCCTTATTGCAAACTGCATCTTATGGATCGTCTTCATCAAAGCAGACTGAAACAAACTCGATTCCTTTTATTCATCTTGAAATAGGGCCCCGTCGCCTAAAATATTTCCTGATTTATAACTAATTCAACTTTTTGTCTCCCCTTATAATATCGCTTGACGACCAAAATGTATCAGGCTCAGCCAATACTTTAGTAGTCTTCATTGGATGAGAATGAATAAGACAATAGGGTGTAAAACTCCATTGTTTTATGATTCTTTGAAAACGTCTGTAAAAGCGAGTAATTGGTCGACCTAAATTTCCCGAGCGCTACTGATGAAATTGAGCTATAATTGAGTTAAAATGACACTGTTAGCACATTCAACATGATTCTCCTGTTATCGGGTAATTTATATAATGATTTCATTTTTTATGATAATAATTGACTTCATTCTTGTATTCATTTAGAAATCCAATTACTATTTTTCACCTAATTAATAATGATGTCACAATTAGTCGGATGAAAATAGTTACTATTGTATATTGTTTATAGTTAAGTGTTTGTGTAAAATTTATAAAGCGAAAACGATTGAACCCGTTCTGTCACATCTTCTAGTCCCAAAATATTTTGAAATAACCGATATTGAGATAACCTTTGTGTTACAACTCTACTTCTGACTGGGCAACTTCTAACAAGGCAACTTTGACTGGCAACTTCTGAATGGGCAGCTTTTGACTGGGCAACTTTTGATTGGGCAACCTCTAAATGGACAACTGCTGACTTAGACCGACATGTTGACTCTAAATAATACTACGTATTTTTCTGCTGAAGGCAGTGTGAGATTAGATGATTCGCTCTACTTCTGACTGGGCAATTTCTGGCTGGACAACTTCTAACTGGCCAATTTCTGACTGAACAACTTCTAACTGGCCAATTTCTGACTGGAAAACTTCTAACTGAGCAACTTCTGACTGGCCAACCTTCTGACTGGCCAACTTCTGACTAGCAACGTCTGACACGGCAAATTCTTACTGGGCAACTTCTAACTGGGCAACTTCTAACTGGGCAACTTCTAACTGGGTGACTTCTAACTGGGCATCTTTATACTGGGCAACTTTTGAATGGGAAACTTCTGAATGGGCAACTTCTAACTCAAGGACAACATGTTGTCTAGACTTCTAAAAGATACAAATAAAAAGAGTGGAAAAAATACTCCCTTATTCATTTATTTTCATTTCTGTTGGTATGACCCCTGACCCCTAGGGATAATGTCCGGTGGTCCGTCCAATCACAAAAAGCGGTGTGATTGATTTTGAACTCTACATCCTATTGGAAATGAGAGAGAGTAAAAGAGCGTGGGGGTAATTCAGGTATAGATAAAGGCTACCCAACGCCCTGTTTCCCTTTTGCCAGTACAGTAGAGCCGCGTTTATCTGGTTGCAGATATCCGCACGGTACGGAATATATTCTAGCATAATTTTAAAACCGGTATAACCATTGATACAGATTACAATCAGTCTTTATTAAATGCAAGTGTTTCAAGAACGGTACTAAACCTAGAGTATCGTTTAAGGAAACGTTTCGGGTAAACTTGTTAATAAAATATTACCACCCTTAGGCCGTACTCAGTATTCATTTTAAATATTTATTCATATTCAACCCAGCTCATGTCATCGTTTATTGTGGAACTAGTCACTGTGTAGGTTAGACGATCGTATCTCCGAGGATTTTTAGGTATGTTTTTATTTTTAATAATGGCTTTCGGCTTTCTGAAAATATATTTGAAAATATAATGCGGTATCCAATGGAATGACCATGGTCTATCTGTGATTTTTAATTATTTCTATATTTTAACAGGATCGGAATATCAGCCTGCAATAAGTATAGTTAAACTAATTTCTCTACTGTGATAAGAATATAAGTTTTTAACAGAAACAAAACTTTCCTAGAAATACCAAAAGAAGTCACAAATTTTGGCTGAAAATTGTCGTTTGTAAGAAGAAATTTTGGAGATATAATAAGTCTAACAGTACTAATATGAGACTATACTTATAATTCTCAGAAAAACAACAGAAAAAAATTCAAAAAAAACATAAAACAGCTAAAGCAATAGTTCTGAATCCGAGATGCTGATTTTCCACTTGACAAAAACAGACATCGGCTGTAGGCACTTAATAAGCTATACTTTATGTCATGTTTAAAAACCTTTATATTTTGTTTAATCGGTGATTAATGTGCCAGTCGGAATAAAACTACCCCCCCCCCCCATGCCCAACAATGTAGCTTTTTGTAGTTATATACATGTATATATTTTACTTTGTTTTAAGTCTGATATCAACTATTAGAAGATTTAAACATGAAGGCTGTGTGCTTATCTCTGATTACTGTTATATTTCTGGTTATTTTATCAGGTAAGTCTAACAAATGATGGTCATGGTTTTTAATCTCGGTCGTTGTGTGAGTGTCTACAGCACTTGAACATGCCATTCTTTCTCCTTAATCCCAGACGACCCATTCTAAATCACTGCTAACTGTACAGATTACTTTTGTTACCGGCCTTTGGTAGAAGAGTTCTCTAGATTACAATGTAGACAGAGAATCAGAAAAGCGAAATATACCAAACTGTAATTTTGATTGTAGGCGAATACATTTCAGAAAGATCTATCGAATCTTCAGTATACGTTGACGAGGGTATTTTTAACATATTTGTTCCGAGTTTGTTTTTTGTTGTTGTTGTGGACAGTATATGACTTTCTCTCGAAAATTAATTTGCATACTGCGAAATCAGTTGGCTCATAGCGGTCATGTTTCCTTTTTTAGGCTACAGTGGTTTAGCATCTGGGTCGTCTAAAATTAAACCTGATACTGAAAACTCAACTTACAACCCAAGTGGGGAGGCGCTTTCTCACAATGAAAATGAAGGATCAGGAACACAAATGAATATTTCAGAGAAACCAACAGTCGCATCGGCAACTTCTCTGGCATCAGAAACTTTTACAGAAAACCCAAGTTACAATTCTAATTACGAAAATGAGGAGATGCTTTATGGCGAAGTAATCAACGGACCTGTAACATTAGAAACAAACACCAAATCCGTTACGCCCGCTGTAAAATTAGAACCTACTAAAACCACAAACAAAACCACGACACAATCGTTACCGCATAAAACAACTTCTATAGATAAACAAAAATTTCAATCGATCCCAATTACAAAATGGACTACCGTTTCAGAGAAACCAATAGTCGTATCAGCAACTTCTCTGGCATCAGGGACGTCTACAATTAAACCTCACACTGAAAACCCAAATAAACGTAAATTTGAATCTCTACAAACTACTATTTCAGTGAAACCAACAGTCGTATTAGCAACTTCTCTGGCAACAGGGACGTCTACAATTAAACCTCACACTGAAAACCCAAATAAACGTAAATTTGAATCTCTACAAACTACTATTTCAGTGAAACCAACAGTCGTATTAGCAACTTCTTCTAATACATCTCCTGAGACTAGTACTATAGGAAACTCGTCTACCCATCCACCACCACAAACCACTACCAGTACCAACACGGCGGCAACAATAAATTCTAATTGTTTATGGATCATGTCAGTTGGTTTTCTTCTCAAATTGTTTTGATATTTATCACAATACCCTGTATTGAACTTATATAGTTTTTAAATACACAAGATATATGGATATACTACTTCTAGGTTTATTACATACTACGTTTCATAACACATACAGGTAACGTTATCTGTATCTGTATGTGTTTTGAAACGTATTATGTAATAAACCTAGAAGTAGTATATCCATATATCTTGTGTTTTTGTAATGCTTATGTTCCTGCTTCTATATGGCTTATAAAGAATCACCTTGTTCACCTGGCGACGACAGTGTAATTGTTGAAACCTTGTATATTATTATTATTAAATTGAGTAGTAGTATACCATTATTCATGTGCTTCCTAGGCCTAGATGTCGCTTAAGGATTAGATCGCATTATGTTTTTAGATCGGGCTATTAGAAAAGTTCAACAGCTGTAACCTATGATTTGTTAAAATGTTTTTAGATTTCGTGTTTCGTTTAATTGTTCTTTAATACTTGGTTTCTTTTTTTTAAGAAAACAAATTATATAGTTACCTTTTCATTATAGTCACGTATGATTATTAAATTTCCCAGGGTTTTATAGCTTCCCAATTTCCAGTATGATTATTTAATTACCTCTTCTAGACCCTGATACACTTTTATTATGATATACTTACTCTTCTAGACACCTGATACACTTATTATGGTATACTTACTCTTCTAGACACCTGATATCACTTTTCATTATGATATACTTACTCTTCTAGACACCTGATATCACTTTTTATTATGATATACTTACTCTTCTAGACACCTGATATCACTTTTCATTATAAATATACTTACTCTTCTAGACACCTGATATCACTTTTCATTATGATATACTTACTCTTCTAGACACTTGATATCACTTTTCATTATGAAATACTTACTCTTCTAGACACCTGATATCACTTTTCATTATGATATACTTACACTTCTAGACACCTGATATCACTAGTCATAATTTTCGATTTAATTCTCTATGTCAAAGTTCATTAGCTGCTACCTATGTTTCGTAAAAATATTTGTAAAATTCGTGTTTCGTTTGCGAGGTGCAGTACGTTAGTTTCATAATACATTGCCAGTTAGTTTGTTTTTATTTATGTTTTTTTTATTTTGTATACAAATGTATTGCTTTGAATGTATGTTCACGCGTTGTAAGCTTGTTATAAAGTTGAAATGATATATTTTTGCATGTCTTCTGATTATGATTTATATTTTCAAAAGTCTTATCTAATTGTCTTTGCAACAAAATCCGACTGTCACAATACAATAATTTATTAAACCAAGTATAAAAGTAGCCTGTAATTGGTCCAACTTCAAAAGATCTAAATGACACAAGCAAACAATGTTTAAAGAGATTGTACACGGGGGTTTTCTAAAAGAATTATACATATATGTATCAGGGACACTGATAGCATCAATTTATGCCATCCTAATTTTCAATCAGATGTCTGTGGTTCCTGTTATTCTACCAAAACTAAACAGTTCTATTAAAGAGATTGTAAAGAGGTTTTCTATATTTTGTATGTATATCAGGGACACTGATAGTATGAATTTACATCATTCTAATTTTCAATCAGATGTCTGTGGTTCCTGTAATTCTACTAAAACTAAACAGTTCTATTAAAGAGATTGTAAAGAGGTTTTCTATATTGTGTATGTATATCAGGGACACTGATAGTATGAATTTACATCATTCTAATTTTCAATCAGACGTCTGTAGTTCCTGTAATTCTACTAAAACTAAACAGTTCTATTAAAGAGATTGTAAAGAGGTTTTCTATATTGTGTATGTATATCAGGGACACTGATAGTATGAATTTACATCATTCTAATTTTCAATCAGACGTCTGTAGTTCCTGTAATTCTACTAAAACTAAACAGTTCTATTAAAGAGATTGTAAAGAGGTTTTCTAAAAGAATAATATGTGTATCAGGGACACTGATACCATCAATTAAGACAATTCTATTTTTATTGATGCTATCTGTGTTCCTGATACACATAACAAATTCAGAAAATCTTTAAATAATCCCTTTATTTTTAAAAATTATATAAATATTATTGCGTAATATTACTCGAAAATTATCACATACTTCCTTTTTGATTCTATATCATTTCTGAGATGTCAGGTTTTTAAATGGGATTGAAATCAAGTGCACATTAAAATTAAAAATTTGTTTTATAATAGTTATTGTTATTCAAGTAGAGTTTGAAGTATAATGTAATATTGAAGTACCTCGGATATATGTTGTTATAGTTTCCGGTCGGTTTATATTTCAATATTTTGTTATATAATTGTATGATAGTCACAACGTATAGTAATTCTGTGGAATCATACCATATCATCGTAAAATGTCACCATCTATACCAGTCTTTAAATCGAAACTAAAGACTCACTTATTCCAAAGATCAAATGATTAACACTTATTGTATGATGTATACAAGCGCTCTGAGCATGTCTCTATGTGCTGTGGCAATTAGCTCTTTTAAATGTCCATATTATTATTATACCAGTTATAAAACAGTGAATCAGTTGGAGGGTATAGTATAATTATTTATTGAAAAATATCGAATGGCTTACAATTGCCAACTCAAATCTTCAAGATAATCCATGAAGTTCTCCACAATGTCAATCTATTATGAACTTCGTACTCATACCTTGACTGCATTAGCCACTATTTTGTATCCAGGGAATTTGCGAATGTTGTGGTTTGATCGGATTGCGCTATACAAAAAACCAACCAATCATAGACCTCTATAGAATGGCTTTAAATAATCTGACAATGGGACTCAAGAAATAAAATGAATCGAATGGAGTTTTACGTCCTACCTTTCTGAGCCAAATGGACTGATGAAAAGAGTAACACTCTGCAGTGTGTAATGAGGAAAAAACTCTTTTACGCTCTATAACTCGAACAATCTTTAATAATAATACTAATAATGATAGAAATATTACAAATATACAAATATCTCGATGTACACAATTTGTTTAAATATGCACAAGTACATGTGTATTAGATTGAAAAAAAGTGTACAGGTTATCGCGATTTGAATTATATATAGGCCTACACAAAGCCATATACATTTTTATTATATTGGAGATCGACACAGATACACCACTCCACTCATTAACGTACACAATTTGTGTCTAGGTTTATTATCCCATCTGAAATCAGGAGCCGCGGTAGGTGAGTGACTTAGATGCTTGCTCGCTAACCTGAATGTCCAGGGTCCAACTCCTGACTCCCAAACACCCCCCCCCCCCCCCGCCCCACACAAACACACAGTAATCTCCAACAGATAACAAAACAACAAGACAAAAAGATAGAGAGCAAAAGTCGACATCAACGCCCCACCCCCCCCCCTCCCCACTCACCCAAAGACCAGCAACAAATAAAGCACCACAATGCAATGGACAAGCTACCAAAGCAAAACGAACGCAAGAGTCATAACCAATTGTTAAAGGGATAATAGATCTTGAAATGAACATAAAATATGAAAATTTTAAACTTGGCCAAAAAGAGCTTTATTCACCAGTAAATATACCTGCTGCCATAAATAACATAAAAAAAATATACATGTATACCCAAAATCTCAATTTTCCTTTCCAATGCAATGGAGTATTGAAAAACGCTTAATAAATTGACAAAACATAAAGTTAAGGTCAACAGAGGTAAGTATTGTAGGTTATGTCCCTTTGATCATTATACTTTAACCCAACCAACTACCTGATTAGCCCCTAAAAACACCATGGATACACCACTCCACTGTTTAACGTGTCCAGTCTGTGCCTTGGTTTATTATTCCATCGGAAACCACTGTAAGAACTTCCTCGTCTACCAGATCAGACGAAGAAGATTCACTATCATTGATTAAAAGTGATACCGTGTCTTAGAATAAACATAAGATTTAAGAAATTAAACTTGGTCAATAAGAGTATTTATTCATTATCTTTGCTACTATATAACACATAACAGAAATCTTTTATAATCTGATAAATCAAAACATTTAGTAACTAATTGATTATTCGAAAAACGATAAATAAATTGATTAAGCGGTTTTTTTTTTTATAAATATTTAGTTTTCTGGATTTTACAGGGATTCTGTTACTTTATGACACCAGGTAAGTTCACTGATGAATATATACTCATATTGACCATTCTTGTGAACTTAAACATTATGACCATTCTAAGACGCAGTATTACTTTAACAGGTTAACAAGTTATATAACAAAATCAGGTCTATGATTTATTTTGGGACGACATCATATAAGTCAATCCATCGGCATTATATTTATAATCTTATCAAAACGGAATCTTATCAACTCGAGGACAAGCCTCCTACTGGCTGTATATATACTGACTTCCGTTAGTACTGTAAATTATAACTGTAAAACATTCCGGTCTAAATCAATAACGATAGAAATTCCTTTCGTTGCCACTTAAATTACTATACAGAAACACAAGATATATAAATATATAATATTTCTTTTAACTATCAACTCAACGTTTCACAAGCTCATACAGACAGTGTTATCAAATATTATAAAGAAGCACAAGATATATAGATATACTATTTCTGATATTTATTAACTCAATGTTTCACATGCTCATACAAGCAGTGTTATCAAATATTATAAAGAAGCACAAGATATATAGATATACTATTTCTGATATTTATTAACTCAATGTTTCACATGCTCATACAGACAGTGTTATCAAATTTTATAAAGAAGCACTAGATATATAGATATTCTATTTCTGATATTTATTAACTCAACTTTTTACATGCCCATACAGACAGTGTTATCAAATATTATAAAGAATCACAAGATATATAGATATACTATTTCTGACATTTATTAACTCAATGTTTCACACGCTCATACAGACAGTGTTATCAAATATTATATAGAATCACTAGATATATAGATATACTATTTCTGATATTTATTAACTCAACGTTTTACATGCTCATACAGACAGTGTTATCAAATATTATAAAGAATCACTAGATATATAGATATACTATTTCTGATATTTATTAACTCAATGTTTCACATGCTCATACAGACAGTGTTATCAAATATTATATAGAAGCACTAGATATATAGATATACTATTTCTGATATTTATTAACTCAATGTTTCACATGCTCATACAGACAGTGTTATCAAATATTATATAGAAGCACTAGATATATAGATATACTATTTCTGATATTTATTAACTCATTGTTTCACATGGTCATACAGACAGTGTTATCAAATATTATAAAGAAGCACTAGATATATATATATATATATATATATATACTATTTCTGATATTTATTAACTCAACTTGTTTCACATGCTCATACAGACAGTGTTATCAAATATTATATAGAATCACTAGATATATAGATAAACTATTTCTGATATTTATTAACCCAACGTTTGACAAGCTCATACAGACAGTGTTATCAAATATTATAAAGAATCACAGATATATAGATATACTATTTCTAACATTTATTAAAATTTCACATGCTCATACTGACAGTGTTATCAAATATTATAAAGAATCACAAGATATATAGATATACTATTTCTGATATTTATTAACTCAATGTTTCACATGTTCATACAAAAGATAGTATATCTATATATCTTGTGTTTTTTAAACTTGGCCTATTTCTATAAGTCTTATAAAAAGTACAATACGATAGTTTAACAGGCCTTCGAGATTGTCATACGTTTTTAAAAAACTTTCAGACGCCGATAATTCTAGACACACATTTAGATGGTGAGCTGTGAATACTGGTACTAAAAAGCTTAGGTTAAAATTTCTGAGACAAAGAGAAAGATATGAATGATGGGGTTGTCCCTAGCTAATGACCTAAAGGGAATGGTGGTAGTTCTACATGATTATTCTTACAGTGTACGAGACTATAACTTGACTGGAGGATATACATTAAGTTAATTACTTGTCATTTCGTGATGAATAAACTCGTGTCTTTTTTAATAGCATCCGGGTCTATTCCAAGGCTTAATCTGCGATCTGCCGAATATATTTTATAGAATAAATCAATCTTTTTCTGGAATTTTCTAAGTTCATTCGTACTAGTTTAATTGGACAGATCAGGCAATGCAGTATCGCCCCCCTCCCCCCACTTTCCTCCCGAATAAAAAAAAAGGAAAGAAATATTTGCCTGCACAATGAATACTATTTTGCTCTTCATTTTTTAAACTCAGACTGGTTAATTATTTTGTCAATCTATAAATAGGGGGTGGAGAGAGAGCGGTGGGGGTTAGAGTGCCTAGGGCCATACAGACAAGGCACTATCTTTATTTCTTATGTAGCCCTTTCCTGAATATTTGTTTCAAAAGTTTCAATACAATCCACTGGCTGGCATTAGTGCTATTTGTTCTGAACGAAAATAATCCACAAATAACTAATCAGTTACGTTTTATTCCAATGGTTACGTTTTTAACAGGAAATGGTTACGATATGAGTCATAAAATAAGCAATATGGCTGTCAGCGGTTGTTTTGAAACGATTTGATGGAATTTTTGTCAAATTTAACGATTGTATGTAAACTGGGACAGCTTGAAAGAAGTTAAAATAAGTTTTGATTGTTTCTTACCTTCATCTATTGGAGAATTATTTATCAGTCATCTAGTAACGTATCGTCAGGTAAGAGAAAATGTCAGTGATCAGCGATCAAAACATGTTCAGACTCGAAGAAATGAAGAAGTAAACTAAAACTGTTGCCATTCTCTTCTGTCACTAATGATAAGTTCTGGTTGTTTTGAATATTTAATTTCAAATTTTGATTATTCCTGATCAGCTTCAATAGGTAAAATAAAACAAAATGTCAGTTTACTTACTAAGCACTTGTTGAACTCCCCATTTTATAATAGGTCTACACTTGAAGTCTTTAATATGTCCAACATTATTCTTAGTTCTTATTGATTATCGGGGAGAGGCAGTCACTGGCAGTCGATCAGTGAGTTAGATGCTTTCTCTAACTTTAGGGTACAGGGTTCAATCTCGGCAAAGTTCATAGACTAAGAGCCTGACTAGTAAAGAACATCATTCAGTTCTGGGACAATAAACTGAAGCCCTGTGTGATACAGTCTGTGCACATTAAGACCCCTTGACAGTTGGAAATTGCATAAAGAATAGGCTAAGGCCACAGTCCTGATAAAATTTCCCTCTTGGCACACTGCATGGCATTGCCGGTCTTCATTAGTCCATTAGGTGCAGCTGAAAAGAACGTAAAACTCCATTAATTTCATTTCCAGATTAAAACCTATTTTACTTTCAAGTTATTCTAAGTTATTATCTCTAAGTCAGGATGGAATCACCAAGGGATATCAAGTTAACTTCCTCCTGTTTATTTCGGGGTTCGGAATATCTCGTTACCATGGAAGTTAAAGATGGCGATCAATTGAATATTGAAGTGGAGGATAGAGTTAGTGCTGACCAATGGAAAGCCAGCTTTGATGCTACATGTATGTATAATTTACCGTTATTTAAAAATAACTATACTGTTTGGTTGATACATAACGATGAGAAGCAAATAGAAAGTGATAAATGGACACAGTTTTATTATATATTATAGAACACTCTATGGGTAAAGTTTCGAGCAACATATCAACGCATGTGACTTGACACTTTCGAGACATGTTTTGTTACCTGGTATTTCAACCAGTGCTGGGTGTTTTATAATGATCTGTGTCTATATATTGTTCTTACTAGTGGTATTCATTGCTTGACCTTAAAACGCTGGTAGAAATATCGCTCAAATAAAGTTAGTAATAGTATTCCATCAGAATTGGTTTATTTTATCCTACACCTTGACTAAATGGATCAGATTGTATTTATGCTATTTGAAGACTTTGACAAAAAGTGTAATTTATTATAAGTGTAAAATCTTATATTGAGAAATACTTTTCCTTGAGTTTTTTTATAAAACATACATTGAAATTTCTGTTTTTTCTTCAGACATACAAGATCTTACTCATAAAACGGGTAATTTTAAACAGTTTCATATTTTTACAAGTATGTTAGAGTCAGCATTAAATAAGGTTTGTGGATTATATTTTATATCTTGAAAACTTCTCCTAGCACGTTCTGTTGAAGTCCAAAGCTAGGTTATTATTTTCCTGTGGTAAATTAGGATGCACAGCCGGTGCTTCTTTGGAAGCACCCTGGAACTTGGATTCTTTTAGCATTTTTAATTCTAGATTCCTATGACCATACTGTACTCTTTGTTTTGGTGTGGCTTCTATGACTTACTTATTTCATAACCAGGGAAATATGTTATTGACCATTTGAATCCCTTCTTAGAGATAATAGTACGAACAAATGACTGAATAACAAACCTCAAAACAATGGTAGAATCTTTTAGGATATTATTATGTTTTTCATCATTACAGAATAGTGATACAGTTTCGATAGATTTGTTAACCTTTTCTGACCTGGAGTCACTACGAGCCAGAAAAACAGGGGCCACAACTCAATCATCTTTACCTGGTTCACGTAACTCGACATTAAACAGTAAAAGATATTTGATACTAACGTATACAGTCGAATTTGACAGGTAAGTCTTAATAACTTGTTGGTTTCGATGATACAATAAACTCAGTGTGCACGTTAAAGATCCCTCGACAATTGGAAATCGCAATAAAAAGTACGCTTATGCTACTGTCCTGGCAAAATTTTCCTCATTGCATACTGCCCCTCTTCATTACCCAAGAGAGTGGGATGTAAAACTCCATTCATTTCATTTAAAATGTGAAATATGTGTCCAGACAGTGATATTGTCCGGGAAAGGTTTCTCAACTTGTTATTTACACTATTATAGATATACTACTTCTCTTTGATTTATTGGCAAAAAAATTTAGGTTAACTACTGGCAGTTACCTCCCTTTCTCTTCTTCCATCCTAAATCTTAAATAAAGTCATCACAACATATCGTTTCAGAATTCACTACCCCCTACCTCTACCCTACGCTGGTAAACCTGACCCTCGGCTACTACAAGACTCTCTCAGACATCTTCAGTTGGAAAATAAACGTTTGAAAGATTCAGTAAGTATTTCTTTACAAATAGGTTATCAATTTATTAATTTTTTTGAATATTACAAACTAAATATAAGTTATAATGTACACTGTTTATAAGACATACAAATAGGCGTAGGTAAAGATATAGATATAATGTTTATAAGACATAGAAATAGGCGTAGGTAAAGATATAGATATACTGTTTATAAGATATAGAAATAGGTGGAGGTAAAGATATAGATATAATGTTTATAAGACATAGAAATAGGCGTAGGTAAAGATATAGATATACTGTTTATAAGACATATAGAAATAGGTGTAGGTAAAGATATATAGATATACTGTTTATAAGACATAGAAATAGGCGTAGGTAAAGAAGCACTAGATATACTGTTTATGAGATATATAGAAATAGACGTAGGTAAAGATATAGATATACTGTTTATAAGACATAGAAATAGGCGTAGGTAAAGATATAGATATACTGTTTATAAGATATAGAAATAGGCGTAGGTAAAGATATAGATATACTGTTTATAAGACATATAGAAATAGGTGTAGGTAAAGATATATAGATATACTGTTTATAAGATATAGAAATAGGTGTAGGTAAAGATATATAGATATACTGTTTATAAGACATATAGAAATAGGCGTAGGTAAAGATATATAGATATACTGTTTATAAGACATATAGAAATAGGTGTAGGTAAAGATATAGATATACTGTTTATAAGATATATAGAAATAGACGTAGGTAAAGATATATAGATATACTGTTTATAAGACATATAGAAATAGGTGTAGGTAAAGATAATAGATATACTGTTTATAAGACATATAGAAATAGGCGTAGGTAAAGATATATAGATATACTGTTTATAAGACATATAGAAATAGGTGTAGGTAAAGATATATAGATATACTGTTTATAAGACATATAGAAATAGGCGTAGGTAAAGATATATAGATATACTGTTTATAAGACATAGAAATAGGCGTAGGTAAAGATATATAGATATACTGTTTATAAGACATAGAAATAGGCGTAGGTAAAGATAAAAGATATACTGTTTATAAGACATATAGAAATAGGCGTAGGTAAAGATATAAGATATACTGTTTATAAGACATAGAAATAGGCGTAGGTAAAGATATATAGATATACTGTTTATAAGACATAGAAATAGGTGTAGGTAAAGATATATAGATATACTGTTTATAAGACTATAGAAATAGGCGTAGGTAAAGATATATAGATATACTGTTTATAAGACATAGAAATAGGCGTAGGTAAAGATATAGATATACTGTTTATAAGACATAGAAATAGGCGTAGGTAAAGATATAGATATACTGTTTATAAGATATAGAAATAGATGTAGGTAAAGAAGCACAAGAACATGAAACATTGAGTTAATAAATGTCAGAAATAGTATATCCATATATCTTGTATATAGATATAAGTTATAAAGTATGCAGATGCAGTTAGTATGTTTATTTCTCTAGCACTGATAATTTTATTTTATTTACACACAGATGTTGTTCACAGTTACTTTATGTTTTTTATTATTATGTAAATTTATGTAAATCAGTAACATTCCATAGGATTTATTCTATAATGTCTTAATGAATCATTGCTGGAGTTTAAATATTGATATTTTATTTATTATTAATTTGTTAGAAATCCTCAGAATACAGAAGTCGAGATTTTGACAGATTACAGAGAGAGTAAGTATTTAATAATTAGAAATGATAAACACTTCGTACATAACATTTCTTTAATACATGGGTACATAACGCTTCAACACAAGTTACACACTTCTTTAATACATGGGTACATAATGTTTCAACACAAGTTACACACTTCTTTAATACATGGGTACATAACGTTTCAACACAAGTTACACACTTCTTTAATACATGGGTACATAACGTTTCAACACAAGTTACACACTTCTTTAATACATGGGTACATAACGTTTCAACACAAGTTACACACTTCTTTAATACATGGGTACATAACATTTCAACACAAGTTACACACTTCTTTAATACATGGGTACATAACTTTCAACACAAGTTACACACTTCTTTAATACATGGGTACATAACGTTTCAACACAAGTTAACACTTCTTTAATACATGGGTACATAACGTTTCAACACAAGTTACACACTTCTTTAATACATGGGTACATAACGTTTCAACACAAGTTACACACTTCTTTAATACATGGGTACATAACGTTTCAACACAAGTTACACACTTCTTTAATACATGGGTACATAACGTCTTCAACACAAGTTACACACTTCTTTAATACATGGGTACATAATGTTTCAACACAAGTTATACACTTCTTTAATACATGGGTACATAATGTTTCAACACAAGTTATACACTTCTTTAATACATGGGTACATAATGTTTCAACACAAGTTACACACTTCTTTAATACATGGGTACATAATGTTTCAACACAAGTTAACACTTCTTTAATACAGGGTACATAAGTTCAACACAAGTTAACACTTCTTTAATACATGGGTACATAACGTTTCAACACAAGTTAACACTTCTTTAATACATGGGTACATAAGTTTCAACACAAGTTAACACTTCTTTAATACATGGGTACATAAGTTTCAACACAAGTTACACACTTCTTTAATACATGGGTACATAAGTTTCAACACAAGTTAACACTTCTTTAATACAGGGTACATAAGTTTCAACACAAGTTAACACTTCTTTAATACATGGGTACATAAGTTTCAACACAAGTACACACTTCTTTAATACATGGGTACATAACGTTTCAACACAAGTTACACACTTCTTTAATACATGGGTACATAACGTTTCAACACAAGTTACACACTTCTTTAATACATGGGTACATAACGTTTCAACACAAGTTAACACTTCTTTAATACATGGGTACATAACTTTCAACACAAGTTACACACTTCTTTAATACATGGGTACATAACTTTCAACACAGTTATACACTTCTATTGGAATACCCAACCTGTACCACCTTTTCAGGGACTATTCAACACAAGTTACACACTTCTTTAATACATGGGTACATAACTCTTCAACACACGTTACACACTTCTTTAATACATGGGTACATAACTCTTCAACACAAGTTACACACTTCTTTAATACATGGGTACATAACTCTTCAACACAAGTTAAACTTCTTTAATACATGGGTACATAATCGTTTCAACACAAGTTACACACTTCTTTAATACATGGGTACATAAGTTTCAACACAAGTTATACACTTCTTTAATACCAGGGTACATAATGTTTAACACAAGTTACTAGCGCCAGTCCTGTAGTACATAGTTAAGCACCAGATACAACTTATAAAATGGTACAAATGTAAAAAGTTATTTCATTGTTTATAATAAAACTTAAAAGAGGTGAGAATAATTGAAGAATAGTTTCATAATTGCGAAACGGTAGCAAGAGAAATTACTAGCATCTGAAAAAGTTAAATTTAAGAATCCGGAGTCAAAAGTTTGACACAAGAAATTCTTATAATGGTACTAATTACAAGTTACAATTATTTAATAATGGGAATATTGGTTCAACACACTTACATTTTTAATACATGGGTCAACTTAACACAAGTTCATCCTTTAAACAGTACGCTTCACACAAGTTACACACTTCTTTAATACATGGGTACAACATTTCAACCCAGGTTTCGCACCGTTAATACCCAAGATAAGACACCGTACAAACTTAAAAAAAAATAACGATAAAACCAGTACCTTCACCAGTAGTTATACAATTTTAAACAAGGGATATTAACACCAGTTTATGAATTCCGCCGGAAACAAACTAAGAATCCCAGGTCAGATGAAAAAGTAAAATTTAAAGGAATCGCGGAATCTGGAAAAGATTACCAGTTAAAAAAACATCAGTCCCATTTATGCCCAGGAGTAAAAAAATTATTAAATAGGTAGGATTTTTAGGTTATCCCAAGTTTAACCCAAGTCTAACCACTTGTCAATACCCCAATTTAACCCAGTTTAACCCAGTTCTTACCAATCAATACAAAATGTTTGGTCACGATATTATTTCATGTTTTATATTGGAAGTTAGCCATAAGATGGTGAGAAAATTGAGAATATTTCAAATTGTGATTTTAGGTAGAAGAGTTACGAGCATCTGAAAGAAATTTAAGAATCCGAGTCAAAAGTTTGACCAATGAATTAGCTACTTATAAAAGGTAAACTTAATCATTTGGACTACCAGGTGTCATCTCTATATATAATTCATTCAATCAATTAAAGTAATTGAATTAATTGTTATTTGTTGTTTTTTCAGAGATAAAGCGAAACCATCAAGACCTTTATCGCGAGAACGGTCAGGTGATCGGTTTTCATCTATAATAAGTAACAAGTCGTTAACGAGAGAAAGACCACCAAGTCGAGGCAGATCTAACTCACGAGATCGTCCTGTTTCTGCTCCCAATAGAAGTCGAGTTAGTGATCGTTCCCCTCATAATAGTTATTCCTCCAATAGAAGTCGCTGTAGCGATAAATCACCTCGAATACAGACTTCGTCTTATAGAAGCCGTACACCATCTCCAGCAGGTAAGGTGGTTACTTAGGTTGAAAAATTTTGTAGCACAGTCAGCTAGAGTCTGATATTGATTAAAATAGTGGTTGTGGATTCTTATTTTGGTTGACAGAAGTCTGGTGATAGATCATCCAGGACAAAAGAAAGGATGTAAAACTCCATTTTGTTTGGATTTATTAATGATTATTCATCTATAAAGATTATATTTTTGTAGGGAGTCGATCTGGAAGGTTCGATCCTTCAGCTTATGTCAAAGAGAAAGAAAGATTGATCAAAGAAGCCAAATTAAAAAGGTATTATGAATGACTTGTCTATACAGATTGGATCTGGGACCTTATTCTTGAAAACTTAACTTAAGATGATTTTAGTGTTCCAGTCATCTGGGACCTTATTCTTGAAAACTTAACTTAAGATGATTTTAGTGTTCCAGTCATCTGGACCTTATTCTTGAAAACTTAACTTAGATGATTTTAGTTTTGCAGTCATTATAAACTTAGTTTTGTTACCCAATGAAATTACTGTATTTCTGACTATCTGGTATGATCCTAAAGTTTTGAGAATAATGGTCCCTGGTGTGTATCTATGTAAGATAGGGGTATAGTTTATTGCATGTATAATTCAAGTGTTGAGTTTATTGTTGTCAGAATCATTTTAGTTAAAAGGGAGATAATTTTGTTTTTCATGTCTCTGAGCATCTTCACGGTATCAAGCTATTATGAAATGAAAACACAGGATCACAAACATCAGACAATATTAAGGAATAAACACACATCATAAATAAGGTTACAAAACACATAATGTTCACCTGATATGTTAACTTTTTAAAGAAGTTCTTTTATTCCATAATATTTTCTGTCTTATTTAAAGTACAAAGTATGAAATTATTGTTACCTTGACTATAATAATCACCTTTCTTCTATTTCTGAAATTTTTAAATGCAGCAATACATGTACTCTAAATTTTGTTCTAGAGCTCGCCAAAATCGTGCCAATACATCTGGAGGGTCTACAAGGTCACGCCCCTCCCCTAACAGAAATAATAGTAATGGTTTTATAAAAAGTCGATCACGGAATTCTTCCTGTAAGTATTGTATTATTGCTATATTGGGCAGGGGATGAGGGGGCCAACCAACTTGGTTTACAACAAATTAATTTACAATTAATGCTAAAACACTTTTTTTCTGGAAAAGTTACTGTGATAAAATCCAGATTTATGAAATTTCTCTGAAACATGAGAATAATTTTTAATTTTATTTCTCCCATCAAACAGTAGGTAGTCAAGGTGAATATAGTGATACTGGTGCCACGTCGGATTCCTCTACCCACAGATACAGTGATTACGGTAGTTCATCTTTAACTCAGGGTAGAAAACCACGCCCTAAATCATTCCACGCTAGCTCGCAGCTGGTAAGTAGTTGTTCCTTGATTCTGGGTGGTGAGGGACGGTGGGTATGAGGGGAGATGTTAAGACCATAGGATATCCTAAACGCAGTTTTAGAAGATAAGACCCAAGGATATCCTAGCAGTGAGATTGTTTAAGAATACACTGCCTGAATACTGCGTCTGGCCTCGTCAGGAGAGGTGTTTTGATCAAGACAAGTTTTGTAAGTTTTAAATTCATTCCTGGTTTTTGAATTGTAAAAGAAATTTAAAAAATGTTTTATTAATTTAGAGAGCTAGAAGTAAAGAGAGAAAACCACCACCCAGAAACCCCAGATTATATCCTTTTTATACACCCACATTATAACGTGGTCATATATTGTTGTCACCCCTGTTCGTCCTTCAGTCCGTCTGTCCAACATTGGCTTGTTAACGCGTTAGAGACTACAGTTTACATCTGATTTCAATGAAAGTTTGACTCTTTTTGATTACACAGAAGTGTAAATATACTGTCACTTGTTGTGTAATGAAGGTGGTTGTTTATCAGTCGTTTATCACGTTGAAAAAATGTAGGGGGACTTAATTGTGGTCGCTTAATAAAGGTGGTCGTGTGAGCAGGATATACTGTATTTGTTTTTCAATTCCTTATACATTTATTTATTTATCTTTCTGCCTGATGATTCATTCCGTTGATTATTTACAATCCTTCACAATGTAACATTGGCTAGTACACCAGAATCAGATGGTGGTAGAACGAGGTCAGTACGTCCTGTTAAAACAACACCAGAAGTGAATTATACCAGAGCTCGGCTTAGTTCTAGAAATAAAGATCAATCTACAGATAGTACCAGTGGCAAAGGTTTGTTCTACATCAGATAATAGTATTTTCTTCACTTACTAGTCTACAACATCTTCAAAATGTCACTCAAGTTTGAACTTTGTATCACTGGATTCTCTGGAATCAGAAAATAACATAACAGAATCCCTTAAATCTGGAAAACTCACAAAACTAACTAATTATTGATAATAATGTTTTGATTTATCAGATTATATAAGGATTCTGTTATGTTATTTATGGTCACAGGTATATCTACTGATTAACATATGTTCTTATTAGTCAAGTTTAAAATGTTGTAAGACGCAGTATTCCTTTAAATGCTGTGACATTTATTCAAGGAATTTTATATTCCCTGGAAATAAAAATAAGAAGTAAGAAACACTTCACATAGATTTTGTGACTCAATTTTTCTGTGATAATATGCAGACAAGATCAGTTGATTTAATTATAAAGACAAGATTCAGTCTGTAAATTTGAGATATTGGTATCCGATGTAAAAAGAGATAAAATCTAGTCTAATTAAAAAACTAACTATTTTATTTTTTATTTTTTGTTATCTAGTTTTTATCAGTATTTTTTATTCTTACCCATCTTCTCTTTCTCTGTTGTGAGATATTCAATTCATTAAACCCGGATTTTGACATGGTCTTATAAATATGGTATAAAACTACGGCAACCACACTATGTTTTCTAGACCTAGAAATGATAGGAAGAATACCTTATTACCACTGTCCCGAGAAAGTATAACTTATAGGTTGTGGTCTGGGCCAGGGCTTTTTTTTCCCAGCCGGACATTTTTTTAACGATGTTTTGTTGATGTCAAAACTACTACACTAAGTACTATTCAACTAGTATCCAACTGTAAAATGTATTTCAATGCCATAAATGTTTAGTTATATTCATCATAAACTTTTCTGAACATTCTGTCATACATCACATCACAATAACAAAACAATCCGATCATCAAATATTTACAGTAATTTAATACTTTTTACGAAGTTACAAAATGCTGATTTTTAGTTAACTTTCACCAACGATGTACTTCTATGCTTCAGTCCATTTGTTTTAAAGAAAACATTACTTTAGAAGGTACATAGACTGAAATAGACGAGTTGTCTGAAGATTAACAATATGTTTCAGATTCTGTTTGCGATATTTCTAATCTAGGATGTATCATGTAGATATGTTTATATTTTTATCTTACCCTAGATATACAATCAAATTGTAGGATGTCTACAGTTGATATTCCTACTACTTTTATAAAGTTTAATAATATTTTTATATTTTACAGAAGATGATGGGGATTATTTGAATTGTTCTGATGAAATCAGTGAGATAGATGATCGGTTGAATAGGTTACAACAGTTGATGAAAACCAGCTTGAGTTGAGAACTGTTCTAGGTCTAAACTCCCTTGTGCAGCTCAGATGACACAAACTTATCTTTCAGATTTGGTGTTTAGATCAGGATTGGGTTTAGTCTGAAGATCTTGGTGCCAACTTATCTTGTAGTGACTGTCGGTTAACTCCCTTGTCCAGCTCAGATGATACAAACTCGGTTGATCCTTGTCTTAAAGTGACTGTTTAGATAGGAATGGTTAGGAGTCTGAAGATCTTTATGGGATCATATCTTTAAATGACCTTTCAGATCAGGATTGTGTTACTTCTGAGCAACATTGTTCAGGTTAATCTTTAAGTAACAGTGGATTAACTCCCTTGTCCAGCTCAGACGACACAAACTTTGTTGATCTTGTTTTCAAGTGACTGTTTTTACAGTAAGTTAAGTCAATTGCCTTGCTCTGATGAAAGGACACTACATCGTTGATTTAAAGAGGCTATGTCTGTAGCAGTACATTTTGCCATATCTTAAATCTTAAATGATTATTAGAAGCACTTATTAATTGTCTGTCGGCCATTATTACTACTACTGTTTTTTAGTAAGTTAAGTCAATTGCCCTTCTTAAATGAAAGTAGACTTTATCGTTGATTTAAAGAGGCTTTGTCTGCAGCAGTAATGATTATTTATTAATTGTCTGTCGTCCATTATTACTACTACAATATCCTAAAGACGTTCTACCTAAAAGTTTAAGGTATGCTACCTCTTAGTATAACCCAAAACTTGGAATTTGTTAACCATAAGGTGCAGAAGAGTAGGACATAAAACTGCATTCATTTGGAATTTTTAAAACTTGGCTAAATGTGTCTGTTCAGCTGTAGACTTGCCTGGTATCAAAACATTCGACAGAATCCCTTGATAATCCATTAAATCTATAAAACTAAGTAATATTGAACATCCGCTGAGTTTGATCCATAGGAAACTTGGTCTGGTTCTTACATGGTAATAAATCACGAACGTTGTTCACGACCATTTTGAATCTTTAACTCGACCTATTAAATCGAAGTTTTCAAACGATATTATATTTAAAACGGACTTCCAATAAAACTTTTAGAAATGATGTTAATTATGAAGATTTTCTTGAAACATGATAATTTATCTAAAAATTCGTTTTATTAAATCGAGGTAGAGATTCAATGGTTGAGAACTATGTTCGTGTGTGTTTTATCTATTGTTTCTAAGAACCAAACTTAGTTTCGTATGAGTTTTATCCTGATATTTATATTAATTATAAATATTTTTTATTGTTAATTGTTAATTTTTAATGTAAATAATATTATATCAACTATTTAGACTGTTTATAATGTAAATAATTATTAACTATTAAATATTAAATACTTAAAACATTACGTGGAGAATTTTTGTTTCATGTATTTTGGAAGGTGAAGGGGGAACGGTTAAAGATATAATTTTGGGCAAAAAATTTTATCAATTTGAAAAGTTGATTTCCAACCCAAATTTTTACAATTGGGTTCCCTTTAAATCAGTTTTTATGTTATACTACCCCTTAGGTTTTATTACACACAATGTTTCAACTAATTACATTGTCATCATCAGGTAATGGCTGCCACCTCTCGTCTCTCTTCAGTTGCCCCCACGCCAACCACCTAGACAGTTTTTTTTTGCACGTGCTCGACTCTCTTACCCAACAAATACCGAATACTCTTTATACTATAAATCAACCAATAGGAAGTTAATTCTGTGATTTTATATTTGGTAATTTTGTTACTCAGTAGACCAATATAAAATTATGGTTTCTATTTTAACTTACTGAACACGTGTTAATTTGTGAAAAGGAAAAGGCGAGGTGGTTTATTGACTATATTATGTAATGATGAGAGATCTATAGAAGAAACAGATTGCTGTCAATGCGTTACCTACATCCTAAGTTCTCCATCCAATCTTAGTCTGAAACCTGCTGACTCTATTCCCAGCCTCTGATGGCTATTTGGACAGATATGGCTGGGTGAGACTTGTTGACCCTTTTCCCAGACTCTGACAGCTATTTGGACAGGTTCTGGGGGAAACTTGCTGACCCTATTCCCAGCCTCTGATAGCTATTTGGACAGATTCTGGGGGAAACTTGCTGACTCTATTCCCAGTCTCCGATAGCTATTTGGACAGGTTCTGGGGAAAACTTACTGACTCTATTCCCAATCTCCGATAGCTATTTGGACAGTTGGCCACTATATGAGTCGAACTAGCTATTAGAGGCTGGGAATAAAGTCAGCAAGTTTCGGACTACATCCTATCTAGACTAAAATTTCTCATCGTATTAAGGCTTTTATATTTATCAATGAAGTAAGAAAAAAAAAAAAAAGAGCGTCCGATGGTCTGAACCGATTAACACTCCTACCCAGCCTTAGTTCATTGAAATAACTTCTAACTCGATCACGGTTTGTAAATATACGACTTATTTCAATTCAAAACAAGAAACGTGTTTCGCTGAAGTTAATGACATAAAATACAATGGCATAATGACAATTAATGTTATTATTCTATTTCTATCGTTCCTGACTATTCTCGATTCTCATTTCAATTCCATTCTTACTTTGAATTGATTATTCTAAAACAACAACATTCTAACAAATCCTTCAGATTCTAACTTGAAGTAGACGAATTCTACTTCACATTAAGCTCTTATCAGCTGGTAAAGTAAATATTTAGAAATATTTAGACTATACAAATAGCTGTAATTAAGCTCTTTTCAGCTGGTGAAGTAAATATTTAGAAATATTTAGACTATACAAATAGCTGAAACTGAGCTCTATCAGCTGGTATAGTAAATATTTAGATGACTATACAGATAGATGTAATTGAGCTCTATCAGCTGGTAAAGTTAATAATTAGACTACTATACAGATAGCTGAAATTAAGCTCTATCAGCTGGTAAAGTAAATATTAAGATGACTATACAGATAGCTGAAATTGAGCTCTATCAGCTGGTTTAGTAAATATTTAGATGACTATACAGATAACTGAAATTTAGCTCTATCAGCTGGTAAAGTAAATATTTAGATGACTATATAGATAGATGTAATTGAAGTCTATCAGCTTGTAAAGTTAATATTTAGACTACTATACAGATAGCTGAAATTTAGCTCTATCAGCTGGTAAAGTAAATATTTAGACGACTATACAGATAGCTGTAATTGAGCTCTATCAGCTGGTAAAGTAAATATTTAGACGACTATACAGATAGCTGTAATTGAGATCTATCAGCTGGTAAAGTAAATATTTGGATGACTATATGCTGGTAAAGTCAATATTTAGACGGATGCATCCCTTCAGCCATCATGGAATTGACCTGTTTAATCGAGTTGGTGGTTATCCAGTATAAAAACTACCAGACTGACTTTCAAATCACTTGCTGATTGACTGTCCGAGTTTTATTGTACGGTTTACAATACACTTTACCAATATCAGTCTATTAAACAATACCATGTTTACTTCCTTGTGATCTCTTGTGGAAACACCATTCGGTAGTCATCGATAAGTTCCGTTAATCATTAACGTTTGTCTTATGAAGTGAGGGAAGCGTACTTCAGTGTTCACGACGCACCACAGTTTTCACGACAGTGTTCTGAACGAAGTTAGTTTAATAAAAATAACTTATAGAAAACGATTTTAAAAAACATTTTTTTTTATGAGAATTTATTGTGGATTAAAAGAGATTATCGGAAGTTTGGCTCGGTTACAGAATAAGGTAAGTAGACACAAGAATACCTTTCTCCTCTCGCCTCTTCATTGCGGTTTTTTTTTTCACACATTGTCTGGAATTATTTCGAGCGAAATACTATAATATATAATATCGTGGTACTTTAGTTAATGGAAAAGTCGTGATCTGTTAAAAAGCTTCTGGGATTTGATATATATATATATATATGACATTTACAGTTAAATTTATTATAATTTTGAGTACAATGTACCTGTGGATTGATTTGAAAAATCTCAGACCCGTAGCTAACGGGGGCTAGGGGGAGGAGGAAACATGATAGCGTTAAATCAGAGAACGTCATTTGTTCTGCCCCCTCGCTAAGTCATCCATGCCCGCCCCTCTTAGGTACACAGGCTGGTTACAGGCCCGCAAAATCTACAGTTCTAAATAATCCCCACTGGAAAATAAAATTTGGACTGAACTCAGATACTGGATTATAAATGTCGATTTTAGTCCGTATTGTCAGTACAAGACTACGACACTTCTGTAAGAATCTATATTCAGGGACTTAGTTTCATTTTCACTAACCTTGGTTGGTAGAACATAAGTAAGCGTTCGTTATCTTAGTATTTGTGTTCAGGACAGATTTTGAAATAAGTTGTTAAACAAGTCCCCTTATCTGGTTCGTGATCGACTCAAAATATTCTGTATGGTGAGTGGTTTGCCCTTGGTTTCTTTATAATCGCTAAGTGACTTCCGAGTGGGTTTCAGTTTGATGAGGAGATGCGACATACCGTAAAGAGATTAAATAAATCTACGTAGACGTGTGCGTGTGATCGTGCGTGCATGACCAAAGAACGGATTTCTATTCAGAGACATTTTAAATATATTCGGTTTATAGCCTTTCTTTATATTTCAATCGGGAATCCAATATCATTAGGAAGTAAATAATCGTTGAGAGCGACTACATCCCCCCACGTCTCTACCCCCTACAGAGGGAGATTTTTCAAGTTTGTATCCAGGAGCACAGGGAAACGTTATCTTAGTTTTTCAGATGTTTAGTTTGCTCGCAAAGCCTGAGAGAAAATCACGTAATTATTTATAAGAGAGGTAAATAAGACAATCACTCAAGGATCCTGAAAGTGATATTAGAAAGGAAAAAAAAAACTGTAAATTATCTTGTAATTCTTTAATGTGATTTATTTTTATCAATGTGTTCCTTATACAGCTATTCATTAGTCGATTGATCAATTGCTTTTGTAAGTTTTTGTTGCGTGTCGTTACATCGTTAACATTTGCAACATAAAACACTACTTTTTACATTGTTCTTTGCCTTTTTGGTACAATCACCGCCATTGAACACTTCTTGGTGCTTCACCACTTAAAGGGGCTGTATGCACAATTTCTATTATCAAAACATAATATAAAAAAATGAAAACATATGCTATTTATATCCATGTATCTACTTGATCAAACTTTATTTGTTTTTAATTGGTTAATTAAAATGGCACTTACTAATTGTTAATTTATCAGATATACCTTATATGGGTGTTATATTGCTTTATAATGGTTCAATATCAATGGATGAAACGACTGGAATATTATAGTTCAGACTTTTAGATTTGTCCAGGGACACGTACGTTTCTCCAGATGTTTTCTTACAAATTTGAACAAAGTAGATTTCGAGCTACATAGAAAAAAAGAATATCCCTTTAATATGACTGTGTACCTTATTGGTCCAGTCAGGTCTACCATAGAATGAAATAAAGTTCATTTTATTTCTGTTCGGTTCCATCCTTCTTTTATTTATTTTTTAGCCAATAACCCTAAGAATTTTTAAAAAAGGTAAATAAGCAATATTATTTATATAAACCCTCTGGAAGGGGGTGGGTGTCTGGATTTGTTTTTTTTTAGTAGCAAAGACTGAGAAGAAGTGTTAAAAAACATTAAAAATGAAACAAAAATGCGAAAATAGTTGAAAATAGAATTTTTATATGATAGACGATCAATAATGATTTATTGTCTTGTCATGTTTCTATCAATATATAATTACAAATCTCACCTGAAGCCATATCAAATAGACTCGTATACTATCTATTACTGCTCATTGAACTAGGCTAATGTTCACAGGTAAAATTTGCTTGCAATTAACGACGCTAGCTGTAAGCCCTGGGACCTGTTTCACAAAATTTTAACAAAGATACAATCAAGATTTTAAGATATACAGTAACCTGATTGGTTAATAAAAACTCAATTTTAGTGACTGACCAATCTGACCATTGGAACACTAAAATCATCCTAAGTTAAGTTTTCGGTGTATTTATAGTAATAAAGCTGTAAATGTGTTAAGGTAGAATGTGAACTAAAATGTTATTTCTGGTTACTCTCAGATAGATACAACATCACTGACAATCCCTGACAACGATAAATTATACAAACAACATTGTATTCACTACCTTAACAACTACAACCAGTTAACACTTATATAACAACTATAACCAGTTAACACCTATATAACAACTATAACCAGTTAACACCTATATAACAACTATAACCAGTTAACACTTATATTACAACTACAACCAGTTAACACCTATATAACAACTATAACCAGTTAACACTTATATAACAACTATAACCAGTTAACACCTATATAACAACTATAACCAGTTAACACTTATATAACAACTATAACCAGTTAACACCTATATAACAACTATAACCAGTTAACACTTATATAACAACTATAACCAGTTAACACCTATATAACAACTATAACCAGTTAACACCTATATAACAACTATAACCAGTTAACACTTATATAACAACTATAACCAGTTAACACCTATATAACAACTACAACCAGTTAACACTATAGTAATTATTATTCAAATCCTGTTTAAAGAAAGGTCACTGTAGTTCATTTATCGATAAATAGTTATATATTTTATATATGTTATGTTTAATAAGTGCAGTTTTTGGTCCTTTTGTTCCTCCTTTCAGGATTCTCGATCACCCCCTTCTATAAATCATAGATCTTTATTACTCTCACTTCACATATGAGCCTGTATTATGATGGGATTTAAAAATATTTCGTTTCATGTGTTACAAATGGCCATTCCGGATTGTATAAGACTACTTTGAATTTGCTTTACCATACGTTTTTGTGCAGTTGGGAAATGCGGCAAGTTTGGCATTATGCGGCAAAACAAACTTACCGATAATACTATAAGGAAAGGATTTGTAAGCTAATTTTTAATAAATTTAGTATTCACAGTTCTCAACCAAAATTTGAGCCCTTCGTAAACATATATGTCCCAAATTACTCACGTTTTTAATAGTGACAACTTGTCATTTCTGAGTATATATAGAAATATAAAGTAAAATTCCTAGTTTGAAATATTTTCGAACGTTTTTTTAAATTGAGCTATTCATACACTAGCCTATACAAGACACAAATCAAAATCTGAAAATGGCGAAACTCTCTCTTTAGGTTACAATGTAAGATCAATAACGAACATAAAAACAATTTCCAGCATCTCTCGGGACAAATAGACTTATACAGTATCACTGTCAGTTGAACCAAGCCACACTTTCAGACAGACTGAACCGTCGTTTTTAATAAATCTTTATTGTCTTGTTTATAGTTTGTATTGTCGAGTTGGAAATAAAAAAAAACCATTCTATTGAAATATAACACAATACATTTTAATTATTACAACAATTATAACGTGGAGGATATTTCTCTTTTCATTCAAATTCATTTATACTAGTAATCGGCCAGAAATTATTCTAAAATAAAATAACGCGATTTACTAATACAGATATATCTATCTGTAATTTTTGATGAAGTCGGTTGTGCTGACTGTGACAACCGAACCTAGATTTCAAAGTATGTATCAAAGACGGGCCCCCCCTCTTCTCTCCTTCTCCCCTTCTCCCCTCTCTCCCCTTCTTCCCCTCCCCCTTCTCCCCTTCTCCCTTTCTCCCCTCCCCCCCCTCGTCTCTCCTTTCTAACTTCTCAACTTGGTCGTGTTTTTAACCAGAATAACATTCACGAATTAACTTAACTTGCTTCCTCATAGGTCCGCGCTTATAGAATTATTAAACCATTTACTGAAAAAATAATTTTCTTTTCATTTATAAACATTTCAAATGGATCTGACTACAGAGATTCTTGAGAAAGAAAGTATATCAAGCACTCGTTACCAATAAGTAGATAAAATTACCAAAACTTCCTAATTCTATTAATAAAAGATTAAATTACATTTATAATTAGTCCTTCCCTCAACCAGGAAGCACCAGTCTGATTCCAACCTGATTTCAGTTTTATTTTTGGTAAACTAATTCAAATCCAACCAACATCACAAGACAGGCACTTGACTGGAACCCACAAGGAAAGCGCAGACGAGGCCGTCCAACCACGACTTGGAGGCGAACCCTAGGCACCGAGCTTCGCACATATGGGATCTCCTGGGGCGAAGCCAAGCACAGAGCGCAGGACCGCAAAGGATGGAAAGTTGTAGTAAAGGCCCTATGTTCCAGAAGGGACGAAGAGGACTAAGTAAGTAAGTAATTCAAAAAGCAAAAATGGACATTCTAAACATCCAACCGAACTAAGTTATATATTGTAAAGATACCAACAATGGAATGTATATTTTAAACCAATGAATTATTACGACTATAAATAAATTATATAATACCTTCAATTAATTGCAGAGAAGCCTTGCATATATTCGTATTTTGTAAAGGGATTCGGGTCACGATAAGACATTCTTACACAACGCGCTGTGGAACTAAAATTACTAGACTATGTATGAAATGGAATGGATACAAACGTTCGGAACACAATAAATACCCAGGACCACATGAAGCGGAACTATTATTGTTAAACCACGTGGAATAGTACCAAATGATATGCTTGAAAACATGAATTATTTCACTCCTGGATAATTCTCACGAGGCTTTTGTATTTGTAGAATACCAATATTTTAACGAGAATTCTTAATAAGATCTGGGCACGTATGAGAGGCTGAAATAGATCAGTTGTCCGAAGATCACACAGTGTGAAACTCTGAGTAACAACATGTTTCAGGTTCTGTTTTAGTTGTTTGAAGAACACACAGTGTGAAACTCTGAGTAACAACTTGTTTCAGATTCTGTTTTAGTTGTCCGAAGATCACAGTGTGGAACTCTGAGTAAAACATGTTTCAGGTTCTGTTTTAGTTGTCTGAAGATTACATGTGTAAACTCTGAGTAAAACATGTTTCAGGTTCTGTTTTAGTGTGAAACTCTGAGTAATAACATGTTTCAGGTTCTGTTTTAGTTGTCTGAAGATCACAAGTGTGAAACTCTTATAACAACATGTTTCAGGTTCTGTTTTAGTCTGAAACTCTGAATAACAACATGTTTCAGGTTCTGTTTTAGTTGTCTGAAGATCACACAGTGTGAAACTCTGAGTAACAACATGTTTCAGGTTCTGTTTTAGTTGTCTGAAGATCAGACAGTGTGAAACTCTGAGTAACAACATGTTTCAGGTTCTGTTTTAGTTGTCTGAAGATCACACAGTGTGAAACCCTGAATAACACCATCTTTCAGATTCTGTTTTGGTGTGAAACTCTGAATAACAACATGTTTCAGGTTCTGTTTAAGTTGTCTAAAGATCACACAGTGTGAAACTCTTGAGTAACAACATGTTTCAGGTCCTATTTTAGTTGTCTGAAGATCACACAGTGTGAAACTCTGAGTAACAACATGTTTCAGATTCTGTTTTAGTGTGAAACTCTGAGTAACAACATGTTTCAGATTCTGTTTTAGTGTAAAACTCTGAGTAACAACATGTTTCAGGTTCTGTTTTAGTTGTCTGAAGATCACACAGTGTGAAACTCTGAGTAACAACATGTTTCAGATTCTGTTTTAGTGTGAAACTCTGAGTAACAACATGTTTCAGATTCTGTTTTAGTGTGAAACTCTGAGTAACAACATGTTTCAGATTCTGTTTTAGTTGTCTGAAGATCACACAGTGTGAAACTCTGAGTAACAACATGTTTCAGATTCTGTTTTAGTGTGAAACTCTGAGTAACAACATGTTTCAGATTCTGTTTTAGTGTGAAACTCTGAGTAACAACATGTTTCAGATTCTGTTTTAGTGTGAAACTTTGAGTAACAACATGTTTCAGATTCTGTTTTAGTGTAAAACTCTTGAGTAACAACATGTTTCAGATTCTGTTTTAGTGTGAAACTCTGAGTAACAACATGTTTCAGATTCTGTTTTAGTTGTCTGAAGATCACACAGTGTGAAACTCTGAGCAGCAACATGTTTCAGATTCTGTTTTAGTGTGAAACTCTGAGTAACAACATGTTTCAGGTTCTGTTTTAGTTGTCTGAAGATCACACAGTGTGAAACTCTGAGTAACAACATGTTTCAGATTCTGTTTTAGTGTGAAACTCTGAGTAACAACATGTTTCAGATTCTGTTTTAGTGTGAAACTCTGATTAACAACAAGTTTCAGATTCTGTTTTAGTGTGAAACTCTGAGTAACAACATGTTTCAGATTCTGTTTTAGTGTGAAACTCTGAGTAACAACAAGTTTCAGATTCTGTTTTAGTGTGAAACTCTAAGTAACATCATGTTTCAGATTCTGTTTAGTGTGAAACTCTGAGTAACAACATGTTTCAGATTCTGTTTTAGTTGTCTGAAGATCACACAGTGTGAAACTCTGAGTAACAACATGTTTCAGATTCTGTTTTAGTGTGAAACTCTAAGTAACATCATGTTTCAGATTCTGTTTAGTGTGAAACTCTGAGTAACAACATGTTTCAGATTCTGTTTTAGTTGTCTGAAGATCACACAGTGTGAAACTCTGAGTAACAACATGTTTCAGATTCTGTTTTAGTGTGAAACTCTGAGTAACACATGTTTCAGATTCTGTTTAGTGTGAAACTCTGAGTAACAACATGTTTCAGATTCTGTTTTAGTTGCTTGAAGATCACATTTTAGTGTGGAAACTCTGAGTAACAACATGTTTCAGGTTCTGTTTTAGTTGTGAAACTCTGAGTAACAACATGTTTCAGATTCTGTTTTAGTTGTCTGAAGATCACAAGTGTGAAACTCTGAGTAGCAACATGTTTCAGATTCTGACATTTCCTGTCAAATCAAACAAATCTTAGCAAAATTCCGTTCAGATGACGTTATCTTCAACCAATCTTAGCTTGTCAAATAAACCCGCTTTTTGATTTACTCTTAATTTGATTAATTGTATTTCTTTATTTCAGATAAAGATGTCTTGGTTGATTATCTTGTATTTTGTATTTTTACCAGTTCGTTTAGAATCACTTACAACTTACAACAATTATTTAAAAATTGGTGAGTATTTTAACAAATTATAATCGCCATTTTTTACAGAATACTACAGTCAAGGATTTTAAAGTCAAAAACATGGCCAATAAGAGTATATATTCATTAGTTGGACTTACCAGGTATCATGACTAAAGAATAGAATCTCTATATAACATGATATAATAACTTTATTTAATGAATATAGGATTATAGAGAGATTCTGTCGTAAACCTTTGACCCCAGGTAAGTCCACTGATAGAAAAGATTTCAGGTTCTGTTTAAAATTGCCAAATCTTAAATGTGAACTTCAGTCGAAGTTTACGGGTTTTATTTGAGTTAAATAATTGAATTATATTTTCTGACATTTCCTGTCAAATCAAACAAATCTTAGCAAAATTCCGTTCAGATGACGTTATCTTCAACCAATCTTAGCTTGTCAAATAAACCCGCTTTTTGATTTACTCTTAATTTGATTAATTGTATTTCTTTATTTCAGATAAAGATGTCTTGGTTGATTATCTTGTATTTTGTATTTTTACCAGTTCGTTTAGAATCACTTACAACTTACAACAATTATTTAAAAATTGGTGAGTATTTTAACAAAAATTAAAAAATTTTTCGCCAGTTTTTTAAAAAAGAAAAAATTTAAACATTTTCAAAAGATTTTGAAAAATCAATAAACTTGGCCAATAAGAGTATATATTCATCAGTTAGACTTACCAGGTATCATAACTAAAGAATAGAATCTCTTTATAACACGATATAATAACTTTATTTAATGAATATAGGATTAAAGAGGGATTCTGTCGTAAACCTTTGACCCCAGGTAAGTCCTCTGGCCACAGTTTAAAATTTCAATCTTTAAATCAATGGTAGTTTACGTCTAAAATGTGTACGTAAATTTACCGTCCGTCGTCCGTAATGGAGAAGAACGTGTTTTATAAATCCATATCGAAACTAATTTGATATTCCTTGCCTCAGAAGGTTCCCTGGTTCTCTCCGGCAACAGAACAATTTACCCTTTGCTCTAGTTGACACTTTGGTCAAATTTCAAACCGAAATATTTTCAACGAACAATTTAAAAGTTTAAAATGTGTGTACGTTCTTATGTATACTTTTTTCAACTTCTTTAGTCATTCTTATAAAGGTAGTTCTTATAAAGGTCGTTCTTATAAAGGTCGTTCTTATAAAGGTCGTTCTTATAAAGGTCGTTCTTATAAAGGTCGTTCTTATAAAGGTCGTTCTTATAAAGGTCGTTCTAATAGAGTCGTTGTAATAAGAGTTGTTCTCATAAAGGTCGTTGTAATAGAGTCGTTCTTATAAAGGTCGTTCTAATAGAGTCGTTCTAATACAGTCGTTCAAATACAGTCGTTGTAATAAATTCGTTCTAATAGAGTCGTTCAAATAGAGTCGTTGTAATAAAGGTCGTTCTAATAGAGTCGTTCTGATAAAGGTCGTTCTAATAGAGTCGTTCAAATAGAGTCGTTCTTATAAAGGTCGTTCTAATAGAGTCGTTCAAATAACGTCCTTTTTTTAATAGAGTCTTTGAAATAAAGTCGTTGTAATAGAGTCGTTATAATAGAGTCGTTATTGTTGATAGAAATTACTCTCTTCTTATCACCAATACTCAGAATTTCTTTAAATAGATTGATTCCATTATGTACAATGAAATTAATCGACGAATCTTCAATGATTTACGTTAAAAATGTGGCACGGCAGTTATTCTTGTTCAAAATTTCTAATTAATTCTATTTTGATTGAAATAAAGAAAAATATTTGACATTTGTTTCATTTTATAGAGGTTATTCTCTCCTGTTTTATTTTGTGGTTTTTATTGGGTGTAAAACTCGAGCATTAGAGGAAGTATTAACGTTAGCACAGTTTGAAAGTTTGTCGTTTTCTTCTTTACGCATATATCCATGTCAATTATACATAATCATTTTTTGCGTTTTCTAAATTCTGGAGCACACGGGGCCTCGGTTTATTGTCCCGCTCGAACGATAATCTAAATTTTACATGTCGATCTCTCCGACAAAGGTAATAATCCGAGTTCATCTCAACCTTTGTGGGGTTCTATAGTACAGCGGTTAGAGCGTTGGTTCTATTCGTCATGACGTCATTTCCTTGGATACGTTGAAAATGTCGGACTTGAGTTCTAATCTCGACCAGAGTGTTAAAGTCCAATTACCTTGAATACATCATCTTCACTCATAACTCCAGTCCACCCAGCTGTAAATGGGTACAGATAATCCGGGAAAGATCAAAGCCAAGAGGTTTGGCCAAGGACCAGCTGGTAGAAAGGATCGCTGTCATGTCGGACTTGTGAACCTATAAGCAGTAATCCTTGCCCTTGTAAATTATAGTAGGGGGTAGTTGTTTCTTTTGCAAGAATGGAACCCTAGAAGCTCAGATAAGCGAGCAGGTGTCTAACTCACTGAGCCAACACAACTCCCGGTTAGGAGGGGATAGACGTTGTAACTGTCATTGTTGTCCAACGACAAATATAAGTCGAAGATATATTTAGCCTACCCCTGTTGCAAGTCTTCAAGTTCTTGTTTACAACCGTGAAGAAGAAACGAATCTTCTGGTTCATTTAATGTCATGGTTTTAAACGTATGAATTATTAAACAAGACATCAGGACGCAAGTCGATCGTCAAGAGACGCATTATTTTAGATAAGAATCATTTGCAGAAAGAAATCGATATTTAAAATGTTGTATAATATTGAACAGTCTAGTGAATTAATATCTAAATGTTCTGTAGTGTATATTTTCTGGGGACTATACTACCATGGAGTCCAACAACAGAAAAAACACACACGATACCAATCGTTTAGATCTGACTCATAAGATACACGTTTAGAAGAAAGTCCGAACTAAGAAAGAAAGAAACTAAGAAACTTTAAGAAAGTCCAAACTACAGATTTCATTCATAGTAGGCCTACGTTCTTTTGATAAAACTCAGCTCAGAAATCCTAAATAGAATGCACCATACATTACAATGGCGTTTGACTAAGGTCAAGGTCAAGGTTTCTACCAACGAAACATGGCGGTGAAAACCCATGAATCGTTTATGGCATCTTTAATAAGTTGGTCGCATGATCTTATAGTTAAAAATTATAGGTCTCTTTCCACCAGCAGTCCCGACGAGGATTATGTATCTGAAACACATCTTGGAAACAGAATATGAGCTCTTGTCAATCAAATTTAACATACATTGGAAAGTTAACCCCTATTCTAAAGTTACGGTCCTGATGAGGTTTATATATCCAAAACACATGTAAGGTTCTCATCATTTCTAACTACGTATTGTCCCTTTAATAATAATTGATAATCTATACAGTGCCCCCCCCCCCCCTTCTATATATACTTATAGTCTTGTTCATGGGTAGGTCAATTTAAATCTTAATTGTCCAAAACAGAAATACATTTTACTTTTCAAAATTACCTACGTAGGCTAATGCCACTGTCCTGGCAAATTTCCCTCATAGCACACTGCATGGCGTTGCCTTCTTCATTAGCCCATAAGATGCAGAAAAGTAGGGCGTAAAACTCCATACCTACCGGTACAAGTTAAAAACACGTCCTGTAATTCATTCAAGTCGAAGATAAACCATCAATATGAATCAATAAGTCGTAACAAGTGATCAACAATATCTCGTACAATCAAGGGAATTAAACAAAACTTTAAAAGAATTCTTAATTAGTTTTTATTATTGAGGAAAGTAAAAAGAATATTTCTTCGCGCCTTTTAGATAGTTTGATCTGAGTCTGGTTTTATAATAGCTCGATATTATTAGTAGAAGAAAAAGTAGGAGACATAATTCTCTATAATTACACGTTTATTTTGTTTTAATCTTTAGGCCTACAGTATTTTTCTTACACCAAACTAAGACAATAACAAACTTTAAAAGTATATTCAAGGATAATGAAAACGTTTAAAATTTTCCCTTAAACGGTTGGATTGTTTACGTTTAAAATTTCAGAAACGTTCATAACAAATTTTGCTAGTTTTGTTTGAGCAACAAATTTTTACGACCTCCAAAAACTAGAATGCCTCTTTATCGATACTTTACGAGTGCCTGACTTTTTACTAGAAGACGCTTGAAGAAAAGCTAAAGCTGGGGTTTATAGCTGGGGTTCTGACTTCATGACGTCATTTGCTTGGATACGTTGAAAATGTCAGACGTGAGTTCAAATCTCGACCGGAGTGTGAAAGTCCGGTGACCTTCAAAAAGTCATCTTCACTCATAATTCCAGTTCACCCAGCTGTAAATTGGTACGGATAATCAGGGAAAGATCAATGCCAAGTGGTTCGGCCAAACATCTGCTAGTAGAAAGGATCCCTGTCACGGCGCACTTGTTGTTATTCTTGTACAATAAAAAAAAGAGTTGTTTCTTGTCCTTAAAGTTAATGGGACAAATGACATTTAAATATTATCTTTGTAACGCAGCTTTTCTTGGATGACATTTAAAAATATGGCCTGATAAATGGTACAACTGAATGAGTTAGGATTGGGATGTCTAAGTGACCTCTCTATTGGACGGCGTGGTTTAGAGCGTTAGGCTATAGATTACACATGTAGGCCTACTTAGGCCTACTAGAGTTAATAGATATTAATAGATATAGAAGGCTTTGAAAATTAGCAGGGTTTGTGAACACTCTGAAATGCATACAGGTACGCTACAATAAAAGAAATTTCGGCAAGGTTGAATAACCAAATGAAGGCAGTTAAATTATGGAGTAATTCATTTGTGGAGATACATATATTTTTAAATATTAGAAAGTTGAGAGGGGACAAATTACAGAATGTCGGTCATTACAGCATTGTTCCAGACCAGTTAGTTTTCGACGGTGGGTCATCGGGTGGGGGGGGGTGTACTGGGATATAACTCTGATTCTTACAAACGTGTTCTGATTGCCAGACCGTCTTCAGTGACCCATTAGGTGCAGAAGATTAGGACGTAAAACTCGTTCCAGAATCATTTTACTACTTTTTTCCGTTCTCAATGATACGGGTCGAGAAGGTAAAGGCTAACCAATGTTTGTTGTCCACCATCGAAAAGATTCTGAGGTGCGTGGTATCTATTTCTATTATTGTTTCTCGATTGTAACATCTAACTATTTTCTATTTCTATTATAGTTGTATTGGATATTGAAGACGGCGGAGTGGTAGACTCCAGTTTTAATCTAACAGGTCGGACAACACGGCGCTATGCTGTAGTACAGTGGAAGAAAGTTACTACCAACCCTGATGAGATCCACGACGGTTTGTATTCCTCTTCTCAAAACAGATAAACAGGGATCATTCAAAATGACCTCTGGTTGGTCAATACAGTTTAATTCATAACGTACGACCAATCAAATGATAGTAGCTTTACATCGATTTTAATGCCCTTGAAAATATATGACTTGAGAATGAGGATCTATTCTTCCTTGCTTTAATATATTATTACAAATAGCAATTATCTCCCTTTTCTTAGTCTAACAGATTTTCTACTATACATTGGTACTTTGTTCTTATTTAAGATAATTTTTATGACAGTTTTTCTGGTATGGTATCCTAAGCTTGAAGTCAAAAACAAATTCTGGTCTCCATTTAAACGAACAAGAAGTCAAGTCTTTAATCAACTATTATTTTTCATTTTTCACTCAGTACGAATATTACCGTAATATTTATTTTTCGATTTTTTTTTAGCAAAACCAGCCCTCCAGCCGCCAATAGATTCTTTACTAGTTACTCAAAACATGTGTGAAAATCCATTCATTCTGGAAACAGTTCTACCGCACACCGCTGACATACTCTGTGTAGCTCCAAATGGTCTCATTACACCTATAGATAAACCCTGTTCTTCCCGCACTGTGGGAAATCGCAGACGATCTCTCCTCAACTCTAACACATTCTTCTGTTTATACCACCACGACCAGTTGAAGAAAATTAAAACAGTGACCTCCGTTGTTAATCATCTAGGATGGAAAAATTTGATTATTATTCATAACAACGATACAGGTGAGAGACCACTGGACTTCATCATCATCATCATCCTCATCCTCATTCTCATTCTCATTCTCATTCTCATTCTCATCAGCATCAGCATCCTCATCCTCATCCTCATCCTCATCCGCATCAGAATCAGTATCAGCATCAGTATCAGAATACTCATCCCCATCAGCATCAGCCCTAAGCATCCTCATCAGTATCAGCATCAGCATCAGCATCATTATTTATACGAATGTCGAAGGTCATATTTTGAAGTGAAAATTAGGCCCTCTTAAGCTCGAGCTCAAATCTATTTATCACTTAGAGGAAAATATCCAATTCTGTAAGAATACCTAACGTATATAATTTAAGAAAACTCTTTTTTCTCTAGAATTTGAGGCCAAGTCCATAATAGATAGAATACCGAGAAAGATTGTGTTAACTCAGTATAATGTTGACCAGCTTCAAAACAACACCCAAGTTCTGTACACATTGATCCATGAGATCTATACCACTACTGACTACGAGGAGAGAAATATACTTTTAGTGTGTTCACAAGCCTGTATAAATAGAATACTGATCGAGGTAGGTTATCATTTAAAGTGAATATTAAGACGACTCTACAGATAGCTGTAAATCAGCTTTTTCAAGTAGGAATTAGGCAACTACATTATTATTTGGATTCAAGGCTGTATTAACACTTCTATTGCCAACTCTTTCATAAGAAGAATATTGGAGCAACAGCTATGGGTATATTCTCCTAATATTTAGTTATATATATCATTATATATATTTTAGATACTTTCAACAATAAGCCATCGCATGTTGTCAAACCTTTCAAATTCCGATATTATTTTTTAACAGTCTGATGAATACGACAAGAGAAACAGTGGAGCTACAGCTATGGGTGTCTTCTCTAAATGGTTACTTGTAGATTTTAACAGGAGGACTGTACTTAATAATCCTTGTGATCTAAAAATAGATAATGTCGCAGTTATCAACTTTCCTTTCACTGAAGTTACAAGCCAGCTTATAAAGAGTGTAAGTTGACCTTTGACTTATTGTCCTATCAGAACTTACCATGTACTCGTTAGGGAACAATTTTTCTAAGGCACCTTAGTATACCTGATATCAAGAAAAACCTGTGTTATGGCTTTGCATTAAGAATGTTAGTGAACCCTTTTCACAAACGGGAGTTAAAGGCTAATGTGCAAAAATACGTACACCATGTCTAAACCACACCCCCTTCATCGTACTTTCTACAGTCTGTGGTAATAAAATTGAAGGAAATTAGGTTTTCTAATCTTAATATCGATCGATGCTATCTATGTTTCCGATGCAAATAACAAAGTTTGAAAAAATCCCTACAATCTAAAATATAGTTTCTACTGTACCAAACCCCACGTGTCAATCTATAGCAGTCTTCAAACAGACTGAAGATAAGATACCATACACCCTTTACTATCCTATTCGATTACCATGGTTACATGTTCTCCAACATCTTTCTTCCAGAGTTTATTTCAGAGTCTACAAGAAACAATTAATGAAGTGATTGATGAATATATAGATATGGATATTTATAATGTTACTGAATTTGTTCACGACGCTTTACTCCATGTACGTATTTTAGTATATATTTAGTTCCCAGTTCAGAGCAAAGTGTCCGAACCACACAATGCCCTGTTACCAAAGGACATGTGGTGTGTTTGACAAGGTCCTGTTATCAGAGGACATACGATGTGTTTGACAAGGGCCTTTTTCCGAAGGACATGTGGTGTGTTTGACAAGGGCCTTTTTCCGAAGGACATGTGGTGTGTTTGACAAGGTCCTGTTATCGATGGACATGTGGTGTGTTTGACAAGGTCCTGTTATCGATGGACATGTGGTGTGTTTGACAAGGGCCCTTTTCCGAAGGACATGTGGTGTGTTTGACAAGGTCCTGTTATCGAAGGACATGTGGTGTGTTTGACAAGGTCCTGTTATCGATGGCAAGTAGTGTGTTTGACAAGGTCCTGTTACCGAAGGACATGTGGTGTGTTTGACAAGGTCCTGTTATCGATTGACATGACGTGCTTGGTTAAGTCCTTTTTCCGAAGGACATGTGGTGTGTTTGACAAGGTCCTGTTATCGAAGGACGTGTGATTTGCTTAGTCAGGTCCAGTTATCGAAAGACATGTGGCTTGCTTGACCGGGTCCTGTCATCGATGGACACATGGTTTGTTTGTCCAGGTTCTGTTATCAAAGGGCACATGGTTTATTTGTCCACGTCCTGTTACCAAAAGACATGTGATTTGCTTAGTCAGTTCCTGTTATCTAGGGGCATGTGGCTTGCTTGGCCAGGTCCTGTTATCAAAGGACATGTGATTTGCTTAGTCAGTTCCTGTTATCTAGGGGCATGTGGATTGCTTGGCCAGGTCCTGTCATCGCAAGACATGTGATTTACATAGTCAGGTCCTGTTACCGAAGGACAAATTGTGTACAACGTGGGCAGGCAATATGAAGTTTTTCACGGACACGTCCATTGCGAAGCAGAAACCCCACCTGTCTCCAGTCTTATCTAACAATAATTTGATCGTCGCTTGGATTTCAGCAACTTCATAATGAAACGGAGTGTTGGAAAGCAGAAATACTGACGTTACTATGGAAACCAAATGGTCGTCTGTTGAGTCCAGTTGGTCACGTGGGATTATCAGAGGAAGTTGAACTATTTGACAACGTTATTATCTTTCCAAACACGAAATTTGGTTTTAATAAAAGAGTCTTCTTAACTACTACCAACGAGGTATAGAGGAAGAATTATCTATCTGACTCATTATCTTTATTCTTTAACACTGGGGCCTCGGTAGCTCCGTGAGTTATACGCTTGCTCGCTAACCTGGGGATCAAGGGTTCGATCCCGGCAAAGGCTGAGAACAACTTCTGGATTTTTCAGCCCGGTTTCCCCTTGTCAGTGATGTAAATCGGAGGGGCTGACATGGAAAAGGTGCTAGTCGTTCAGAAGGGACAATTAACCGAGGTACCGTGTGATAAAGGCTACAGGCGTTGTCCGTCTTCAAGCTGTAGCATCTCTTCATGAATCAAAAAAGCCCCATGCAATATACGAGAGTCCTCTATACACACAGAGCAATAAAATCAATAAGTCATTTGAATAATTTTTGTATTTATTTCAGTGGAAACCATTCACCCGACGGTTAGAGAAAGTCAATGGTACTGTGACGTTTGAAGGTTACTCTTTTGACTATCTAGACGTTATCGCCGCTGCCTTAAATTTCACGTACGTCTTTTTCAGACCACCATTTTCAGAGAGTCCACATAACTTAAAGTTGTGTATTTGTTATGCAGGTCGTTCATAACAATTTTTTATTTACAATTGATATATTTCCTCACGTGAAAAACTTCAAGAGCTATTACCTATTTTTCTCCAATAGGTGATTTTGGATTTCAGTTTTGCTGTTCTGATCGTTGGAACATGTTTTGTGAGTTTTTTTTTGTATAAAGTATTTGTTACTAGTTGGGTCAGCTGTAAGCAGGTACTTATACACTGATACGGATCAATGCTTTTTGAAGTTACAAAGTCGGATTGTCGAGTTACAAAGTCGGATTGTCGAGTTACTAAGTCGGATTTTGAGTTACAAAGTCGGATTTCGAAAGAAAATATGCGTGGCATTACTGTGCTTATGTAAAATTCATGTGTTTCAATATTTTTTAGGTATGTCTTAACTGAACCGGAAGATGGCGATTGGGGCATCATAAAAAATGGATCATGGACTGGTGTCGTTGGTCAGCTACACCGAAGGGTAGGTACTAGATGGGGGTAGGGGTAGAGGAAGACTAACTATATGTCACCAGTTGACTTACATTATATCGAAACTATACAACAGAACCCCTCTATAATCAAATAAATCCTTAAAACTAATAATCCTTTTGTTTTCCTACGTAACCCTTTCTATTTCTATTTTACAGGAAGTAGATTTATTCGCCGGTCCATTAGCCATGTCGTCAGATAGAGAAGACGTTGTTGATTTTACCTTCCCATACTTCCATGTTTATACTTCCGTTATATTCAGACGTCCAGATCCCAATAAAACAAAATGGCGGAAGTTGATTGATCCATTTAAATGGGAAGTACATGTCTGCATCTTCGCTTCGTTCTTCTGTATCGTAATAATGTTGTACACCATCGAGCGGATGAACCCGTATTATAATGTAGAACTAGACGAACGTCCGACTATACAGGGTTTGTTTCTGTATCTGTTTGGAGCTCTACTGGCTCAAGGTAACTTTATTTTTTTTTGGGTTGGGCCATGTCATGCCACCCTCTCGGTACGCTCTCCGTTGTTATCACTGCGTTCTTAAATATTGTAAATCTTGTAAACGGACTTTACAAATGTCTTGACTTAAGAATATATTTCTATAACATTAAGTAAATTATCCATAAAACAACGTGAAATTAAAACGCACATAGCAGTATTTAGTCCATAATTGCTTATTTTGATAAAATTGCCTTAAATAGAGATTCTATTCTTTAGTCATGATACCTGGTAAGTCTAACTAATGAATATATACTCTTATTGACCAAGTTTAAGACTTTAGATTTAAGTCCATTCAAATGGGTAGTATTTCTTGAATTTTTCTTTTAAAAGGTGGATCAAGCATGCCGTCATCATTTGCTGGACGCTCGTTATTAGCGTCATGGTGGATCTTTTGTTTGATAACCGTAGCTACATACAGTGGTAATCTCATAGCCTTTTTAACCGTGTCTAAAGAGAAGCTACCGTTTGAAACACTAGAGGAACTGGGTAACCAAGAAGATTTTAGCTGGGGAACACTAGGAGGTAGTATCTGGGTATCACTGATAAAGGTGAGGAGGTTATCTCTTAATCAATCTTATTCCACTCATATCCGCTAGTTGAACCATATCATCACTTCAACAATGACCATATCCTACTTGAAATATTACTTGCTACTCCGATATATTACTTGCCGCTCTGGATATATTACTTGCCCCACTGGATATATTACTTGCCCCACTGGATATATTACTTGCCCCACTGGATATATTACTTGCCCCACTGGAAACATTACTTGCTCCTCCGGATTATATTACTTGCTTCTCCGAATATTCAAATTTTGACTTCTGGCATGGCTTCTTTGTGGCCATTAGTCATTGTATTTATAAAAAGGTGAAAGCGATTAACAATGTTGCCTTGGTAATTGATTGTGTTCCAAAATGAATCTGTATTTCTTTATACAGTGAATCGTCATCGATAATACGACATTCCGGGACAATATGAACAATTCTTCTCCGTCAGTACCTCGAGATAAACATCGTGGAATTTAAAATTTGTTAATCGGAGTTATCTCTCCTGAACCATAATTTATATTGGATTTCCTTCCTTTCAACCGTGTATCAAATTTGACGAGATTATAAATAGATGTCTTTGTTTTATTCACCTATCCTATACTGTAATACATGCAATGTATAGACAAATGTAATGAACTGAATTTAATGGAGTTTTACACCCATTTATCTTTCACCTATTTCAGGAATCGAACTTAACTGTATTCAAAAAGTTATGGGTGGGGTTAAACGAATTCAACAAATCAGATCCACGTATATTTAGCTTGGATCAAGAAGTGCATAAAGAAAAGGTTATTGGAGAAGACTATGGGTTTATAGCCGATAAAACCACAGCAGAGACCTGGATATTCGAGAATTGTCAATTAACCGACTTAAAGGAGCTATTCTTTCCAATGAATTATGCCTTTGCTCTCCAGAACAATTCTCCGTACCTGCAATATTTCAACGATGAGTAAGTAGATTTACAAAATTCCAGTGTGCTATAAGACTTGAAATCGGGACTGTGATACGTTACGTATCACGATATAATGGTTGTGAGAGGATATGTATCACGATGTAAGGGCTGCTACACGATACACATTACGATATAATAAAAGGCTATGACATTTTACAGATCGCGATATAAGGGCTGCGACATGATGCGTATCACGATATATGGTCTGTGATACGATACGTATCCCGACAAAAGGGTTGTGTCATGATAAGTATTACGATTCAAGGGGATTGACGCGATACTTATGACGATATGAGGGCTTTGATACGATAAATATCATGATATTAGGGCTATGCCACGATACGTATCACGATATAAGGTCTCTGACACGAAACGTATCAAGATATAAGGGTTCTGACACGATACGTATCACGATATAAGGGTTCAGACACGATACGTATCACGATATAAGGGTTGTGATACGCTGTGAATGTGCTACTCTTAGATAAGTGTATGGCAAGCTCAATTATAATTTTCACTTTTCTATTTTACAGAGTGATGAAAATATACGAAAGTGGCCTAGGTCAAACTTTAAAACGAAAATGGTGGCCGAAACAGAACGTCTGTCTTGAACCAGCAACAGTGGCCAAAAAAATAAACCTGGTCGATTTACAGAGCGCCTTCTACGTCATAGGAATTGGAATATTCATAGCATTCTTATCCGTGTTAGTTGAAAGGTGCTTTATTCGTGCGGAAACCGGACGTCATATGTTAAAATTCAAATTTCTACGAATTCTGTTCGTTAAAAAGAAACCAACTGATGAAAGATATAGTTAATCGAGACTAGAAATGTAGGCTGTTGGTCTGGATATTTACGACTTAATTGGAATAAGTTGCGAATTTCGTGTTAGTAGTGTTTCGCTATTGCTGTGGAGAGCCAAGACACGTAGCAACGAAGGACAAACAAAATGGACTGCCTCTCAAAATATTCTGACAAAATAACAATTACCTGCGTCTCTAGATATATTACCTGCCTCTCTAGATATATTACCTGCCTCTCTAGATATATTACCTGCCTCTCTAGATATATTACCTGCCTCTCTAGATATATTACCTGTCTCTCTAGATATATTACCTGCCTATCTAGATATATTACCTGCCTCTCTAGATATATTACCTGCCTATCTAGATATATTACCTGCCTCTCTAGATATATTGCCTGCCTCTCTAGATATACCTGTCTCTAGATATATTACCTGTCTCTCTAGATATATTACCTGTCTCTCTAGATATATTACCTGTCTCTCTAGATATACTACCTGTCTCTCTAGATATATTACCTGCCTCTCTAGATATATTACATGTCTCTCTAGATATATTTCCTGCCTCTCTAGATATACTACCTGTCTCTCTAGATATATTACCTGTCTCTCTAGATATATTACCTGTCTCTCTAGATATATTACCTGTCTCTCTAGATATATTACCTGTCTCTCTAGATATATTACCGGTCTCTCTAGATATATTATCTGTCTCTCTAGATATATTACCTGTCTCTCTAGATATATTACCTGTCTCTCTAGATATATTACCTGTCTCTCTAGATATATTACCTGTCTCTCTAGATATATTACATGTCTCTCTAGATATATTTCCTGCCTCTCTAGATATACTACCTGTCTCTCTAGATATATTACCTGTCTCTCTAGATATAATTCCTGTCTCTCTAGATATATTACCTGTCTCTCTAGATATATTACCTGTCTCTCTAGATATATTACCTGCCTCTCTAGATATATTACCTGTCTCTCTAGATATATTACCTGTCTCTCTAGATATATTACCTGCCTCTCTAGATATATTACCTGCCTCTCTAGATATATTACCTGCCTCTCTAGATATATTACCTGTCTCTCTAGATATATTACCTGTCTCTAGATATATTACCTGTCTCTCTAGATATATTACTTGCCTCTCTAGATATATTACCTGTCTCTCTAGATATATTACCTGCCTCTCTAGATATATTACCTGCCTCTCTAGATATATTACCTGCCTCTCTAGATATATTATCTGTCTCTCTAGATATATTACCTGTCTCTCTAGATATATTACCTGCCTCTCTAGATATATTACCTGCCTCTCTAGATATATTACCTGTCTCTCTAGATATATTACCTGCTTCTCTAGATATATTACCTGCCTCTCTAGATATATTACCTGTCTCTAGATATATTGCCTGCCTCTCTAGATATATTACCTGTCTCTCTAGATATATTACCTGTCTCTAGATATATTACCTGTCTCTAGATATATTACCTGTCTCTCTAGATATATTACCTGTCTCTAGATATATTACCTGTCTCTAGATATAATTCCTGTCTCTCTAGACATATTACCTGCCTCTCTAGATATATTACCTGTCTCTAGATATAATTCCTGTCTCTCTAGATATATTACCTGTCTCTCTAGATATATTACCTGTCTCTAGATATATTACCTGTCTCTAGATATAATTCCTGTCTCTCTAGACATATTACCTGCCTCTCTAGATATATTATCTGTCTCTCTAGATATATTACCTGTCTCTCTAGATATATTACCTGCCTCTCTCGATATATTACCTGTCTCTCTAGATATATTCCCTTGTCTCTCTAGATATATTACCTGTCTCTCTAGATATATTACCTGCCTCTCTAGATATATTACCTGTCTCTCTAGATATATTACCTGCCTCTCTAGATATATTACCTGTCTCTCTAGATATATTGCCTGTCTCTCTAGATATATTACCTGTCTCTCTAGATATATTCCCTTGTCTCTCTAGATATATTATCTGTCTCTCTAGATATATTACCTGTGTCTCTAGATATATTACCTGTCTCTCTAGATATATTCCCTTGTCTCTCTAGATATATTATCTGTCTCTCTAGATATATTACCTGCGTCTCTAGATATATAACCTGCCTCTCTAGATATATTCCTGTCTCTATATGTCTCTCTAGATATATTACCTGCTCTCTAGATATATACCTGTCTCTCTAGATATATTACTGCTCTCTAGATATATTACCTGCCTCTCTAGATATATTACCTGCCTCTCTAGATATATACCTGTCTCTCTAGATATATTACTGTCTCTCTAGATATATTACCTGCCTCTCTAGATATATTACCTGTCTCTCTAGATATATTACCTGCCTCTCTAGATATATTACCTGCCCCTCTAGATATATTACCTGCCTCTCTATATATATTACCTGTCTATCTAGATATATTACCTGCCTCTCTATATATATTACCTGCCTCTCTATATATATTACCTGCCTCTCTATATATATTACCTGCCCCTCTAGATATATTACCTGCCTCTCTAGATATATTACCTGCCTCTCTATATATATTACCTGTCTCTCTAGATATATTACCTGCCTCTCTAGATATATTACCTGCCTCTCTATATATATTACCTGCCTCTCTAGATATATTACCTGTCTCTCTAGATATATTACCTGCCTCTCTAGATATAATACCTGTCTCTCTAGATATATTACCTGTCTCTCTAGATATAATTCCTGTCTCTCTAGATATATTACCTGCCTCTCTAGATATATTACCTGTCTCTCTAGATATATTACCTGCCTCTCTAGATATATTACCGGTCTCTCTAGATATATTACCTGCCTCTCTAGATATATTACCTGTCTCTCTAGATATATTACCTGCCTCTCTAGATATATTACCTGTCTCTCTAGATATATTACCTGTCTCTCTAGATATATTACCTGTCTCTCTAGATATATTACCTGTCTCTCTAGATATATTACTTGCCTCTCTAGATATATTACCTGCCTCTCTAGATATATTACCTACCTATCTAGATATATTACATGTCTCTCTAGACATATTACCTGCCTCTCTAGATATATTACCTGCCTCTCTAGATATATTACCTGTCTCTCTAGATATATTACCTGTCTCTCTAGATATATTACCTGTCTCTCTAGATATATTACCTGTCTCTCTAGATATATTACCTGTCTCTCTAGATATATTACATGTCTCTCTAGATATATTTCCTGCCTCTCTAGATATACTACCTGTCTCTCTAGATATATTACCTGTCTCTCTAGATATATTACCTGTCTCTCTAGATATATTACCTGTCTCTCTAGATATATTACCTGTCTCTCTAGATATATTACCTGTCTCTCTAGATATACTACCTGTCTCTCTAGATATATTACCTGTCTCTCTAGATATATTACATGTCTCTCTAGATATATTACATGTCTCTCTAGATATATTACATGTCTCTCTAGATATATTACCTGCCTCTCTAGATATATTACCTGTCTCTCTAGATATATTACCTGTCTCTCTAGATATATTACCTGCCTCTCTAGATATATTACCTGCCTCTCTAGATATATTACCTGCCTCTCTAGATATATTACCTGTCTCTCTAGATATAATTCCTGTCTCTAGATATATTACCTGTCTCTCTAGATATATTACTTGCCTCTCTAGATATATTACCTGTCTCTCTAGATATATTACCTGCCTCTCTAGATATATTACCTGCCTCTCTAGATATATTACCTGCCTCTCTAGATATATTATCTGTCTCTCTAGATATATTACCTGTCTCTCTAGATATATTACCTGCCTCTCTAGATATATTACCTGCCTCTCTAGATATATTACCTGTCTCTCTAGATATATTACCTGCTTCTCTAGATATATTACCTGCCTCTCTAGATATATTACCTGTCTCTAGATATATTGCCTGCCTCTCTAGATATATTACCTGTCTCTCTAGATATATTACCTGTCTCTAGATATATTACCTGTCTCTAGATATATTACCTGTCTCTCTAGATATATTACCTGTCTCTAGATATATTACCTGTCTCTAGATATAATTCCTGTCTCTCTAGACATATTACCTGCCTCTCTAGATATATTACCTGTCTCTAGATATAATTCCTGTCTCTCTAGATATATTACCTGTCTCTCTAGATATATTACCTGTCTCTAGATATATTACCTGTCTCTAGATATAATTCCTGTCTCTCTAGACATATTACCTGCCTCTCTAGATATATTATCTGTCTCTCTAGATATATTACCTGTCTCTCTAGATATATTACCTGCCTCTCTCGATATATTACCTGTCTCTCTAGATATATTACTTGTCTCTCTAGATATATTACCTGTCTCTCTAGATATATTACCTGCCTCTCTAGATATATTACCTGTCTCTCTAGATATATTACCTGCCTCTCTAGATATATTACCTGTCTCTCTAGATATATTACCTGTCTCTCTAGATATATTACCTGTCTCTCTAGATATATTACTTGTCTCTCTAGATATATTATCTGTCTCTCTAGATATATTACCTGTGTCTCTAGATATATTACCTGTCTCTCTAGATATATTACTTGTCTCTCTAGATATATTATCTGTCTCTCTAGATATATTACCTGCGTCTCTAGATATATAACCTGCCTCTCTAGATATATTGCCTGTCTCTCTAGATATATTACCTGTCTCTCTAGATATATTACTTGTCTCTCTAGATATATTATCTGTCTCTCTAGATATATTACCTGTCTCTCTAGATATATTACCTGCCTCTCTAGATATATTACCTGTCTCTCTAGATATATTACCTGCCTCTCTAGATATATTACCTGCCTCTCTAGATATATTACCTGCCTCTCTAGATATATTACCTGCCTCTCTAGATATATTGCCTGTCTCTCTAGATATATTACCTGTCTCTCTAGATATATTACCTGCCTCTCTAGATATATTACCTGTCTCTCTAGATATATTACCTGTCTCTCTAGATATATTACCTGCCTCTCTAGATATATTACCTGCCTCTCTAGATATATTGCCTGCCTCTCTAGATATATTACCTGCCTCTCTAGATATATTACCTGCCTCTCTAGATATATTACCTGTCTCTCTAGATATATAACCTGTCTCTCTAGATATATTACCTGTCTCTCTAGATATATTACCTGTCTCTCTAGATATATTACCTGTCTCTCTAGATATATTACCTGTCTCTCTAGATATATTACCTGTCTCTCTAGATATATTACTTGTCTCTCTAGATATATTACTTGCCTCTCTAGATATATTACCTGCCTCTCTGGATATATTACCTGCCTTACCTGACTGGAAAGGGGACAACTTCGGCAACTCTTTGGAAGCGTAATAGCTGCAAACCTATCCTGGACGTCTGAGGGGATTCTTGTAATAAAACATTAGAAAATTGAATTGATTTGGTGCATTTAATCCTTTAACGCAAAAATATATACAAATTTTTGAATTTGTGAGAAATATAGTCCGTCTACAATAAGTGATGCCAGACCCTTTTTCGGTCATTCATGTGCCCAGAGAATATTGTCCTCCTATTTTCCTCTAAATTATCCCCGTTTCAGCCCAGTCAAATATCGCCCCTTCTTTTTTGAAATTAAGTCACAAATTAACCTCTGCTCATCCAGGTAGCGAGATGGTTGGGATTTGATAAAAAGTATGGTGGGATGTGGCTGCCTATTCAAACAACATGCACCTTTAAAATATTGTAATCAATAATTTAAATTAGTTTAAAAATGACAGGTGTCTACCTCCTTTATTTATAAAGTTATGATTATAATTATAAATTTAAATCAATATTTTATTTTAATTAATAAGTTAGTTTATTAAAGCAAAGCAATTACATGCTATAGCCAACAATAACATATGTACACGAACAATTATAAGCAAACAAACAAAACAGCAACATCGAGTTCTCTACAAGTTAAGTTCAATTTACAAACAGGCAAACCACATTACTTAGCATTTAGTTCGACTGAAGACTTTTCTGTGTTCACAGAAAATAAACCTTTCAAAATCCGTAAGAATCTTCAAGAATCTGTTTCTGCTCCGGTTGAATTTAGACCTAGAAACTCTACAATTAGAATCAAACCACTCATTATGTTTCAGTTTGGGTGTAAAGCGTCTAGAATTATTCCATGTTTTTTGTTTACACCCGAAACATGATACCGAAATATCATAAAATAGAGAAGGATAATGATTGCCTGAATTCCTCAGAATCCTACTTAATGAAACAGTTTCATGGCTTTTGGGGGAACAATTCAAGTTCACAGTTCCAGGGTGATAGTCAAAATCAAAAGACAATGCACAGTGGTCCGAGAATTCTGTTGGATTTTCGACAGTAAAATTAGATAAACATTCTAAAGAGATTGGATCAATAACACTTGAACCTCTTGAGGAATTAAAGGTAAAATTTCCAACAGTTGAGTCCGATCCCAGTCGGCCATTCACAAATACCATTATATTCAACCTATACTAATGAGAAATAACAACCGATATTTTAACTCTCGAACACAGATAAATCTAGACACACACGAATTTGAAGACTATAATTTCGACTGAGAACTGTGAAGACTGTTATTTATTAACATACTGGTTATTAAATACCCTGCTTATCTATTCCACTAAAACTCACATATTAAATAGTAAAGGAGCTCACTCCTACATGTTTTTACGTAATACGGTATGGAAAGGAATACGTGCCATAATAAATAAAACATACATTAATAAATAATACATAAATACAACATACAATATAAATACAATATTCTGTATGCTATAGTCTGCCAAAAATGTAACAGAAAACAGAAAAGTATTAATAAGATATTCAAATAAAACCGAAATAAAACCAAGTAAATAAAAGAAGCTTCACCGTCTCCTAAGTCCATTTCTTATGTGTTTTGGAACTCGTTGTACCTTCTCATTTAAAATAGATTCAAATTTTAACATGACGTCATCGCGATATCTAGTTGTGTTCAAACAATAGTCGTCAGTCCAACCAAGACGACAGGTTCGGTAGTGGTGAATAGCCGCAGTCTCTTCCGGAACCAATACCCTTGAAACAATAATAACAGATAAAGATACTTATAGTAAAATGGTAAATTTAATGATAATAATAATATTAATAATAGTAAAGACAATGATAAGAACAAATGGTATGATAATGGTAATAATAATGGTAAGGATAATTTTTATGGTAAAGATAGTGACAATACTAATGGTAAAGATAATGATAATAATAATGGTAAAGATAGTGATAATAATAATGGTAAAGATTATGATAATAATAATGGTAAAGATATTGATAATAATAATGGTAAAGATAGTGATAATAATAATGGTAAAGATAGTGATAATAATAATGGTAAAGAAAATGATAATAATAATGGTAAAGATAGTGATAATACTAATAATAAAGATAGTGATAATAATAATGGTAAAGATAATGATAGTAATAATAGTAAAGATAGTGATAATACTAATGGTAAAGATAGTGATAATTATAATAATGGTAAAGATAATGATAATAATAATGGTAAAGATAGTGATAATAATAATGGTAAAGATAATGATATAATAATGGTAAAGATAGTGATAATACTAATGGTAAAGATAGTGATATTATAATGTAAAGATAGTGGTAATATAATGGTAAAGATAATGATTATAATAATGGTAAAGGTAGTGATAATAATAATGGTACAGATAGTGATAATACTAATGGTAAAGATAGTGATAATACTAATGGTAAAGATAGTGATAATAATAATGGTAAAGATAGTGATAATAATAATGGTAAAGATAATGTTAATACTAATGGTAAAGATAGTGATAATGATAATGTTAAGGATAATGATAATACTAATGGTAAAGATAATGTTAATACTAATGGTAAAGATAGTGATAATACTAATGGTAAAGATACTGATAATAATAATGGAAAAGATAATGTTAATACTAATGGTAAAGATAGTGATAATAATAATAGTTAAGATAGGGATAATACTAATGGTAAAGATAGTGATAATAATAATGGTAAAGATTATGATAATAATAATGGTAAAGATATTGATAATAATAATGGTAAAGATAGTGATAATAATAATGATAAAGATAATGATAATAATAATGGTAAAGATAGTGATAATAATAATGGTAAAGATATTGATAATAATAATGGTAAAGATTGTGATAATAATAATGGTAAAGATAGTGATAATAATAATGGTAAAGATAATGATAATAATAATGGTAAAGATAGTGATAATAATAATGGTAAAGATATGTGATAATAATAATGGTAAAGATAGTGATAATAATAATGGTAAAGATAGTGATAATAATAATGATAAAGATAGTGATAATAATAATGATAAAGATAGTGATAATAATAATGATAAAGATAGTGATAATAATAATGGTAAAGATAGTGATAATAATAATGATAAAGATAGTGATAATAATAATGATAAAGATAGTGATAATAATAATTTTAAAGATAGTGATAATAATAATGGTAAAGATAGTGATAATAATAATGTAAAGATAGTGATAATATAATAAGTGGTGATGAAATAATATGGACGGATACAATTAAAAGTAATAGGTTTTAAAATTGTTATAATAATTAATGTATTACAGATTGAATCACACAGGAAAAGCTTGCTATAATAATGATATTTCAACATAGTCCATTTTCTATTCGGTCACAGATGCTGTAACTATAAATAGATAGGCTATATAATATTAGTTCTGATAATGGGTAAAGTCCAGTTCACAGTATTTTAAATAAAATCATGATAAGTCCTTGTAACAGTGTTGATCAACATAAATGGGACGGATAAATATACTAAATACATAGAATAGTTTTAATAATAAATGTATACATAAATACATTTATAAATTACACATAAAATGAATCCAGCACTAGGAATACTGCATGTACATAAATCATATATCTTCACTATGAACATTAACCATTTTACATTTCTAAATACATCAAAGCTGACTGTTATCAACATAAATAATACATTACTAAATACATAGAATATTAAAATTATATAAATGATACAATGCATCCAACTACAAAACGGGTCTATCATTTAAAACATAACATTCCAGCATAGAGTCTGTTCATAAATATTCATGAATATACATAAATGATAAATACATAAATACATAAATATATAAATACATAAATACATAAATACATAAATATATAAATATATACATATATAAATACATAAATATATAAATACATAAATATATAAATACATAAATAATAAATAATACATATACATAAATACATAAATACATAAATATATAAATACATAAATACATAAATATATAAATACATAAATAAATACAATATAAATACATAAATATATAAATACATAAATAAATAAATACATAAATAAATACATAAATACATAAATATATAAATATATAAATACATAAATACATAAATACATAAATACATAAATACATAAATATATAAATACATAAATACATAAATACATAAATATATAAATACATAAATACATAAATATATAAATATATAAATACATAAATACATAAATTTATTCCTGAACACTAATTATTTCTGAGCTCTTCAGTGATTAATTCTTAATTCTCTTCAAAAGGAATATCGTGTCTAAGAATGATCATTTTTAAACTTGGTCAATAAGAGAATATATTTATCAGTAGAAATACATACTGTCATAAATAACATAACAGAATCCAAATAATCTTAGTAATTATCAATAAAAATCAAATTAATTATTGAAAAAATTTAATGAATTGTTTGAAATTTTTCAATAATGACTTAGTTTTGTGAGTTTTCTAGATTTTACAGGGATTCTGTTACTTTATGATACCAGATAAGTTCACTGATATACTCATATTGACCATTCTTGAGAACATATTTTATGTCCATTCTAAGATCTTGTATTACTGCATACCTATACATATCAATTAAAACTTGACCCTCAGGCAATTATACTATAATATAACACTATAATTATTACTATAACAATTTCTTAACTAAGTGTGTTGTTCTGGCGAAAGTTTCCCCTTTTGCACACTGTATGGTGTTCACAGACTGTTTTGGAGAACTAGATACTTACAAATAGGACTAATATCTCAATCTCATTTGATGTATTATAAAATTTAATTATTTAAAGCTACTTGGTGTGTATATAGAGGTTATCCTATGGCTACGAGTGGATATGGTTTTTATGCCACGAGTGAAAATATCTTAAGCACGAGTGGCATAAAAAGCATATTCACGAGTTAGCCATTGGATAACCTATTTATCCTATACCTAATATGAAAAATATAAATTTCCAATTCAATGGCCTGTTTTCAACAGGAAACAAGAATATAATTTTTATCCAACTGAAAAATTTTGATTTTTATTTTTTATCTAGTATGCATCACAGACATAGTACATCTACATATCTAAAACAAATGGTTCTAATGGAAATAAGCAAATGCGTTAAACGATGACAGCCTTTGGCCCCGCCCATCGAATACCAATATGTGTATTAAATGGGCTGTATTCAATGGTCTACAAGAATATCACTTTTAACCAACTAAAAATTTGAATTTTTTTTTTTTGATCTAGAATGCATCACAGACATAGTACATAAGAAAAAAACTCATCTAAAACAAATTTTACATTTTTATTTTTCATGTCAAGTATGGGATAAAACAAGGTATCTTCATTATATCAATATCTATGAGACTAAAGTGATACTTACATCTAAATTATCTGCTAGGTCTAAAGAATTGGAATTAAACATAATCACTTCATCGAAGTCAATATAGGCAGTATACTTATACAGAGACGAACGAACCATACAGTCAAATACAGGTAATATTTCATCTGAATACATTTCATCATTTCTAACTTTAAATCTCTCTTTATCTTAAAATATACAAAAAAATACTGATAGCAATAAAATAAAATGACGACAAAACATAACGAAATGAAATAAAATTATGTGAATATAGAATGAAATGTTTCAAGAGGTAAACGAAGAATTTCTTTGAATGTAGAAAGAAATAAAGAGAAGGTTAAGGAAAGAGAGGGGGGCGGGAAGAGAAAGGGGAAAAGCGAAGAGAAAGGGGAAAAGCGAAGAGAAAGGGGAATAGCGAAGAGAAAGGGGGAGGAGAGGAAGGGAAAGGGACAGGAAGGGAAAGGGGAAGAGGTGGGGAGGGAAGAGAAAGGGAAAAGGGAAGAGAAAGTGGAAAAGCGAAGAGAAAGGGGGAAAGGGAAGAGAAGGGGAAGAGGGGGAAGGGGGAAAGGTAACGAGAAGAGAAAGGGGAAGAGAAAAGGGAAAGGGGGAAAGTTTAAGAGAAGAGAAAAGGGGGACAGAAAGGGGAAAAGGGAAGAGAGGGGGAGAATACTTACTGGTTGAATATTGTCTTAATTCATATGGTATTAGATTGACTAAACCCTGGTTTTTATAATATTCTAGAACTCTCAATGATCGTTCATCTATAAAATTCTCGTGGCTAATAGGATAGATAAACACACGTTTTACACCTTGTAGTTTGATAAATTCGAACCACTCCGTCATCAATTGAGGGTCTGGGAATCCATACAGAGCATGGAAACAAACCGATATGGAACCTTTAGGCTTCTCGGGTTGAGAAACTTCAAGTTCAATTGTTTTACTACAATCGTGGCCTACTGAAATAGTTTTCGGAACATCATCACTGTTGACAATACAATTAAAAGCTGTGCTCGCATAATCTACCGAATATGAATATTTAACAGTTGCTTCTACTGTGAGGTGTTTACCGTACTTATTTTTAAAACAACATTTTAAAGCATTATTTTCCGTGTTATGTTTGAAAGCTTGGATTCTGATGTCTGTTTTACCACCTGATATATTCACAGCCACCGCCGTATACACAAAGATGTTCATTCCACCAACTTTCTTTGGCTGTAGTTGTAGTTGTAGTTGTAGTTGTAGTTGTAGTAGGGGAGTAGTTTTATCTTGTAATTCTGGTTTTTCATTAACCTGAAGAAAATATGTGAACATCAAGTTTTTAATTTGCAATGCCTGAACATGTTGCTTTCTTACAGATGAATTATGTAATACAAAACATACATATATTACATTTTCAATATTGTAAATAGAGAAAGAAAGTGCACGTGACTCCCTGCCACACCCATTCTCGACATTCATGTGACCGTAACTCGAGCCCCCCCCCCCCCTCCTTTTCACCTTATAAGTTATTACAGAAATGTCACTGACAAAAAATCAAAATACCGATGAAACGATAACGAAAACCACGTCAATTCAAAAGTCTTGATTTTCAAAATTCCACTGTCCCTAGCAACATTCTCAAAACAATGGCTAGCCGTTGTCAGGAATTGGAAGAGCCAAATTTCGACCGTGAACACTATTACCGATTGACGCAGACTAAGGTATAATTGGTCTAACAGGTGGTAAATCATTAAAAACGATATCGTTTCTCGGAACTGAAATAAAAACACAAAACTACTTACTTGAGAAGTGAAGGTGAAAAATATTTCGTTGTAAAACATTGTCACAAGAACAACGATTATCACAAATACACACAATAACGTCTTTAGTTTGGTGTACATCATGGATAAGGACCTCTCAAACAGGTGTTTACCTGTACTCGTGTACGAATGATTTTCAGGAGTTTTCTTTTTGTTTTTGTTTTAGTAAAGTGTTTTTATATTGAAACTTAATATTATTTCAGCTTTAATAACTCGAATACATGTCTCTATTTATTGAATTATCGATAGTATTATGAAAGTTTTACTGACTGCATAGCTTCTCTTACTTGATGAACGTTCGTAGATGATCGTCCGTAGATGACCGTTCGTAGATGACCGTCCGTAGATGAACCTTCGTAGTTGAACGTTCGTAGATGACCGTCCGTAGATGAACGTTCGTAGATGACCGTCCGTAGATGACAGTCCGTAGATGACCGTCCGTAGATGAACGTTCGTAGATGACCGTCCGTAGATGAACGTTCGTAGATGACCGTCCGTAGATGAACGTTCGTAGATGACCGTTCGTAGATGAACGTTCGTAGATGAACGTTCGTAGATGACCGTCCGTAGATGACCGTCCGTAGATGAACGTTCGTAAATGAACGTTCGTTGAAGAAGTAATGACACAAACGATTTATCAGGTTTAACAGTCTATCTTATAGCTGTTCCTTATTCAACTACACATCATCGAGCTTAACTGGAATTTCCATACACCTTTATAGCTGGATCCACGGAAAATATAACCTTTCTTAAAGGGGCACAATCTTGATTTTTAGGGGTCGTTTTGGGCCTTTGTTACATTTAAACAGTCCTCAGAAATACTCAAGCTCTATGAAAATCGCAAAATACCTTGAAATATACCTAAAAAAAATCACTTTATTTTTTTTTCCGTGCTGTACGCGGCTGGTCTTCAGTCAGTCTGAAAATTGTGTGTCCTGTTGACAAAATCTACAATTGTTATTACATGTACTTTCTTTTTGTTTTATCAGTGTGGGCCTGCGCAGTAGTCTATTTATAACTCTTTGATTTTCCAATATGGCGGGACGTTCATAATATCTTAAGACATTATGATTTTCAAACACGGATAATTATGTATACCCATGGATTTGAAGGCTCAAATTTCAAAGGAAAGCTCTGTAGACTATTTCTGATTAGCTAAACAAAAGATTTCATGTGTATGAGGTTGTCGGATGATTGTCCGAAACAAATCAAGACTGTGCCCCTTTAAGGTCACCAGACTTTCACACGATAACTAATATTCAAACTCGTTTTACCAAGCGGTTTTTAATATTTTTTATCTTATACAGGCTTGATCTTATCCTTATCTAATCGTTAATCACAGTAAACAAACCTTTGTATTAAAAAACTTGAAATAGTTACTCTAACCCGGGAAATTTTGAAATTAAAATTGATTTCCATGATTTGTAACAGTTTGATGCCGAATACATTTTCTTTTACAAAAGGCCTTTACCGGTGAAATATGTTTCTTATTAACATTTAGGTTGTGAAACGGGCTTTACCTGCATTCTATCTCCTTAAAATACAATGAAAGTAAATACGAATTAAATCACACTTACCATTTGAAACACGTATTTTATTTTATAATAGTTATATTTTACCAGTTATGGAAAATTGTAGTATTGTTTGGAGTAATAATAAATAGATTTATTCGTACACAATATTGGTACAATTACAAACAATATATAATGCTATATATACAATTTATTATACAGTTTCAAGATGTACATACATATTCTATGATTTCATTTAAATGAACATAATCTTGACGATAATGATCTCGCATTGAGATGAAATCTCGAATTGAGGAACCAAGTTTTACGTGATCGATACATTTCATTGTATTAAATAAATATATATAAGACAATAGTTTACGTATATTTACATTTTGGAGGTTATATTTACAATAATTATATTCCTTACATATATAATTGATATTATCACAATGCGTCTCATGGTAGACTGGAGGTCTTACGTGAAATTCAAAAACGAACAGCGCGACGTATCCTAGGCGCGAACTATGATGCAAGATCGGCAGATTTGTTTAACACTCTTAATTGGCTCACAATCTATCAACGTTTTAAACTTAACACTGGGATGCTGACATACAAAATCATTAACGAAAAATGCCCACTTTAATTAAAAAAAAATAATGTTTCTAAGAAATCAGTTGTTTACTGAACAAACCTCTGCCTTCGCTCGCAAACCAGTGAAGATCTTTTTTTACCCAAATGTAAACTGAAAGCAATAAAACGAACCTTCTAATATACAGCGTTTACTTTGGAACTCTCTGCCCCAAACAAACTAAATCACCTTCATCACTAGCTATGTTTAACATGAGGCTAAAGACAGAGCTACATAAAGTACCACCATCAAGTTGATACCATTCTTCACTTTTTACATCATTGTCATGTACATGTATATAAATAATGAGTATAAAATTCTATTTTTATTTCATAATTTCTGTATGCTTATATAATATTTGCATGTGTATTTCATGACGTATGTTTTTTAGATACCAGGAGAGATTTGCCTCTGGCAAACTGGTTTTCCTGTCAAATAAAGTATTATTATTTATTATTATTATTATAATTATTATTATTATCTGAGTTAGGTCAAAGGTCGTTCGAACAGTCTGTATTGAAGTGTTAGACCTTTCTGTAGTGGTTACATACAAAGCCAATAAGTAATAAAAACATTCGAAACGAAACTAATAAAATACGGACGAAAGTTAGGTCTTTATTTTAATAAGACAGCTTCCGGTAATAAATCGATTGTTCTGCGACCGTCAGTCGGTGTCAATAAAGTGATTGCAGACTAACGATTGAGACCATGTTAATGACACGTTCCAACATTCACTACTTCAAAAGTTATTAAAATTTTGATGCCTTGTTTAAACCTGCGACGGGGTTTAGATACAACTGTTTACCACCATTTCACAATATTGTAAACGGCCACGAGGTTTTGATTCGATTGTAAAACCTCCTAGAGCATTCTGAGGTCAAAATTTGATTGAATACAAACCCCGAAAATCAAAGACATTTCCAAGTTTGTTACTCCAGTGGATCGATGGATGGAGCATTTCGTTTGCACAATTTATTTAGATATAAGGGGCCCCAGGAGCCAATATTATCAATTTTGTATTGGCATAAAATCGAGGTATCGTGACATGCGATCTTTATAAAATAATTATCTATTCAGAAATATCGAAATCCAACATCTGTGTTTGCAAATTCATATAATAATAATAATTGATTAATTTCATGCGATTCAGGCCAGGGCCATAGTTACAAAGATAGATAATAATAATGATACGTCACAGTGGTTTAGTTGGCGATATATGGGCGCACACACGCCTTCAAACTTAACAATTTATATATTTATACTGCAATACAATACAGTATACCAAATTTATTTTGTACTACGTATTTTGATTGTTTCTGATCACAAAAGCTTGCTCCATGCGTTTTGATATGGAACTCAAAATATGTCTGTTTGTTACGTTGCAGATTTTTCTGCAATTCTCAGTGGAAAATCTTTTATCTAAATACCTACTTGGAATGAGCATTTTTCTGATGCCTTCTAGTTTATCACATATTAGCAAGAAATGGACAATATCCTCACATTGAGAATCACATAAGAAACATTTAGAATCTTTACATTGTTTTCTGTTTAAAAGGTTCTTAGCTAAAGGAAACATGTTTAGCCTTAATTTTGTGATATTTCATTTCTGATGAAAGGTTATGTAAGATGAAAGGTTATGTTGGATGAAAGGTTATGTTAGATGAAAGGTTATGTTAGATGAAAGGTTATGTAAGATGAAAGGTAATGTTAGATGAAAGGTTATGTTAGATGAAAGGTTATGTTAGATGAAAGGTTATGTAAGATGAAAGGTTATGTTAGATGAAAGGTTATGTTAGATGAAAGGTTATGTTAGATGAAAGGTTATTTTAGATGAAAGGTTATGTTAGATGAAAGGTTATGTAAGATGAAAGGTTATGTTAGATGAAAGGTTATGTTAGATGAAAGGTTATGTTAGATGAAAGGTTATGTTAGATGAAAGGTTATGTTAGATGAAAGGTTATGTTAGATGAAAGGTTATGTAAGATGAAAGGTTATGTTAGATGAAAGGTTATGTAAGATGAAAGGTTATGTTAGATGAAAGGTTATGTTAGATGAAAGGTTATGTTAGATGAAAGGTTATGTAAGATGAAAGGTTATGTTAGATGAAAGGTTATGTTAGATGAAAGGTTATGTTAGATGAAAGGTTATGTAAGATGAAAGGTTATGTTAGATGAAAGGTTATGTTAGATGAAAGGTTATGTTAGATGAAAGGTTATGTTAGATGAAAGGTTATGTTAGATGAAAGGTTATTTTAGATGAAAGGTTATGTTAGATGAAAGGTTATTTTAGATGAAAGGTTATGTTAGATGAAAAGTTATTTTAGATGAAAGGTTATGTTAGATGAAAGGTTATTTTAGATGAAAGGTTATGTTAGATGAAAAGATATGTTAGATGAAAGGTTATGTTAGATGAAAGGTTATGTTAGATGAAAGGTTATTTTAGATGAAAGGTTATTTTAGATGAAAGGTTATGTTAGATGAAAGGTTATGTTAGATGAAAGGTTATTTTAGATGAAAGGTTATGTTAGATGAAAGGTTATTTTAGATGAAAGGTTATGTTAGATGAAAGGTTATGTTAGATGAAAGGTTATGTTAGATGAAAGGTTATGTTAGATGAAAGGTTAATTTAGATGAAAGGTTATGTAAGATGTCAGATAAGATTCCAAACTAATGATGAGCTTGAAATCTGTAATCAGTTAAACTATTACTTTCAAAAATTTTGCAGACCATTCCTGTTGATGGATGTCTTATAGACGCTGTTTAAAGTCATATACAACAATATTTAACTGGCCGCCTACTTTTACAGTCCTAGAGACAGCCAAAGCCTAGGGAGAAAAGTACTACTCTTATTTTAGTGGCCCAGTTATTTCGACCTGCAGAGTCTTATTATAAACTTGCTTTGGGAATCTTGAGAGAGGCATATTTACCAGCTTACGTCAGTACTTAATACACAATGACATATAAAATACACATAAAGGTGGGCGTCCACACTCACCTAAACTACCTAAATTTGTACTGGTTTTGTGAAGACCCAAGGCGAATTTACAGAAGCTAGTGTGTACTCTTTCTATTTCAGGTCTGTACTGAAAGCCCCATACTTGGGCTCCAAAAATTAACACTGGTTTAATCATTGATTCAAATATCTTAAATATAATATTGATGCCTGGTGTCTGTAGTGTCTAGCTATCTATTTATAGATACATATTTTAGATGGTTTACAGTAATTCAATATTGCCTATGATTACGTCATTATTACTACCCCTCTACCATGTATTGTGATTCCCGCCAAAAATCCCGCCATTAAAGAGTCGATTGTAAAAATGTGTAATAAAGATTAAAGATGTATGATTAAATTCGGTCTTGTATATGGTTAAATCCGCAAGTGGGGAAATATAACAGTGTCCAGTTTTAAAAATTAATCCTTGAATGGGAATGAGAGCTTTTTTTAGCTTTAGCTGCAAGTTCGCTAAGGCATTTTGACCAAATTAGTCTGGACAAAAAAAGCAGGCCTAAATAGTTTTAGTATGTCATATTGTGCAAACGTTTGCCATTGAAGTACCATTTTTTTTTCAATTTGCACAACAGTAAAGATACCATTTATACTGCCTGTTTTTCGCAACATCTGTATAAGTTCGTTTATGTATAAACAAAATAAGTGTGGGCTTACTATGCAGCCTTGACAAGCCCCTTGACAAACCCCTGAATTATATTGGAAGAATGATGTGATAGAATTACCCAACTTGACACTAGATGAGACAGTTTTATACATCGACCTTAATGTGTTGTACATTTTACCTATTAGGCCTTTCGGCATGAGTACTGACATCAGCTTTTGGCGATTAACGGAATCAAGGCCTTAGAGAAGTCCACAAAAAGGCTGTAGATTCTGCCTTTGGGCCGTGATAAATATTTTTGTACACGTCCATGTAGACTGAATATCTGTAGAGTGGAGTATCCTGACCTCTACCCTGCTTGGGCCTCTTCGTATTGGTGTGTATTTTCAGACCATTGTTGGAAAATGCACTGCAAATGCATTTCCAATAGCATCAGTTACAAGCGAATTAGTTGGGCTGGTAAAAGCTATTAAAGGAATGTGTCCCTCGTCACCCCATTGTCATTGACCCTTGATGGCCTAAATCTACTTTAGTAGAAGTTAAGGAATGTGCCCTGTCATGGCCACGTGATGGCCGAATGAATCACCTAGATGTTTCGATAATTGGCTAACACTATTCAATCTTGGTCAATTAGAAAGACATAAATTGATCACGTTGTCCAAATTGAATCTGTGTCCAGCCTACCAAAACGGGTTATGACCTGGGGTACTGTTTAAGTTGATGACGAATGTAGGTTAGCTGGTCACCTGATGCTATTAATGTAGGTTAGCTGGTCACCTGATGCTATTAATGTAGGTTAGCTGGTCACCTGATGCTATTAATGTAGGTTAGCTGGTCACCTGATGCTATTAATGTAGGTTAGCTGGTCACCTGATGCTATTAATGTGGGTTAGCTGGTCACCTGATGCTATTAATGTAGGTTAGCTGGTCACCTGATGCTATTAATGTGGGTTAGCTGGTCACCTGATGCTATTAATGTAGGTTAGCTGGTCACCTGATGCTATTAATGTGGGTTAGCTGGTCACCTGATGCTATTAATGTGGGTTAGCTGGTCACCTGATGCTATTAATGTGGGTTAGCTGGTCACCTGATGCTATTAATGTAGGTTAGCTGGCCACCTGATGCTATTAATGTAGGTTAGCTGTTCACCTGATGCTATTAATGTAGGTTAGCTGGTCACCTGATGCTATTAATGTAGGTTAGCTGGTCACCTGATGCTATTAATGTAGGTTAGCTGGTCACCTGATGCTATTAATGTGGGTTAGCTGGTCACCTGATGCTATTAATGTAGGTTAGCTGTTCACCTGATGCTATTAATGTAGGTTAGCTGGTCACCTGATGCTATTAATGTAGGTTAGCTGGTCACCTGATGCTATTAATGTAGGTTAGCTGGTCACCTGATGCTATTAATGTGGGTTAGCTGGTCACCTGATGCTATTAATGTAGGTTAGCTGGTCACCTGATGCTATTAATGTAGGTTAGCTGGTCACCTGATGCTATTAATGTAGGTTAGCTGGTCACCTGATGCTATTAATGTAGGTTAGCTGGTCACCTGATGCTATTAATGTAGGTTAGCTGGTCACCTGATGCTATTAATGTAGGTTAGCTGGTCACCTGATGCTATTAATGTAGGTTAGCTGGTCACCTGATGCTATTAATGTAGGTTAGCTGGTCACCTGATGCTATTAATGTAGGTTAGCTGGTCACCTGATGCTATTAACCGAGTTCTTAGGCCAGTTACCTACTTTTCGTCCCTTTATATACTAACATTTTCTTTTGTAATGCTTTGTCTTGGGATGCCTATAAAAGCTCTGAGGATACCAGAGGACTCGTTTGGTTGTTACGCATCCCAAGATCAAGTAACCTGTCGACTGTTGTATAATATATACTAACATTTACCTGAATAAAATATTGGAAACTGTTTGCTGCCTATCAATACGCACAGAGACACAACGTGGAACATTGCTAGACGATCAACACAACAACACAACGTGAAAACCCTAAACCCTAAGCAACAAGTTTTCCCACACCATTCTTTCAATCTATTGTTTAGTACAGCAGTGTAAATTTTACCTAAATTGTCGAGCAAGGTAATTGCCCTGTAATTATTTTTATCACTTTTCAATCCTTTCTTAAAGACAGGTGTTATTAGACCCTTGGACCAGGATTGAGGGAAATGTCCATAGTCAAATACAGCATTAAACAACAGTGTTATAGCTGGGACAATAATTGAAGAGGTTGTTTTCAGAAAATCGGAGCCAATGCCGTTTGGCCCCGGAGATGTGCCACTCTTGGCGTTATTAATGCAGACGGAGACCTCATCTTCTGATATTGGATCGTTTAAGTGCTCAGATTCATTCACATTATCTCCTGTATCCGTCCATGGCTCTTGATAGCTGTCATTAGAAGGATTGCTGTCTGTCAGCATTGAATAAGCTACTAAAATATTGTACCCATTCACTCGGGGTGATGGTTTCACAGATACCCCTTTTTGACCTTTTGCCTTTTTGAGAGTATTCGAAATGTTGTTTACATGTCTTTTTGGTACATTTGCTTTTTGTTAAGACAAAGTTTTTTGAATATTTTAGTAGCCTCAGTGTAATTGTTTATATGCCTATCAGATTTTTGTTGCCTTAAACTATTGAGTGCCGAGAACTCGTCTCTCTTTGCATTTTGACAATGTTCATCAAACCAAGGTGGTTGTCTCCCTTGGGCAGGTTTTAATACTGGTCTATGTCTTAATAGCATTGGTCTCCTAGCGGCCAGCTTGAAATACTCAATATTAACAAAGATATCTGTGGATGCAAGAACGTAGTCGACCACAGAGGCCCCATTATATTTTATACATGTAAAATTCCCTTTGGCACCATCACGGATTCTTCCATTTGCAATATGAATTCCAAAAGAGGCACAAACAGATAACAGTTCAAGTCCATAATCGTTAACTTCTAGGTCTTGTGAGTTCCTCGGTTGGTTCAATTGTCGATTTCGTAGCCTGCATCCTCTAACGTCTGTAAATATTTGGTAGAGTCATTTTGTATAAAGTCTTGCAGAGCGCCGGTACGTGCATTATAGTTACCTCCCACTTAGAGCGGGTAATTTGGATACTTAGAGTTTATCAACAGTAATGTTTTTTCAAAGTCGGCAATTCCACTTCTATCTTCATGAATTGACGAGGTATAGATGGGGCAATGTACACACAACTGAAAATGATATCATATTCAACACTAAAAAATTGTTTGTCTAATTTCAGAAATATAGATTCACTAAATTCATGGAAGATTCTTTCAATTCGCCGAAGTATTTGAGATTTTATCAAAACAATTACACCACCTATACTTTTACCATTTCCTCTTATGCAGTTAAAATGAGTGTAGGACGGAAATTTGTCACTGATATCTATCTCTCCGCACCAAGCCTGCACCAAACCTACAATATCGAATTCTTTAAGGTAATAAGTGTATTCACTAAACTCTAGCTTTGATTTTAGGCCATCAGTGTTCCAAAAAACAATGTTTAAACTTCCATGTCGCCATACCTTAGGATGCTGATTTTCGCCTCAATATTCCAACTCTTCCAGAGTATAAAGTTTTCGGTTTATAATATTTTAAGTTTCTTGTCCCTCTTCGCGTGCTGCATGTACGTAATTCATATTACAGTATATATTATATCTTTATAGCTAAAAAGACAATAATCATAAGGCAGTTTTTTTTAATAGCATGGTATCTAATAACTTAGTCAATGCATGCTTCACTGACAAAAATATTATGCATAGATTTAAGATTTTCAAAAATTAATATATTCTGTAGAAAAAAATATAAATATATATATGACTTAGATTCATACATGAGTAAGTATGTTATTCCAATATGATATTAAATAACTACTTTAATTATACCAAATATAAAAACTCAATAAATACCACAGAAGATTGAATAATAAAAAATCGTTTTAAACTATATACATCATTCTATATATTATGTCCATTTTATAAACAAATTGTACGATGAAAATCTGTCCATTTAATGTACATGTACTTGTGTATTTTTAAACAATTTGTACCTGAAGTATTGTATATTTATTTTGTGGTCATGTTCTTGATCGCCGGAACATAGATCTCTCCGTGTGATGCACATGTACTTGTGTATTTTTAAACAAATTGTACGTGGAGTATTGTATATTTATTTTGTGGTCATGTTCTTGATCGCCGGAACATTGTGTATTTTTAGACAAATTGTATATTGAAGTATTGTGTATTTTTGTGTTTTATTTCTTGTGGCAAAAAGAAGGGAAAAATACTTATCTGGACCTAAAAATAACGTAATAATTTCTATTTCACAGCATTATCATGTACGACGATAAAATATTTGAAGTTGGAGGGCATGGCCTCTAGTAATCATCTTGTTTAGTTAAACCACTTCTATTAAACCATGCAGTTATCACTGGCAAATCTTGATCAGCAAATGTCAGTCGAATATGTCCTTCACTGCACCTTACACTGTATGAACTTTGATCGTTTAGATAACTCTAAGACAATATTTTTTTACATCTGTTGACATTTCCAAAGCTTGAAAACGATCCCATAACTTGTCTTTAATCAATCGTCCTATAAATATCAAACGCATACAATACAATACACCAAAAAAACGGAAATTGAAATTTGGTCGTTTGAAGATAGGCGTAATGAGCTCATCAGCTTATCTGGATATTAAAACACAATTCATTAACAAAATTACACAAAAACACCTCGCAAATATAATTGCACTTATTAAATCTTACAAAAAATTACAGAGAAAACGAAAAAAAATGGCAAAATATGAAATTAAATCTGCAATTTAGTACATAAAAAGTGTTAATGAAATTTAGAAATGCGACCAGAAAACGAGTATCTCTACAAATCGTTGTAAAAAGTGACTTTATTTTGCTATATAAAGAAAAGGCAATGCTCTTGTTTTTCACAAACTTTCTATCTGAAAAACAGAGGATACAATTGGAAACATTTTTAAGGTAAGATTTTTGACGGCTATATTCACCTGTTCATTTGATTAGAATGTACGCACCTGGCCAATCCAATTAATAGAACAATACTGTCAGTTTTGTATCTCGTTACTTTAAAGGGACAGACGCGCCAATGGTAGCTAAGCAACGGAATGAAAACACTAGGTTTATAAAAATAGTACCAGTTTAAAAACAGTAGGTTTATCAAAAATAGTACCAGTTTAAAAACAGTAGGTTTATCAAAATAGTACCAGTTTAAAAACAGTAGGTTTATCAAAATAGTACCAGTTTGAAAATACTAGGTTTATCAAAATAGTATCAGTTTGAAAACAATAGGTTTATCAAAATAGTACCAGTTTAAAAACAGTAGGTTTATCAAAATAGTACCAGTTTAAAAACAGTAGGTTTATCAAAATAGTACCAGTTTAAAAACAGTAGGTTTATCAAAATAGTATCAGTTTGAAAACAGTAGGTTTATCAAAATAGTACCAGTTTGAAAACAGTAGGTTTATCAAAATAGTACCAGTTTAAAAATACTAGGTTTATCAAAATAGTACCAGTTTGAAAATAATAGGTTTATCAAAATAGTACCAGTTTAAAAACAGTAGGTTTATCAAAATAGTACCAGTTTGAAAATACTAGGTTTATCAAAATAGTATCAGTTTGAAAACAATAGGTTTATCAAAATAGTATCAGTTTGAAAACAGTAGGTTTATCAAAATAGTACCAGTTTGAAAAATGCTAGGTTTATCAAAATAGTTTCAGTTTGAAAACAATAGGTTTATCAAAATAGTATCAGTTTGAAAACAATAGGTTTATCAAAATAGTACCAGTTTAAAAACAGTAGGTTTATCAAAATAGTATCAGTTTGAAACCAGTAGGTTTATCAAAATAGTACCAGTTTAAAAACAGTAGGTTTATCAAAATAGTATCAGTTTGAAAACAGGAGGTTTATCAAAATAGTATCAGTTTGCAAACAATAGGTTTATCAAAATAGTATCAGTTTGAAAATACTAGGTTTATCAAAAAAGTATCAGTTTGAAAACAATAGGTTTATCAAAATAGTATCAGTTTGAAAATACTAGGTTTATCAAAATAGTATCAGTTTAAAAACATTAGGTTTATCAAAATAGTATCAGTTTGAAAATACTAGGTTTATCAAAATAGTAACAGTTTGAAAACAATAGGTTTATCAAAATAGTACCAGTTTAAAAACAGTTGGTTTATCAAAATAGTACCAGTTCTAAAACAATAGGTTTATCAAAATAGTATCAGTTTAAAAACAGTAGGTTTATCAAAATAGAATCAGTTTAAAAACAGTAGGTTTATCAAAATAGTACCAGTTTAAAAACAGCAGGTTTATCAAAATAGTACCAGTTTAAAAACAGCAGGTTTATCAAAATAGTACCAGTTTAAAAACAGCAGGTTTATCAAAATAGTACCAGTTTAAAAACAGTAGGTTTATCAAAATAGTACCAGTTTAAAAACAGTAGGTTTATCAAAATAGTACCAGTTTAAAAACAGTAGGTTTATCAAAATAGTATTTTTGATATACTGACAACTTTATTCATTATTAAGTATAAATATAATGATATTCATCCTCAATATCGTATAAATTACGGTAAAATTTAACCCGCCTTTACAATATCGCCCTCTTCCTGTATGTAAATCATGACTTGACAATCGTAATCTACTATTTCTTTAGGTTGTGTTAGGTAGGAAGGGTTTATGAATTGGAAATGTTAACATTGCGGTAAAGCGTTGTACCGATAGCACAGACGCAGGTATTAGAGTTAGGGTTAGGTTTCGGGGAGGTGGAAGGGGGGTTGGTAGGTTTCACATAAAAATGAAATTAATATTTAAGTTAAATTAAACGGTAACGAGTTGTGACAAATAATATGTCTGTAAATTAAAGATTCTGATGGACTGCAGATAATTTTATATACACGTGATTAGAAATATTAATTTATCTGGTCTTGATTGGATGAATATCAGATTAATGAATAAAATATATATCCCAAACCATTATCATACAATGTATTCTTAATATCACATAACCATTTATCATTAATATCAATCAGTTTATATAAAATACTTCTTAATAAAACGTTTTCTGTGGTTAATAATTTATACCAATATTTACAATTTTAATTTTCCTGAATATAATTAATGGATAGCGGTCAAGTTCAAAATATATTATCAACGAATAAGTTGAATAACTGGACACAATTTTATGGATAACAATTATTTTGTTAAATCATCAATTTAATAAAGTAATTGTTATCCATATTATTATGTCAAGTTATTTAATAAAGTAATTGTTATCCATATTATTATATCCAGTTATTTAATAAAGTAATTGTTATCCATATAATAATGTCCAGTTATTTAATGAAGTAATTGTTATCCATATTATTATGTCCAGTTATTTAATAAAGTAATTGTTATCCATATTATTGGGTCCAGTTATTTAATAAAGTAATTGTTATCCATATTATTGTGTCCAGTTATTTAATAAAGTAATTGTTATCCATATTATTATGTCCAGTTATTTAATAAAGTAATTGTTATCCATATTATTGGGTCCAGTTATTTAATAAAGTAATTGTTATCCATATTATTGGGTCCAGTTATTTAATAAAGTAATTGTTATTCATAAAATCATGTCCAATTACTACAAACCATTTAAGGAAGAATTAGTTGAAGTGTGATCAGACAGATCCCAACCTTTTTCACCCCTTCACGCCCTCAGTGCGATCATTTAAGATCTTCTAATCGCCAATGTTGTAAATTGTATAATTTGTATACAAACTAATGTAACTCGTAATAAAAGTCAACACGCCATCAATAAAAATGATACAGTTCTAAATACAGATCCCCGAAGCAAACTTCTATCTATAACTGTTAACCACAAGTTTGGAAACCAGGAATTTAGATAGTTGTGGTGTTAAAAGACAATGTACAAATCTTCTAAGTAACACATGTTACTAGTTTTTTTGTTTTTTTTTTCTTTTTTTTTTTTTGTTTTTTTTTTGCAATAATTAAAATCAATGCATCTTTACAGTTCATGGTACATCTACTTTTTTTTAAATCAAGAGACTGATATATAATAAATTTGGAATTCCTTTTTTTTTTTTTTTTTTTCTTGCTGAAAAAAGTCAAAATAGTTCTAAGACGAGAGGCTAGACCTAAACAGTCTCTTGTGATGAACATTTTACATATCTCCTATGTATTTAAAGTGCTTGTCTGTAAGAGTTATAGGGGATGATAAGCAATGTATCCTACAAAATAAGGGATCTCGTTAAGACTGAGGTGAGATGAGATATATTTGAATATAAAAGAATATTATTTTTTGATATTTGATTTTACTGAATTGAACACTTATTGAACAACTGCTGCTTTCATTAAAGAAAGTACAAATTCCAGTATACCTAAATTAGCAGACAGTGTAGAACTGGGATACAGATTTGTTATGTATAGTGTAGTAATTCAACATGGATTTAAAGTCTGACATTGTCTGCTAATGGATTGTCTGAATTTTGTACTTAATCAGTAAACAACTGAATTAGCGTATATACCAATCATGAGATGGCTACACATAGACAAATAGAATTATCTTCATTCACATTTAATTACATATATTATAGGTTTATATAATTCTATTCTATAAAATTAGATATTATTTGATGTATACCGGTTATAGTAACTCGGGAGAAGTCTACTATATAAACTATATTTCTCTAAATCTGGCATATAGTAACTTTAACACAGTACAGTTTGGTGTCTGATATATAATGACTTTAATCACCATTCTAGTCTGTACAAGTAGCACCATGTTAACGTTTGATTAAGTTATTGTGTGATAAGATTAATTGATATCTCTGGTTGACGAGTTCTATTCATTATTGTATATTGACAGTCTTTTCTGGATATAACAGTATGATATATTACTTATACACCGTTATAACACCAGCTTGGTTCGTACAAACCATCATCACAACATCTGCTTCTTTTATTTACCAAACGTAAATTGTTTAACTGTAAGTTGCTAATAGCAGTCAAGAAGTAATCAGTAATGTAAATTATAGAAATGCTGTGTATGAATACTAATCAGAGGTATTATCATTTATACTATTGTTTAGGATGTAAATTGTTGAAACGTTATGCAAAGTAAGGTGTGCTATACTATATAAACTGATGATGACAATGTGAATTATTGAAACGTTGTGTGCAATAAAACGTAGGAGTAGTATACCATATAAACTGATGATGACAATGTAAATTGTTGAAACGTTGTGTGCAATAAAACGGAGGAGTAGTAGAACATATAAACTGATGATGATAATGTAAATTGTTGAAATGTCCAAGACCCAAGAGAAGTATTTGAAACGTTGTGTACAATGAAACCCGAAAATAGTATTACACCATTATGAATTGACAATAACTCTGTAATTGCTGAAACGTTGTTTTAGACACAAGACGAGTGTATAATTTTAACTGTTAAGTATTTTTGTTGTAAGTGTTTAGGAAGTTGTACACTGTCGATGTTCTTGAGTTGGCGTTTTACTTCAAAACCAACTTTGATAAAATATATTCCTTTGTTTTGAAATACCACAAAGCGACTCGTGCTGTAGCCCAATCTATAAAATGGTTTGCAATGTTCTGCAAGGTTATCGACCGTGTCGATTCTTGACAACGTTTGTATGCAGTGTTCTGGGCTGCGATTCTGGCTGAGACTTGTTCCTGTGGATACCATATCTACTAACTGATTTATTTAATAGTAGTTTTTTTTATTAACGACCGTAAAAGTAGAACAGTTGTTTAGTTTCTAGCGAGTCAATCTGGATTAATTTGTACGTGATTTTTTATTGAATAATGACATTATGAAAGTGTTATTAATGGTTTGGTTCTACTAAATGAGATTTGTATGGCACTAAAAGCCAAGTTAAGGCTTTGGAATTGATATTTGGAATAACTGTATAGTGCTTTCGATTTGAATCAAGGCAAAATCTCAGTAAAAGTGTTGGCCAAGAGAGAAAATTGAGTTCATTTTTTTTTTGGATGTAGTAAATAAGAGATTTCTGTAGAATGCTTTTTATTCTTGTGACTAAAAACGTTTGTTATGTATAAAACAGGATTATAAGACAACGCTTATGTTCTTACAAGATAAGTTTCTATAGAAAATAAATCAGGTAAATCATTTTAATCTGTCTTAAATATCTCTTTTAAAACATTATTTCATGTGAATTTGGTGTCATTATTTATTTTTAATTACTGAACAAAAACTTAATTAAACCTTAAGAATTATAAATCTAAATAAGCATTTTCCTAGAACTACAAGGTGATTAATAGTAGGTATGACAAAAAAACTTTTTTTTTCATTTAAAAGTTTAATGTTTTTATTGCTATACTTTTTAAAACCTACCTTTAATAGATTTCGATTTATTACAACTAAAATCAAAAGGAAACGTTTGTATCCATTCATTGGCCAGGTAAAAAGTTTGTATATCTGATTTTTGTGGCGTGTGGTTTTTTCGAATTTTTTTTGGAAGTTAAATTTTAAGAAAAAGGTCCAATGTGATCTTAAAGTGACGACGTAATGCGTTCACCATATAAAATCTCTTTCAACAGGAGTAACCACTCAGTGTTTAAAAAGAGTAAGCATGATCTGCTTCGCATCCGTCATTACTTTTTTGTCTTTTTTTCTGTCAAGTGACCTTTCGTTTGATAGGTGAAAATAATTAATTATTATCGATTCCGAATATTGTTTTAGATTTATCTATTTCTGTGTAAAAACTTTTTAAACTTCGATAATTACGTTTTGTTCGAAATATAAAAAAAAAATGATTGTAAAATTCCTTAAAACAAAATGAACATAATTCTTACATTAGTGGTACTACCAACAATTGTTTATTGGGAATATTTACTTTTTGTTAATCAACATCTGATGATGTTAACATGGTTTATATGATCGGATTCACGACACTGAGACCATTATGATGCGGATCATTATTATTGAATGATCATATAAACTCTTTCAACAGAACAGGCATCGATTTGACTTATTTTCTGATACAATGGATTACCATTAGTGGAATTGGATTTGAAATATTTTTCTGTACAATGAAGTATTATTTCTGGAATGACATACTATACAATAATATAAAGGAATTACTTATCATCACGTGTAGTCGGTATAGAACCAATGAAATAATACGATGGCTTGTTTTAACGGAAATAATTACATGACTTTAACTCAGTCAGACATTTTACAGCTTACTGATCTACATTTTACAGTTAACTGATCTACATTTTACAGTTAACTGATCTACATTTTACAGTTTAATGATCTACATTATACAGTTTACTGATCTACATTTTACAGTTTACTGATCTACATTTTACAGTTTACTGATCTACATTTTACAGTTTACTGATCTACATTTTACAGTTTACTGATCTACATTTTACAGTTTACTGATCTACATTTTACAGTTTACTGATCTACATTATACAGTTTACTGATCTACATTTTACAGTTTACTGATCTACATTTTACAGTTTACTGATCTACATTTACATGGTTACTGATCTACATTTTACAGTTACTGATCTACATTTTACAGTTTACTGATCTACATTTTACAGTTTACTGATCTACATTTTAAAATTTACTGATCTACATTTCACAGTTTACTGATCTACATTACTGATTACATTTTACAGTTAACTGATCTACATTTTACGGTTTACTGAATTACATTTTACAGCTTACTGATCTACATTATACAGTTTACTGATCGGCATTTTAAATTTTATCAAACAGTCTGTGTATTCATGGAATTATTGATATTGTTTATTATGTAAAGCTTAATAAACTGTAAAATAACAAAGGATTCCTATTGTGTCTGAAGAACTGAATGAATCGAACTCACTATGAATTTTACGGATTGTAAAGATTATTTAACATTCTGTGTGCTAAGTTACATTTATTTTTTTTTAATGTAAAGAAAATAAACTGTAAAATAAATAAAGGATTTTTATTATGTCTAAGTTATGCCAAAGAACTAAGTGACTCGACTCAAATGCAGTTTTATTGCCTTCTTATAGGTAGGATAAAGACTTTTCTTGGATTAAAGTAAAAAGTTTTGTAATGCACCAAAAATAATGTAAAATGATATAAAGGTTTCTGTATGGCAAGGAACTTCGTGAAATGAAATCAGGCACAGTTTTATGTCCTACTTAACGATATTGTAAAGATTATCAAACACTTTGTGTTTTTATGGAATAACGTTTATTCCATATTTTGTGAAAGGATAACTATACCGGATTTGTTAAATGTTATTAAAACGTAAGTATTGTTAGATTTAAGGACCGGTTTCCTGCAGATGCTTTTACATTCGTTATTTATGGGTTTGTTTGTATGTTCTTGTTCAATTTGAATATTTTCTAATGTTTATTTCAGAAGGTAACAATGTTTAGTTCCCCAATACTAGTGATAGTCTTCTTGACATTGGAATGGACAGTGACGTCAGAGGTGCAGGATAATATTCTTAAAATCGGTATGTTACTTACCATCATTTTAAAACAACATCTTTCTCTCAATATATTAATTGTATCAAAATTGGGTTTAAAGAGACATCCGATAATTTTCTCATTATTGGAAGGGAGATAGAATTCCTGGTATGAATAATGTCAGGGTTTATTAGCTGCAATATAAGTTTTGCAGTTCGGTTAGTTAGTGACCCCCTTGTTTTTAAGAGGAGTTAAAACTAATACGGTCAGGATTCATAAACTACAACCAATGTATTATCACACTGTAATTATGGAATTTGAGTTGCGTTTTGCTGCTTAGTTCTTGATTAACATACTTATTTTAAGTGCAAAAATGTTTTGCCAAACTTTTATTTTTTCCATTTCCCATTCAATGGACCTAACTGGGATATTTTTTCTCTAATGCACAAATCTGTCTTTGGAGTAAACTTAAAACGATAATAATCAAAAAGGTATAGATGCGGTTATTTTATTCATATTTTAAACAAACTTGTTAATCTCGGCAAGATATATAATACTAATATTAATACTGTATTTATATAGCGCAAATATCCACGATAAAAACAAGTGATCAATTGATTGCGCTTGATGTACTGACGCCCCTGTGTTTAAAAAAAAGCTTGAAGTGCATTGATAGTGAGAGTTTGTTCTTGTGTCCACCAATCTATACTTTAACATTAATAAAGTTTCACTTGGTTTTCTATTGTAATTTTCAAATTAAAATTATCGGATTTCTCTCTATCATTATATTGTTTAAAAATCGCACAATGGTGTTTACATTATTACATATATTTATACATCATAATACACTGATCGATACATCGCCAGGACAGTTGTAAATTAGAACAGATAATCCGAGAAAGTGGCCCTCACACCTTAAAATCTTTACTATGTGACCAAGGCTAGTGCTAATACGATACTTACGTTCTCATCACCACCTAACCAGAAACATATGTTTGCGAAAAAACATGGTGTTCATCAGTTTCGAACGAAACTCTCATACAACTTAGTTGAGCTGTGTTCGGAACTCATTGCCACATCCGGTAATCACTGCAGTTTGACAAGACCCAGCTGGTAGACACTTGTCTGATGAGTCATCAGTAAAGACCTATATCGCTCTTATAGCCCTGATGGCAATATTTAAATTACTATATGCCTTAATTGAATCGTGATATAAAGCTTTTATTTCTACTCATTAAAGTGATATAACCCCCTATTTCCTGACGTTACCAGTATGACAATAACAGTAACACCAAGTTATAATAATTTGATATGGCCGTAGGGATATTGTTGTCGTTGCCATTAGTTTGTGTTTTACCGTTACATTGTTAGAAATATAACAGATTTTACTGGAAATTATGTTATGCTTTTAATACAATAAGTAGTCAAATGAAAATAATTAAAAGAACGGGAACAAATGTATACCAGGTAAACAATGTCAAGTCTGTATACTCGTCTAGATAAACCATTCTTTACATCGTCAAGTTATTACTTACTTCGTCTGACTTCATGCTTACATAGACAAGTTATAACTAACTTCGTCTGACTTCATGTTTACATCGTCAAGTTATTACTAACTTCGTCTGACTTCATGTTTACATCGCAAGTTATTACTACTTCGTCTGACTTCATGTTTACATCGTCAAGTTATTACTAACTTCGTCTGACTTCATGTTTACATCGTCAAGTTATTACTAACTTCGTCTGACTTCATGTTTACATCGTCAAGTTATTACTAGCTTCGTCTGACTTCATGTTTACATCGTCAAGTTATTACTAGCGTCGTCTGACTTCATGTTTACATCGTCAAGTTATTACTAACTTCGTCTGACTTCATGTTTACATCGTCAAGTTATTACTAGCTTCGTCTGACTTCATGTTTACATCGTCAAGTTATTACTAACTTCGTCTGACTTCATGTTTACATCGTCAAGTTATTACTAGCTTCGTCTGACTTCATGTTTACATCGTCAAGTTATTACTAACTTCGTCTGACTTATGTTTACATCGTCAAGTTATTACTAACTTCGTTTAAAACTCATTTTTACAATAGACAGGTTTCGCACTGGCACCATGTACTAAACACGAACAAGAAATCCCACTTTCGAAAATCGTACTTCGTATTTGGCACAAAGTTGGTTTCGCACTTCGTATTTGGCACATCCGAAGTACAAAGTTATGTTAAATCATCTCATAAACACTCAGTTTATTGACGTGTATATAAATCTTCCAAATAAACAATTGGAGCTTTGTGGATTTCCAACTAAGTCATTGACCCTTTTTTATTTCTCTTACTCTGATTTTAATTATGATTTTCCAATACCACAAATCAATAAATCTGAATCAATCGTCAAAATCCAGACACGGTTAGAACGAGGTCACGGTTAATCTACAAACAATTAACATTCACTTCCGGTCGGTATCAATACCAATTCCGTTTTATTGATTATAAATGAATATGATTTATGATTGAATTGCAATTATTTTAAAGGAAAATATTAACATTTCTACTATCACTACCTTCAATGAACTAGTTAAACAAACTGGCGTTCATTTTTCGATGAACTGTAGTTTGTCACGTGATACTATGACGTGATTGACGTCGCCAAGGCACCAGATAATGACACAATCTAAGATTTGTGGCAAATTCAAGGGAACCTATCATAAAAAAGTGAAAATTGCGTTAATAAAAGTATCTGAATATAAATATAAGAATTAAACATTGGTCTCACTAGCATTATTGGTGTGTAAACGTAGTCATTTATTCAGTTTGTCACGTGATCAACTACGTTTACACACCAATAATGCTAGTGAGACCAACGTTTAATCCTTAAATAAACAAAATATGCCTCCAGGAATTCAGTTCATTCATTCGTTGGTTAGTTTTTCTGTTCATTCATTTCTCCGTTCGATCATACCTTCGTTCATATGTTCATACCTCAGCTCTTATGTTCATTCGTTGCTCCGGTCGTCTGTTCATTTATTCACCCGTTCATGTATTCGTTCATTCCTCCGTTCTTCTGTTCATTCATTCCTCCGTTCGTCTGTTCATTCATTCCTCCGTTCTTCTGATTCATTCCCCCGGTCGTCTGTTCATTCATTTCTCTGTTCGTCTGTTCATTCATTTCTCCGTTCGTTCATTCGTTCGTATGTTCATTCATACCTTTGTTCATATGTTCATTCCTCTGCTCGCATGTTCATTTATGCCTTCATTCGTCTGTTCATTCCCCAGTTCTTATGTTCATTCGTTGCTCCGTTCTTCTGTTCATTCATTCATCCGTTCGTTTATTCGTTCATTAGGTCGGTTGGTCGTGTGTTCATCCATTTGCAACTTCTAACTCGGACAATTAAACATTGTGTAAATGACTGTAAATAATATTAATTCAGATCGAATAAGAGTATAATAAAATATAAAGGCGTGAAATAATTTATTAACAACCATATCAATAACATCACATAACCAATAATAATACTCTATATAATACACATTAATATATAATACATTGTATTAGTAATACAGTAATATATAATACATTGTATTAGTCATATATAATACATTGTATTAGTAATATAGTAATATATAATACATTGTTTTAGTAATATGGTAATATATAATACATTGTTATAGTAATATAGTAATATATAATACATTGTTATAGTAATATAGTAATATATAATACATTGTAGTAATATAGTAATATATAATACATTGAATAGTAATATAGTAATATATAATACATTGAATAGTAATATAGTAATATATAATACATTGTATTAGTAATACAGTAATATATAATACATTGTATTAGTAATATAGTAATATATAATACATTGTATTAGTAATATATAATACATTGTATTAGTAATATAGTAATATATAATACATTGTAATAGTAATATAGTAATATATATTACATTGTAGTAATATAGTAATACATAATACATTGTAATTAGTAATATAGTAATATATAATACATTGTATAATAGTAATATATAATACATTGTATTAGTAATACAGTAATATATAATACATTCTATAGTAATACAGTAATATATAATACATTGTATTAGTAATATAGTAATATATAATACATTGTATTAGTAATATAGTAATATATAATACATTAGTAATATAGTAATATATAATACATGAATAGTATATAGAAAATATATAATACATTTATTAGTAATATAGTAATACATAATACATTGTATTATATTAATAATCATTGTAATATATAATACATTGTATTAGTAAATAATATTAATCATTGTATTAATAAATATAAATAAATACATTGTAAAATAGTAATACAGTAATATATAATACATAAATAACGTAATAATAATAATTATAGTAATAAGTAATAAAATACATTGTATTACAAATATCAATTGTATTAGTATATATAATACATTGTATTAGTAATATAGTAATATATAATACATTGTATTAAAAAGTCATATATAATACATTGTATTAGTAATATAGTAATATATAATACATTGTATTAGTAATATAGTAATATATAATACATTGTATTAGTAATAAGTAATATATAATACATTGTATTAGTAATATAGTAATATATAATACATTGTATTAGTAATATAGTAATATATATTAATTGTATTAGTAATATATAATACATTGTATTAGTAATATAGTAATATATAATACATTGTATAGTAATATAGTAATATATAATACATTGTATAGTAATATAGTAATATATAATACATTGTATTAGTAATACAGTAATATATAATACATTGTATTAGTAATACAGTAATTATAATACATTGTATTAGTAATATAGTAATATATAATACATTGTATTAGTAATATAGTAATATATAATACATTGTATTAGTAATACGTAATATATAATACATTGTATTAGTAATATAGTAATATATAATACATTGTATTAGTAATAGATATAATACATTGTATTAGTAATATATAATATATAATACATTGTAATAGTAATATAGTAATATATAATACATTGTATTATATATATAATACATTGTATTAGTAATATAGTAATATATAATACATTGTATTAGTAATATATAATACATTTTGTATTAGTAATACAGTAATATATAATACATTGTATTAGTAATATAGTAATATATAATACATTGTATTAGTCAAAATATAATACATTGTATTAGTAATATAGTAATATATAATACATTGTATTAGTAATATAGTAATAATAATAATGTATTAGTTAAAATAATAATAATACATTGTATTAGTAATACAGTAATATATAATACATTGTATTATAATAAGTAATATATAATACATTGTATTAGTAATATATAATACATTGTATTAGTAATATAGTAATATATAATACATTGTATTAGTAATATATAATACATTGTATTAGTATATATAATACATTGTATTAGTAATATATAATACATTGTATTAGTAATATATAATACATTGTATTAGTAATATAGTAATATATAATACATTGTATTAGTAATATAGTAATATATAATACATTGTATTAGTCATATATAATACATTGTATTAGTAATATATAATACATTGTATTAGTAATATAGTAATATATAATACATTGTATTAGTAATATAGTAATATATAATACATTGTATTAGTAATATAGTAATATATAATACATTGTATTAGTAATATAGTAATATATAATACATTGTATTAGTAATATAGTAATATATAATACATTGTATTAGTAATATAGTAATATATAATACATTGTATTAGTAATATAGTAATATATAATACATTGTATTAGTAATATAGTAATATATAATACATTGTATTAGTAATATAGTAATATATAATACATTGTATTAGTAATATAGTAATATATAATACATTGTATTAGTAATATAGTAATATATAATACATTGTATTAGTAATATATAATACATTGTATTAGTAATATAGTAATATATAATATATTGTATTAGTAATATATAATACATTGTATTAGTAATATAGTAATATATAATACATTGTATTAGTAATATATAATACATTGTATTAGTAATATAGTAATATATAATACATTGTATTAGTAATATAGTACATTGATTATAATAATATATATTGTATTAGTAATATATAATACATTGTATTAGTAATATATAATACATTGTATTAGTAATATAGTAATAAACATTGTATTAGTAATATAGTAATATATAATACATTGTATTAGTAATCATAGTAATATATAATACATTGTATTAGTAATATAGTAATATATAATACATTGTATTAGTAATATAGTAATATATAATACATTGTATTAGTAATATAGTAATATATAATACATTGTATTAGTAATATAGTAATATATAATACATTGTATTAGTCATATATAATACATTCTATTAGTAATATAGTAAAATATAATACATTGTATTAGTTATATAATACGCTATCTCGGACTCTTTTCAATAGAATCGTGATGTTTCACTAAAGACAATAATAAAGCTTATTGAAAATATAAACATTGGCCAGTACTAAAATCAACCAGTTTTACGACAAGACAATTTTTTTTATCGATCTGTAAAAGGTATCAAATGAAACATAATGTAATGCCCTACTTTCACATATTACAAACTTCATCTTGTATACCTTCGCAATATCAAGCTATTACAAACCTCATCTTGTACACCTTCGCAATATCAAGCTATTACAAACCTCATCTTGTATACCTTCGCAATATCAAGCTATTACAAACTTCATCTTTTACACCTTCGCAATATCAAGCTTTTACAAACTTCATCCTAAACATCTTCACTAGCTATTACAAACTTCATGTTATACATCTTCACAATGTCAAGTTATTACAAACTTCATCTTCTACATCTTCACAATGTCAAGCTATTACAAACTTCAGCTTATACATCTTCACAATGTAAAGCTTTTACAAAATTCATTTTATACATCTTCACAATGTCAAGCTATTACAAACTTCTTCTTATACATCTTCACAATGTAAAGCTATTACAGACTTAATCTTATACATCTTTACAACGTCAAGCTATTATAAATTTCTTCTAATACATCTTCACAATGTCAAGCTATTACAAACTTCATCTTATACATCTTTACAATATCAAGCTATTACAAACTTCATCTTATACATCTTTACAATATCAAGATATCACAAACTGCGTCTTATACCTTGGCTGTAATAGCCAGCTTTTTTGCATTACAGAAGTTTATATATGTAGCAATTATTGCGTATTAAAGTCCTCGAATAGACGGTCATCATGTTTACAACTCGGACTGACCGAGTCTTTGCTGGGGTGCAATCCAATCAAATCCACGATACTAGTGGCTTTTTCAGTCAAGGTGATATGCGGCATTACTCAAATCATTTTAAATTGTTTCAAAATGATCAATTGCACTAATAAACCTTGAAAAAAATATCGACATTTAAATATCACTCAAATCGATTTTTCAATCACTGGTAGAATCTGTGGTATTTAATAGTTGTGAAAAATTAACGAATAGTTTCTTTGACTTGATACGACTGTGATTATCAATAATAACATACGTGGAGATCGTATAGATATTGTATATTCTACTTCTTTAAGCTTTTCTTTCTTATGTTAACAGTGGTTTGTAGAGGCGTAAAGGTCCTCTTGCACATGCTGGTCGGATCAAAGGGTCAGTAAAGAGGTTTTGTATGTGTATAGGTGATTTTCACCATTCCAATTTTCAATGAGAGGGCTGTGGTTCTGAAAATTCTACTAAAATGCTTATTTCTAATGAGACATGGATATCTGATTGAAAATTGATATGGAGCAAATCCCCATAAAACAGGGTCTAGTAATTCTGTTTCTGATCGCAATGCGATGCATGTCAAAATATCTATCAGAGGCTGGCAAGGAGCTAAACTAAGGGTAGAATAGTTCAGCATATATATCATTTAGAGTATCATAAACAAGCAATAGATATATAATACAGATGGAATAATAGGACGTAAAACTCCATGTTTAATAATTAGTTGTAACAAGTGTAAATACACACTACAGAACCATCAAACGACAATGTAACATTATGTTTATACCATAGGGTTTAATAAATTACATTATATTGATAATCGATGAATAATAACTACACTAATAGTTAATTAAAATATACAGCCCCGAAAGGCATAATTATCACGAAATGTAATCGGAGCCCTCGCCAGACTAAAACACTTGCTACCATGTTACCAATTTATTACCGAGATGTTGTTTTAGATTTTGAGTTTGTTATGCGGCTCGGATCCACAGACAACACACTATATTTTAGAAAGAAAGCTTCTTTTGATCCAGAGAGCTTTTCGTCTCCTCTCTGGCATCTCTGGCCAAATCTCCTGGTATTGATCTCTCTTATAGAATTTTGGAATCATCAGGTCGGGTTCACTGAAAGTTCAGAAATAAATATCCGTTATATTTAACCTTGAATTATGATCTGAATCAATGTAATTGTCATTTCTATAATTAATTAGTACCTGTGTTTATTTGTTTGATATTGATAGTGGTGTTAGATATAAGACGAGGAAACAACAGTCTTCAAGACCGATGGGAATACAATATCACTGGTCGCTTTAATAATAGATTCGCTGTTTTAAAATGGAAAGAAATCAACGCACAACCTACACATGTTTACCAAGGTATTTATAAAGGTATTTACAAAGGTATATTTAAAGTTATTTACAAAGGTATTTACAAAGGTATATTTAAAGGTATTTACAAAGGTATATTTAAAGGTATTTACAAAGGTATATTCAAAGGTATTTACAAAGGTATATTCAAAGGTTTTATAAAGGTATTTACAAAGGTATATATAAAGGTATTTACAAAGGTATATTCAAAGGTATTTACAAAGGTATATTCAAAGGTATTTACAAAGGTATATTCAAAGGTATTTACAAAGGTATATTCAAAGGTATTTACAAAGGTATATTCAAAGGTATTTACAAAGGTATATTCAAAGGTATTTACAAAGGTATATTCAAAGGTATATACAAAGGTATATTCAAAGGTATTTACAAAGGTTTTTACAAAGGTATATTAAGGTACATTCAAAGGTATTTACAAAGGTATATTCAAAGGTAATTACAAAGGTACATTCAAAGGTATTTACAAAGGTATATTCAAAGGTATTTACAAAGGTAATATTCAAAGGTATTTACAAAGGTATATTCAAAGGTATTTACAAAGGTATATCCAAAGGTATATTCAAAGGTATTTACAAAGGTATATTCAAAGGTATATACAAAGTATATTCAAAGGTATTTACAAAGGTATTTACAAAGGTATATTCAAAGGTATTTACAAAGGTATATTCAAAGGTATTTACAAAGGTATATTTAAATGTAATTACAAAGGTATTTACAAAGGTATATTCAAAGGTATTTACAAAGGTATATTTAAAGGTATTTACAAAGGTATATTCAAAGGTATTTACAAAGGTACATCATACAAAGAAACAATCATATTGTAAAAATACGTTAAGTGATATAACTTGTCAAATATTTGAACCCATTATAATTTCATTTTCAGTTCAGAAAGAATTTAGCCTGCATCAAGACGTGATGCTCTTCACAACCAGCCTGTGTGAACAAACAGTTTTACTGGACACGGCCATTCCCTCTGGGTTTAACTACTCCTGTCTGTCCTCAATAAGAAGATCCAGTTATTCACCAGATAGAAGGTTGTGTTCCTCCTCCTATTCACCAGGATCCGAACCACCAACATCAATCCAATCAATCACTTACTGTCTATATCATCGACAATCTGATAAAAAAATCAAAATTATTGTTTCTGTGGTTCTACATCTTCAGTGGAAAAATCTCATCATTCTCTATTCCAATCAGACTGGTAGGTATAACGTATAATTACCAATATAATGCGCAGGTTTAAATAACGTGCTTTCTAATCAAACTGGTGCGTACAATTTCCAATATAATGCGCAGGTTAAAACAAACGTACCCACTTCATACTGGTCAGAAGTAAAATAATTCGTTATTTCTGTTCGAAATACTTTCAAATTCCTCCTATATATTGTTCGTTAGAGGCAATTTATGTATCACCCAACTGTTTATTAGATTTCGGGTTTCGTGTCGGATTTTGTGTACCTTTTTTTATTGATTAAACAAATTCTTTTTTAAAAAAATGATTTCAGTTACGTATCAGCTGAACAATATGTATCATTAAAAAAATTCCAATTAAGTACGTTCTGTGGTCTGCAAGAGGTCGCAGTAATGTAAGATCCTGTTGGGTTTCCGGATCTGTTTCAGATCTTTGTTTGAAACATTTCAATAGATCATTAGCTCAGTGTTATCAACAGTGTTTCATACTTATCTTATTGTATCTGTCTGAAAGAGTTCATTAGAAGCTGATATATAGAGTGCTTGGCTCTGCTCGATTTTACATCCAGACAGATTTATCGTAGTTAAACAATAAGTTTATAGAGTTCACGTTGTTGATCATTTTATATCTGTATAAGTATTAATCAATTTATACGATCAGGTTGATGTTGAGTCCAATCCGTTTAAGACAACTACTCCCTAGATAGGCTTCAGACAACAAATAAAACCTGGGCTAATGAAAACGGCCAACGACAGTGGCTTTAGCATTCTCGTTTCTCGTTATACTACAGAGTTTATACTGTCCGTTCTATTTATATTACAGAGTTTATAATACTCTGTTCTGTTTTATATTACAGAGTTTATAATACTCTGTTCTATTTTATATTACAGAGTTTATAATACTCTGTTCTGTTTTATATTACAGAGCAGTGGAGTAAAATGGTAACAGATAAAATTGGAGATGATGTTATACTGACTCTGTATAATTTAGATCATCTTCAAAATAAAACTCAATATTATACTCACCTTTTTAATAAAATTTATCATAAAACAACGTATGAAGAACGTAATATATTGGTAATATGTTCTCAACACTGTATCAATAATATTTTAATACAGGTAATGAAATGATATCAAGCTGTTACAATCTGCGTCTTATACCTTGATTTTATTAGACTTAGACCAGTTTCTAGTAACACGGAAGTTTGTAAATGTAGCAATTCGATTGGATCGTACCCCAGCGAATAGAGCCAATCGACAATGAGACTGTAAATAATGAGCCATCTACTCTGCCAAAGCTTTCATTTGTTGTGTAACCTCATAAAATATTTGAGATTTTCATTTTTTAACAGTCTGATGAATACGACAAGAGAAACAGTGGAGCTACAGCTATGGGTGTCTTCTCTAAATGGTTACTTGTAGATTTCAACAGGAGAACTGTCCTTAATAATCCTTGTGATCTAAAAATAGATAATGTCGCAGTTATCAACTTTCCTTTCACTGAAGATGACTCCGTTGATTTGAGAACGGTGAGTAATATTTCAGTTGAGTAAAATTTGGGGGGGGGGGGGCAGATTAGTGGTCACTCACTCATTTTTCGACTGTAACGAAGCAAACTAATCCCATTTACTACTAAATATCTATCAACTACCTAGTCTGTCAAGTATTGACTCAAGTATTGAACTCTTCTCGGCTAAATTACGTAATCTAATTGAACCTTATTGTACTTAAGTGGTAGGTAAAAGGAAATCATGTAAGAAGTATAAAGTTCACAAACCATGGTTTAATGACACGTGTAAGGAAAGGTTTTCGGCTTATAAGCACTCACTTTTTGTGTTCAATCGAAATAAAAATAAAGATAATCAGAAGACATTAATTGAGAGTAAAAAACAATATAGAAATCTAGAAAGAAAACTAAAACGCAAATATTTGGCACAAAATGGAAATATGTTAAATAAAATGAGACAATATAATCCAAAAACCTTTTATAAATTATTCAGTCAACGAAAATCTCCAATCTGTAGTTCGATCCCTATTGATGATTTTTATAAACAGTTTAATCAAATCAATTCAATTACTCCTGAAGTGGATAAATCTATAATAGAATACGTTGAAAATTATGATACACATAACCCTCATTCTATGCACTCTGAACTTGATACCATTATAACAAAAGATGAAATCTTAAATACCATTAAAAAACTTAAATTAAATAAAGCAACAGGTCACGATGGCATCCCCAATGAAATCCTCATTAAATGTAGCAATGAACTCCTACCATGCCTTTATAAATTATTTAACAATATTTTAGACTCTGGTTGTTACCCTTCTTCATGGAGTATTGGTACTATCATACCTGTCTTTAAAAAAGGTGACGTCACTAACCCTGACAATTATAGGGGTATCACGCTTGTTTGCTGTATAGCCAAACTGTTCACATCAATTTTGAATAATAGAATATTGGCTTATGATTACAAGAATAATATTATTTCAAATGCTCAATTTGGATTCAGAAAAAAATTATCAACTACAGATGCGATATTCGTTCTTCAATCTTTAATTAATAGAACTCTTAAAGCTAAGAAGCGTTTATATTGCTGTTTTGTCGATTATTCCAAAGCTTTCGATTTAATTCAAAGGGTTAATTTATGGTATAAATTAATACAAGAAGGAATAGAAGGAAAATTATTTCGTGTTATTAGATCATTGTATGATAAGGTTAAATGTTGTGTAAGATCAAATGGAGATTTTTCAGAGTTTTTTGATAGTAGTAACGGATTATTCCAAGGAGAAATATTATCACCTTTATTATTTTCAATTTATATCAATGATTGTGAATCTGCTTTTAATACCGATGGTTGTAAATATTTGAGTTTGCACGCAATGAATTTATTTCTCCTTATGTATGCAGACGATAAAGTACTATTCTCAGAAAGCATATCAGGTTTACAAGAGTTATTAGATTCTTTAAGTTCTTACACAAGAAAGTGGAATTTGACCGTAAACACTAATAAAACAAAAATAGTAGTCTTTAGAAATGGGGGGAAAATAAAAGACAATGAATTGTGGTTCTTTAATAATGAAAAGCTAGAAATTGTAAATAGTTTTAATTATTTAGGTATTGTAATGAATTTCAATGGAAAATTTTCACAAACTCAACAGCAAATAGCAAAACAAGGCAGGAAAGCACTTTTTCGGTTTTGAATGTATGTAATAGAAATTATTTTAACATAGAAACAAAATTGTCTGTTTTTGACACATATGTATGTAGTGTTTTAAATTACGGATGTGAAATATGGGGATTTCACAAAGCTTTAGAAGTAGAAAAAATACACCTATTATTTTTGAAGTCTATTTTAAATGTTAAAAAGTCCACATCAACTTATATGATATACTATGAATTAGGTAGATATCCTCTAGCAACTGTAAGATTAGTCAGAATTATGAAATACTGGATCAAGTTAATGAAAACTGATAATATTTTATTAAGGAATTGTTTATATGATATGTATGATAACCAAGATCATTGGCTTTTAAATATACAAAGTAATCTTTTTGAGATTGGTCTAGGATATATTTGGGACACCCCTCAACTCCATGTAAATTCTTCACAAATCATCAAACAACGAATATACGATATTTTTAGGCAACGATGTTACGAAGAAATAAATAAAAGCAGTAAAGGAGCTTTATACATACATTTAGTCAGAGAATTTAAACTACAATCATATGTAACCAAACCAATCCAAAAACATTATTTGATACATATTTCCAAAATCCGACTCTCAGCTCATAACCTTTGTTTAGAGACTGGTAGATATTTTGATATTCCACGCCAAAATCGAATCTGTACTATGTGTAACTTACAAGAAATTGAAGATGAAATGCATTTTATATTGATTTGTCCATCTTATGAAGAAATCAGAAAAAAGTGTATAAAAAGGTATTATTATGAGAACCCAAGCATGCTTAAATTAATCCAATTATTATCTAGTGAAACTTATTCTGAAATAAAAAAAAATCGGTATGTTTCTTAGTCAGTCAAATAAAAATAGATCGAATCAACTATGGTGAATGTCACTCTCCGTGTGTTACTCTGTTTTTGTAAATTTGTTTGTGTTTTTTTTTTTTTTTTTTGTATTTTGTATCTGATGGGCAGAAATGTCCAAGGAAATAAAGAATTTGAAATTTGAATTTGTTCCATTGATGGAATTTGAAGAGGTATACATGCTCCGCTCCATGTACTGCATGTGAGCACCCTCGTATCTAGAGGAGCTTCATTCACGTATTTTCTTTAAGTTTTATGACGATTGTTATTTTTCAGAATTTTGTCAGCAGTGTAAGATCATCTATAAATAGTATTTCTGATATCTACTCGGATTTAAAAGGAGATAATTTGACTCGATTTATTTACGATTCTCTTGAAACGGTGCGTATAAACATTCTTTTTTAATTCCGGGCACGTAACATCTTGAAATGAAATAAATGGAGTTTTACGTCCTTCTCTTCTACACCCTTTTTATTCCAGGCAGACCCTCATGAAACCCCCAGTTACTTCAATTTTTGTAAACATTACAGGAATTGACTACACTGACTGATTGTTGGAAAGCGGAAATGTACACGTTACTATGGAAACCAGGAGGTCGTCTGCTCAGTCCAGTTGGTCATGTGGATTTTGCTGAAAAGGTCAACCTATTTCGAGATGTGTCTATTTTTCCAAATACTAAATTTGGTTTTAATAAACGAGTTTTTCTCACCACCACGAATGAGGTATTGCACGTTAGAGACTTTTCTTTGTTTCTAACACTTTATTAACAAATATTAGATCACTACTATTCCCGGCAACCACAAACTGTTGATTGCTCTCAGTTCTTTTTTTAAACTTATGTCATAGACTCATGTGTAGAAGTGGGTACCACCAACGTTACTGTTACACGCCCCGTGTGACTGATAACCTTCTTTTCCAAAATTTACAAGTGGTACTTCCGGTTGCAATTGCTGTGGACATGCGAAGTTTTTAGAAGATAGGTGGGGGACATTTGCCACGATTCTTATCTGCCTTCTTCCGCAAAAATTTAGCATATTCATGTCTTGGTGACCTTGGTACCATTATACCGGTGACGGTTGTCCGACGCCATTGTTTTGTTGTCAGACACGGTTCAGTTTACCTTAATACAAGTTCTCTTTGTTTTATTGTTGTTTTAATAGTGGCAGCCATTTATGAGACGAAATGGAAAAGTGAATGGGACGCAGCAATACGAGGGCTATGGTCTGGACATCTTGGAAGTTTTAGCCATGGCACTAAATTTCAGGTAAGATCAACATTGTCAAACGAAACAAAAAAAAATTGTTAGTAGATTTATTTAATTGTTACGGAGCAAGTTCAACAGAGGAAATGGTATCGGCTTTTAAAAGAATGTATTCGTTTTACAAGAAATAGCTTCACTTACACTTGCTGATAAAGCTTAACTGCGACAGTGCTTCGATAATAAGAAAGAGATGTAAAAGCGGAAGTGACGGCAAGTCAATTTCGAGAGGGTTATCAAAATTCTAACAAATACTGACAAAACAGTTGAATGTTATCTGTTAGGGAGAAAGCTACAAACTATCATCTGTTACCTCTTCAACTTCATGTTCTTTTCCACTTACTGTAACAGCTGATAATCTTATCTAGGTTTGTTCATTTATTCCAGTTATGTTTTTACTGAACCAGAAGATGGAGAATGGGGTCGAATATTAAACGGGTCCTGGACTGGTGTGGTAGGTCAGCTAAATAGAAGGGTATGTACGAAATTATGCTGATCGTAAATTCGAATCACAAAATGAGTCTTTCAATTCTCAGTCTGACAATCCACAGAAACCACTACCTCTGTTTATTGCTACCTAGACCTCGTCTTATTGCCTTCATATACATCCACCTTTTTGCACATAACTTGTCCCTCAACATAACCTCAATTTGGCCCGAAAAATCCCAGTAACCGAGTTTAAATAGACAGATAGTTTTTTTTTCTTTCAGGAGGTAGATCTATTTGCTGGATGCTTAGCAATATCATCTGGAAGAGAGGAAGCCTGTGATTTTACATTTCCCTACTTCCACGTCTACTCTTGCGTCATCTTCCGCACGCCTGACCCGAACAAAACAAAATGGCGGAAATTGATAGATCCATTGTCATGGGAGGTTCTTGTTTCGGTGTTAGCGTCGTTTATTTCCATCATAGCATTACTATACACCATAGAGAGACTAAATCCGTTTTACCAACATTCGGTCAAGAGGAGACCAACATTTCAAGGTCTTTCGTTGTATCTGTTTGGGGCTCTTCTTACCCAAGGTAAGACACTGGTTGTATTGTGATTCGAATGTCCTTTTCGAAAAAAATACTCATCTTATTTCTGTCTTTTATTTACTTCAAATTATCTATCAATATACTTTCTTTTTTCTGATTTAAATCAGTTAGCTGCTATTTGCATCATTCAAATTTGAGTCAGACATCTGTTGTACAACTATTGTATATTACAATCCACTGAAGATCTGAAGAATAAGACCATATAAATAGGTCCAACAAGGGGAGCGTTGATCATCAGTGAAGAAGAAACATTATTATAAGCTGGTATTTGTGTAGACTCTCTTCGAGGATAACTGACTTGTCAAACAAAATTGCACAGTGGCATATTCGTGATGTTAAAGTATGCTTTTTCGCCATTTTATTGTATTTTTTTTTTAAATGTGATTCTTTGTATAAGTTATATGTGTTTTTTTTACAGGAGGATCGTCTATGCCATCATCAACGGCTGGACGATCGTTACTAGCAGCGTGGTGGATCTTTTGTTTGATAACCGTAGCTACATACAGTGGGAATCTGATAGCCTTTTTGACCGTGTCAAAGGAAAAGATGCCGTTTGAAACCCTAACAGGACTTGGTCAACAACGGGAATATGAATGGGGTACTTTAGGGGGAAGTTTATGGGTTTCTCTTATCAACGTAAGTCTAGGTTATTCCCTATTACTATTTTTCTTTACTACAATCATGGAGCCGTAGATTTAAATATATCAGTTGATCCAGATATAAATAGGTACTCTTGTCGGGTTTTCTTGAAATGTTCTGAGCACTATTTCCATGACAAGAGTACGAGATCAGGTCAGTTCATACCTAGCGCTATACCAACCTAGATCGTCTAGCACTGTTCAAGATGCGAGCACCATATTATATATTGAAAGTGAAAAGTGTCTCTTCCCGCGGGAGTTCCCGATCTAAAGACGAGTGACGATTTTAATAAACGGTCATTTCAAGGCGGACAAATTCTAGTCTGTAATTCATCATTTTCAGGAATCTAATTTAACAGTTTTTAAGAATTTATGGAATGGAATGGTGGATTTCAATAAATCAGATGACGAAATATTTCATCTGGACCAACAGCTTCACAGACGAAAAGTTGAAAACGAAGATTATGGGTTTATAGCAGATAAGTCGACAGCCGAGGCCTGGGTGTCGGAGAATTGCCAATTGACTTATCTAAAGGAATTGTTTTTTCCCATGAACTACGCCTTCGCTCTTCAGAACGAATCGCCTTATTTGGAATATTTCAACGATGAGTAAGCTATCTTTTTAAGGTTCAGTCTATGAAGCTTTGGGTTTATATCATCGTCATTTAAACAATACATACAATCGTCTGGATTTCAGCAGTTCTATTTTAAAATTGAAGCGGAATAACTCTTATAACAGATGGCTCTATATGCACTTAAACAGACTAAACAAACAAACAATGCCAAACTAAAAACAATGCCAAACTAAAAACAATGCCAAACTACAAACAATGCCAAACTACAAACAATGCCAAACAGTGTGCAATGGGGGACATATTGAAATGACAGAGGCATTTAATTACTCCTGTTTCCTGTAGTTAGTCTGTAGAACATGAATTCATGATAATCCGCCTAATTTGAATAATTTACCCACCCTAGCCCCGTTTACAGCACTACCGGGCAGTTATAGAAATTTCACAATATAACCTATGATATATATCTCCAACAAAGTAAGCAAAAAATAATATTATATAGATACCATATCTTTATATTTCACCTTGATATGAGTATTTTATCTTTTTTAGGATGATGAAAATATACGAGAGTGGTTTAACTCAGACTCTCAAACGAAAATGGTTCCCAAAACAGAACAAATGTTTGGAACAAACCACAAATGCTAAGGCTATTGAACTGTTGGATATACAGAGTGCGTTTTATGTGATAGGAATAGGGGTTATTCTTGCTTGTATGGTGATGTTGGTTGAACGATGTTTTGTGAAGAATGAGCAAGGATCCAGTCTCAAATATCCATTTTTAAGAACCTTGTTTAGAAGATGAGGTTGGTCGGAATTCAATTCTTCTTCAATGACACTGTCCGCTTTGTAATTGTAAATGAGAAGAACTCTGTTTAGAATTACACGTGTTTTCTCTTCTTGACCTTATTTCAAGGGAGCTCACTCTTACTAGAGTTTAGTAATACTGTATGGAAGGGGATACGTGTCATAATATATAACATACACATGAATTTATCATTCATCATAAATACTATGTCTGTTTGTTAACATTGGAGTATGTATTGCGACTAGGAAAGATCTGATGTTTGTAATGCGACTAAGAAAGACCTGCGATGCTTGTATTGCGACAAGGTTGCGACACGGAAAGACCTGATGTTTGTAATGCGACTCGGTTGCGACACAGAAAGACCTGATGTTTGTAATGCGACTCGGTTGCGACAAGGAAAGACCTGGTGTTTGTAATGCGACTCGTTTGGACACCTAAAGACCTGCGATCTTTGTATTGTGATTTGGATACTCCGAAGACGTTCGTATTTTCATTTTGATAAACTGATCGGAATTCTACTAGTGATGTATGTGTATGACAGTATGGCTCTATCGTGTCAAACGGTGTGTTGTAACTGGCCAAAAATATGTTAAAATACAAAACCCACTATAGGAGAGGAAATATGAGCACCTTGTTAATCTGGATGTTTTGAAATAATTTATCAAAAACTTTTTTGTTGGCTTTACATTATTTACGTGTGTTGGATTCTCGCTGTTCTTCACGATATTCCATCTTTTAGCAACAATTTCATGTTCTGTGCTTTATGAAAAGCAGAAACAAATCTTAACTGTATGATATAATGTATTCCATAAGGCAGTGTTTGGTATCAATCTTGTCAAATCAAATTTAACTATTATACAGGAAAGGTGTCTAATGGCGTTGAAGTCTGTAAGGAGTAGTAACTTGACCTTATGATAGAACATAAAAAGTGATGATTGAATCATTAAGTTTGTTTATCTTTTAATTCTGAAATTAGTATCTTTCTCAGATGCTTTATTTTGTTAAACCAATATCTGGTCGACTAAATGGTCTGGTATTGTCTTTCTTTACTTATAAAATTTTGTGTCGGGGTCATTGAGACTTCTCTTACAGTCATGGTCATGAAAATATTGGAATAGAACACCCCAACCTCAACCCCCACCAACCCCGACCTCCACCCTTTACAAAGAAATCCTGTGAGTGTCTGTTGAATATTTGGTGGCCCAGGGTCGGTTACAGTAACGGTAAAAAATACCACCCCTGCCCCCGTAACTATGGTGATTACATGACTGACTGGTCCCATTTGTTATACTTTTGAGTAGTACATCCTGCCGAGCTTAACCCATCATCAAAGAAAACTGTATAAATGTCTCCAACATAGTTTTTCTGAGATTTTTCGCAACAAAATAATTGTTGATTTTAACGGCTAAAAATGTCTTACCGTTTTAACATGTTAGCGTTTTAACTGGTATTCGTAGAATCACTGCACACAAAACCACTATTTTTTAGAAATAACCTTCCGCCAATTAAATTATCTCAGAAATTTTGAAAGAAAATGCAATTTCAGACATCAAATTCCAAATCTAGACGATAAATTTCAAAAAAAGGCATGCAAAAATCCTAAAAGGGAGGGAGAAAGGAGATTTCGAAAATTAGCACAGACTAAAAAGATAGCTTCGCGAAGCTTTGATTGCGAGTGCAAATCATTGTTTTTTGTCCATTCTCACTTGGTTGTAGCCTGTAGAGTGAGCACATACAAATGTGAACGGACCGTCGGACCACCGGGCGATTTCAAAATACGCTTAACTTAAATTTGTTGGCGTATAACAATCATTTTCATAAAATGTTTTACTGGTCCTATCTATTTACATTCAGAACCTTGACCGAAGTTATCTCCCTTAATCTAGTCAAGATAATACCGACCTATTTTATTAAAACATTGCCCACATTACCCTCCTGTTTTTTGTTGTTTTTTTTTCTTTTATTTTCCGACCTATGCCAAATGAGCAGTTTTAATTTTGTATCCTCTTTAAAAAGTAATTCATGTCCAGAGAACTAATATTTCTATTGAATTGTGTTTGATCTATTATATATACGTTAACTTTATATTTCTACGAATTATCTCCCTTAAAGTTGAAACATTGAATACACAAACAAGTTTAGTCTCATCCCACGTGAAAGATCTAAGCACAAAATAATGCAAGCAGAAAATATACCAGGAGCGGAGCAGGAGACAGCATATTCTTTCGCTTTGTAAAATGATAAAGTGAAACTAAGGCACCAAAGCCAGGCGAGTCTCTTTCCCAGTCCATATTATGACGTGAGCCTTTTTGATGAAGTTCTTCACTACACTTGTTGGTCACACCCAAGCCCCACTCACCGGGGATGAATAACAGCACGGGTTGGGAACAAGGGCTGTGGTATATATCACTACACAATGGGTGAAAATTCACGAGATGATTTTAAAGCGGTTGCTAAGGTAAACACTACGAGTTATTGATTAAACTAGATTTATGTCCTTCAGTAGTAAACGGGGGAGGAGAATGCAAGAGCTTGAAAATGTTGAATAAGAAATACGTTAATGGATTCTATCTGAACCAATATGGTGTGTTTAGTGGAATGGGGGTAGCCTCCTGAAAGGGACACGTGATAGGGAATGGCAGCATGAACTTTGACACGTAAGTTAAATCAAATACACTGTACGAGGGTTTTGGCGTCGCCTTAGTTGTGAAAATAATCAATGACGATGGAATTACGATAAACCTTAATAAATAAAAGATAATTATAATACAGTGTATTGATAGAGTCTATATAATATACAATTTTAACGACATTTACAACAAGTATACATCTTCAATGAAATATTATGATGAAATCACAACTTGAGAAGGTAATAATAATAATAAACTCTTTATTTGACATGGGTCAGCACAATATCCAGCAGACGGGGACAATACAAATGACGATATGAAAAAAACTCACAATATTTCAATGTACAATTTGTATAATATAACAGATAAATAGATAGATTTAAATTGTGGTAAAGTACATGATCGGAAAAGAAACAAGCACATATGCATCAGATGAACAGACATTAAACTACGGTACTGTCATATAGTGTTAAATCATTTTGACTATTAAATGCCATTTTCATTGAACTTCATTGATTTCTGAGTTAAACTTCCTCTCAGTATAACAGTTGGTTATAATCTGCGGAGGCGTAGACTTTTTATATATTTTATATCCGATCGTATCTTAACGTTACGATTAGTATTCTCTAATTATATTTTATACCTTAAGTCCAACTTTGGAAAGTTAACACACTTATTTAACAAGCTATACTTGTGAGGATTATATATCTAAAACATGAATCAAGTTAATGATATCATACATTTTTTCAAACAAAAATAAATCCAATCACTTCTATGAAAAATGGAAAAACCTTATTTCCCTAATTGACTAATAAGGACAAAATCTCTCTTGTTTCTCTTGAGGCATCAAATGAAGAGTCTTATGTATTTATGTATATTTTCTCTGTTTATTTGTCGCTCTTTAATAGGGGATCTTTGAATATGAAGTCGAGAGTTGACTGCTATAGAAAATCACATAGATATTTTGTATAAACTGTTAATTTGAAAAAAAAAAAAAAAAAACTACCATAGAAACTTAGATTGATATGTTATTAAAATGCTTTAGCTTTAGTTAAGAGCTGACTATATTATAGAAAACCATGTTTTCATATATCTTTTGAACTGTTTTTTAAAATTTCTTAGATAAGATTTATTTTTACTACAGCAAACCATACTGTTAAGGTTACTAAAATCACTCTCTGGTAATTAAGAAAATCATTGTTTAAGCTAAAAGAGTTTGCTTAACAGCTAATATTGGATTGAGAGTTGACTCTATTATAGAAAAATAATACATGTAGAATAGAATACATGTATATACCAGACATGTTAATGATATCGATAGGTCCATTTCTAAACTTAATGTCCTGTTCTAGTTTACAGTGCATGGTGTCATATTTCTTATAGATAATGTGACATATACCGGGGAACACACTATTAATATTTACATCCGTGAACCACTCGAGAGACACCGAACACTGTCTTTTAAATAGTTATTTCCTTATAATGTTCGCCTTCTGGTTATTATTCTCTTAAAACGAATTTTGTTGGTGATTTTCTGTGTGACTTGGAACGTAATAATGATAATGATAGTGCACGGTTGATTTTGTGTGGATTACAATTACAGAAAGTGTTAGTATAAGCTCTTAACTAATTGTAGATCTTTATTTGTAGAGGCAATCGTCTTATTTCGGTGTATGTTTTGAAAGATGGTTCTGAATTACTCCAGTTCTCTGTACAATGTAACCATTGATCAGGTAAGAGTTACTGTTCTTGCTACTGGAGCCGCGGTGCTTCAGTGAAGTACATGCATTTTTTTGTCCCAGGGTCCAATCTATCTCTGAATAGGATCTATCAACTTGGATTCCCCCTCCCTGTCAGTGATCCAGGTCCGAGGGGATGAAATCTGACCTGGTTTTTTCCACTTAAGGTCCCTTTCAGAGAGTATAAAGCTTATAATGGTTGTCGGGGCCTCTTAACTCAGTCAGTGTGTGAAAATCTAGTGACCTTGTATAAGTCGTATTTTCTCGTTATTTCAGTCGAATATAGCGTTAGAAGTTTTTTTATCAGGAATCAGCTGGGGGACTGGATCCTCGTGGGTCTATAATGCTCTCCTTGTTATAAAATGGTTGTTTATTTCATTCATTCATTGAAAGTTGGTATATTTCAGAACGTTACAGTCGACCCTGAACAATCTGGTAACTATGACAACTATATTAAAATTCCTGCCACTCTGTGTGTGTCGATTGCTCTGGTCATATTATTGTTCCTGATAGCAACAATAGGCTTTATCAGGTTGAGTTTTTATCATGATATAATCACCCCAGTAGGATTGTTTTTCAAAAACATGACATATGCACGGAGACTAGGTGACATTTTCTCCGTAAATGTATGACGTGATAACTGGACACCTGTTGTGATTACCTACCGCTACACTTACACCAGCTTCCGGTCTACATCATTGGATACTTTAGACAAGACTAGTGTATCAAAGGCTGAGATTTAAATATCAAAGTGACGTTAGCACCAACTAGTTACCCTTCATGTAAAGTTTTGATAGAATGGTCGCTATATAAAGACTTCTCAAGGCATGTTCCCTTTCCGACTATAATAATCTTGTTAATACCCCAATTTGATCATTTTTTTTAATTCTTTACTTCAGTAAACTTCGAAATGGAAGACCACAACGTCAGATGATGAAGTTTATTTTCCTCAGTGAGACTGTGTCAGTTTTCACAACTCTGATCATTTTTTTGTTTCTGTATTTCGGAAATGACGTCATAAACGAAACCGGATGTTTCGTGGTCGCCATCTTGGAACACTATTTAGTATTGGTCACAGTTATGTGGGGATGTATGAATGTCTTAGGCTGTTATTTTGTTTACGTCAAACTGGTTGGTCTAGATTTTTTGGGGTATCGATGGAAAATGTTGGCTAGTTGTTTAGGTAAGGGGAATCGTCTTTTTCTAAGTTGTTTTGTTTTTATATATCATTAATTGCATTGTGGAGGGGAGGGGGTGGGAGTGGAGGGGAGGGTGTGAGTAAAGGTCGCAGGTTATTAAGAGAGGTACATCCGGTCAATTATTTCCCTTTGTAAATAAATTTGAAATAAGTGTTCAACCGAGCCGAGCCAGTATTGAATGATATTGAAATCTGTCTGTTTCAGTGATACCATTAATACCAGTCGTCATACCAATCTCAATAACCACAAATAGTTATAGTAGTTACAACTCGCAGAGGTAAGGACGTAGTAGATCTTTCTAAAATACCAGAACAGAACACTTGTCCATTGTCACCATTGCTCAGTTCGTCTACACCGTTACAAGCTTTATTGGCTTAATCATATTCGTCAGAGTAGAAAAGAAAGGGTATTAGACACAGCTGTACAATCCTTGATAGAGCTATGTCAGTACACATAGGGGTCGAGACATCTTTGATATAGCTTGGTGCACAGATACTGATGTATTGTTACCGTATTCTAGATGCTGGTACCACGATGCTGTTGGTTACTATGGACTGTTTCTACCGGTTACTATAGTGACTATAATTGCTATTATTATATTCACTGTTGTACTAGCTCATACTATTAAATCGTCATCACAAACTACTCAGGGACAGAGAACTCGCCAACGAATTATCAGACGGGTTTGTAAAGTGTTCGGTAGCATGGTGTTGTTTGGTAAGTAATAATAAAAAAATCCCCCTCTCAGGAAACTCCTGGGATTAACCAATGCCTATAGTGTGTTAACCTTTCATGTTTTTTTTTTGGGGGGGGGGGGGGTGAGGGGAGGCTCCCTTTAGGGTTGTCTACAAACCTGTGTGTCTCGAAAGACTGAGGATAGTAACTTCACAACTTTTATTGGGCGAGTTTATAAGTTTTGTAAAAGTAAATGTTGTTATATGAATTGTCTGTGATATCAGCTTCAGCTTTTAAATCTGTTTAATGCAGTCGGTGAGAGGTCTAATATCTCGATAACCAAGATGAAAGGCTGAGCAAACTTGAGTAGTATGGCCGATAGGGTCGTACTCGAGCTGAGGACAAACAAGGTGTTAACCCATATTCTCCTATTTGAGGCTATGTATATAGCACCATCAATTAAGTCAATAAGATTTTCAATTATTATTTGCCTTATTGTTTCAGTTTCATCTATGATATTCGCCCATTTCGTCCAATCAAGTCATCACGCTGTATTATCATATTATTTATTCTGTATTACCTCCCTTGGCTATAGTAGCCTGATGTTCAAACGTTCTCTCGATAAACTCAGTCGGGCCTACTGGAAAACTGTGTTTTATAGAAATAGTCAGGGAGATCCAGTGTGACGAACTGACTCACGATAAACTCAGTCAAGCCTATAGCAAAACTGTGTTTTATAGAAATAGTAAGTGTGACAAACTGACTCAAAGAAGGGACGCTAAGTCAATTACATCGATTTGGATAATTATCTTGGTGTAGTCTCTTACATCCAGAATATTTCTATCTATGTGGAATATAAAGTCTCGGACCTTTATTTCATTTTATCTAACGACATTTTCAAATTTCATCAAGGGAAATAACAACAATTAAGCATATTCGATCTGCATAAAATTTTGCAAAAGTTTTAACAGTTTATATTTGTTATTTATATCCTCGGATGTTTGTGAATTAAAATAATTAAAATTCGGAGACGTCGTCAAAATAATTGAATTATTTTGTTTAATATTTCCCATTACGAAAACGGGTGTGGATTTACAACCAATTAGATTCAATAGTTATTCTTAAATACATGTAATTACCAATGATTTTACCAACTGGTCGGGGCAATGTTTGTCGAAACTGCATGTAGACAAAAATGGACTGGCTAACAGGGGCTATCTTGCTGACATTTTAATTCTTAACAGTGTGACGAAATGACTCGAACATTGGATGCTACGTGACTAATATCGACATGGAAGGTGTCTTGCTTTTATGATACTATTCGTGCTAGTGAGGAAGCGTGTAATAAAGTTATTTATGTTATGGGAATTACAGATAAGATCTCGTCACAGTGTCGAATAAACCCGACTTACTAGAAGGGCTTCATCAATGCGCTCTTATGGCGACGACAAATTGACTTAAAAAGTGTTAGCGTCGCTATAAGAGTCATATAATGCGATATATAGTATCTTGGTCGATTCGTCTTGTACAAACTATTGAACACTTAAACCATCATCTCTATTAAACACATTAACCATCATCTCTATTTAACACTTTAACCATTATCTCTATTTAACACTTAAACTATCATCTCTATTAAACACTTAAACTATCATCCCTATTTAACACTAAAACTATCATCTCTATTTAACACTTAAACCATCATCTCCATTTAACACTTAAACCATCATCTCCATTTAACACTTAAACCATCATCTCTATTGAACACTCAAACCATCATCTCTATTGAACACTTAAACCATCACGTCTATTGAACACTTAAACCATCACGTCTATTGAACACTTAAACCATCACGTCTATTGAACACTTATTCATCATCTTTTAAGCAGTTCCAAAGTAAGTGGTATTTCGATTTGTTGTTTTTCACAGTTTTAAAAAGACATCGTTCAACCAGCATCACTATACAAGCTAGAATAACCCCTATTCCTATCACATAAAACGCACTCTGTATATCTACTAGTTCAATAATCTTGGCAGAATTCAGTTCCAAACACTTGTTCCGTTTTGGGAACCATTTTCGTTTTAAAGTTTGTGCCAATCCACTTTCAGATAACTTCATCATTCTACAACGAAAAAATAATACAGTCATATTTGTTTATAAATCCAAAGAATGACAAAATCAGGAGTAATAGTTATACAGTAGAACCTGCATTCAGAGACCACTCAAGGGAATATTCCAAAACGGTCGATGAATGAAGGTAGCCTCTTAGGAGAGGAACTGCAAGACCATTTCGTTTTGACATTTTGGAAATCATAGGATCTTAATTTTACTCATACACGTGTAGTTTCTACCGCTTTTGCATGTATAGCAATGGACTCCTCCAGAGAGAGCATGCCCTTTTTCATGCACGATTCCTAATACATTGCCACAATGCTATCACAAGGGTTAGGTTCCAGGAAAGGGTTATGGTAAAATACATAATGAGCCCCCCTCCCCCTCCCGTTTAATTGAAGAATGTACTTACTCGTCGTTAAAAAATGCTAAATAAGGAGAATTATTCTGAAGAGCGAAGGCGTAATTCATTGGTAAGAACAGTTCTTTCAGATAAGTCAATGCACAATTGTCCCAAACCCAGGCCTCGGCTGTTGTTTTATCTGCTATGAATCCATAATTTTCTCTTTCAACTTTGTATTTATGTAGTTGCTGATCTAGGCTGAAAACTTCCGGATCTGAATTGTTGAATTGTTCTAATCCATTCCATAAATTTTGAAACACGGTTAAATTAGATTCCTGAAAACCACATACATTAGTCAAATTAGTGTCGTGCATTTATCAGAAATAAGTAGGAACTTTTATAATTCATATGGAATCTCTCAAAATCTAAGTGACTGAGTCCTTTGTAGAGTAATTTACTTTTAATTGTACCCAATTGTCCGTGTTCTTATCAGATATAGAGAAAGTATAGGAATATATTATTAATTCAGGGGAAATTTAGCTCCTGGATAAAGTAAAAGTAAAGATAAGGTTTAGGTATAATCCGAGAAAGATGAGTGCCGAGAGGATCGATCAAGGACCACCTGATGGAAATGATTTTCCTTATCCTAAGTTGTTATCCATGTAAAAACATTAACAAGAGATTAACCTAATGATCCTTCCGAACAAGAGTTTAAACCAAGGGCCAGCTAGAATAAAAGATCCGTATGAACCAAAGTTATTATCCTTGTGAAACATTACTAAGAGGTTTAACAAAAGACCTGCTAGGAAAAAAAATCCTCATGAACCTAAGTTGTCATCAATGCCAAGAGAGTTGACTGAGGATCATCTGGTAGAAAGGATCCTTGTGAACCATGTAATGAATTAAGGTTGTTTGTTGTCTTTCCTACCTTCACTAAAGAAACCCAGATGCTGCCACCTAATGTACCCCATTTATATTCACGCTGGTTGCCGAGTTCCGCCAAAGTTTCAAACGGCATCGGCTGTCTAGAGACAGTTAGGAAAGCTATCAGATTCCCACTGTATGTAGCTACGGTTATCAAACAAAAGATCCACCACGCTGCTAGTAACGATCGTCCAGCCGTTGATGATGGCATAGACGAACCTCCTGTAAAAGAATTTAAAGTCTTTACTTACTGGTATGATTCTTACTCGTATCATGGACCGGTATTTCCAGAAAATGTATTTTGCATTACACTAGTGTGCAAATGAAATGAAATGGATGCAGTTTTATTTTCTACTCTTCTGCATCTAAGGAAGTCGGCTCCCTGGTGAGCAATTGGCCGAGGAAGGTTTTGTGCTGGCTAAATAATTTACACATACATCTGCTAACTAAATTACTTACATCTGCTTTCTAACGTTTTCAATAAAATATACATTTACAGTAGAGAAAAAGGGTCAAGAATTGTCAGCCAAAGGTCACGTCCCTAACGAAATGTCTCCAATATAGTTTGTTGTAACCAATGAACAGTCCGTAACACCTGCCTCTATTCTAGGCTTCTACAGTAATGTTATATAAGTTGTCGGTTCTATTACTCCTGCAGATAGATGCTAGGACTACCATCAAAACAGAAATGGCAGAAAACTTACCTTGAGAGAGCAGAGCACCGAACAGATACAAGATAAGTCCTTGAAATGTTGGTTTTCTTGTCAAGGAATGATGGTAGAAAGGGTTTAATTTTTCTATAGCATACAGTAAAATTATTATACCAATAAACGACGAGAGGATACAAACATAAACTTCCCAGGTAAGAGGGTCTATTAACTTCCGCCATTTTGTACTGTTGGGATCCGGCGTCCGGAAGATGACGCAAGAGTAGACGTGGAAGTAAGGGAAGGTGAAATCGCAAGCTTCTTCTCTCTGAGATGATATAGCCAAAGGACCAACAAAGAGGTCGACCTCCTGCAATAAGACAATGAAATGTTTTGATTTTGTTCAAGTCCTATGCTGAGTTGTATTTTATTTAAGCTAATGAACTTAAATGGGGTTATACTACAATTCAATAGTTTTGTGCCTTACCGGAGATAATAACATAAACTCATAATGATTTGGTTTATCAAGGGCTGTGCAAGAAAATCACGAGGTTCTTTTAGCAGACTGGTCCTTGTATTGTCAAAAGTATCCGCAATCCGTTTACAGATGAGTCGCATTTAAATCGAGATTTGTACCATTAACTCATTACCTACCCTTCTATAGAGCTGACCTACCACACCAGTCCAAGATCCGTTCAATATTCGACCCCATTCTCCATCTTCTGGTTCAGTTAAAACATAACTGGAGTAAAATTCTAAAGATGTTCTCATACCATAGAATTAACATTTAGTTAGGATTACGAATAACGTGTTATCGATTACCGAACACAACTCACAGATCAGTTGCATCACCCCTATTGCTATTTACAGCAAAAGGCAGGTGATAATGGCTATGTTCTGACGACATGTTATTTCTGAACTTCAGCTTATTTATTCAGAAAGGATCCCTGTCAAAATAGACTTGTGAACCTTAGTTGCTATCCTTGTAAAATATCTATGTTTCTTTCTTTTTTTTCTTTTTTTTTTTGTGTCTCCTACTCACCTGAAATTAAGAGCTGTTGCCAAAACATCCAATAAATCAATAACATACCCCTCATAACGGTAAGTACCATTTGTTGCTGAGAGTCGCATCGAGAAGGGATGCCACTGTAAGAAATCATTCAGACACTTTTGAATGGTGAATTTCAAATGAAATTACATGGAAAGCTAAATGTCGTTGGCTGAGTGAGATTTGAGTGACAGAAGTCTGATTAAATTATCAACTATTTTTGAGAAATCTAGAGGATTTATAAAAGATGTATCAGATTAATTGAATTATTTTATTCATCGCACATATTCGGTAACTCTCGACAATTTCCGTAAATGTGGCTCAACAGGTACCAAAAGTACTGATACTGAACTCTTATGCCCACAAGTCTATAAAAATAATTGCACAACTTTAATATACCTCATTTATAGTCGTCATAAACACTCGCTTATTGAACCCAAACTTAGTGTTAGGAAACATTGAAACATCTTCAAATAGGTGGACGTTTTCAGAGAAATCCACGAAACCAACTGGACTGAGCAGACGACCTCCTGGTTTCCATAGTAACGTATAAATTTCTGCTTTCCAACAATCAGTCCGTGTGGTCAGTTCCTGTAAAATAATATATAAAGGTAGATACATTAATAACATCAACAATTTACTGCAATCTAACATTATTTGTAGTCTGAAGCTTTGTTATATACACCAATGGGTTATCTGCCTTGGTTGCTTTAGACAAGTCGGTTTTTATAATTTTTATTGGTTTATTGTGCATTAGGCAACTCAAAAGTTAAATCCCTGGTCAATTGTCCATAGAGGCTTAAATAAATCATTGTTGTAATAAAACAATAGAACAATGGACATCGATTTTTTAATTGGTTAGTGAGTAATATATTGCTTTGATCAACTTTTAATATCGTCAACAACAGATCACCGATAAATAATCCTTAGTTGATGGTTTAGAAAAGTTTATAAGCTATAGATAAGCCAATATAGAACACTTAATATTGATGTCAGGTTGTGTTTGAGAGAAGGTGTCGGTTTATTGATGGTTTCCCTCTATAGTGTGATTTGAATGGGACTAATGTCGGTTGAGGTGGAGGGAGGGGTATCTCTCTACAATGGCCAATTGTCAAGTTTTCTATGATTACTTACCATTAGCTCTTGATGCACCAAGTTGGTAATATTTTCCGCGCTAATATTTTCACGAGTATCTGCTAAATCGTTGACCATCGAATTAATACTAAACACAAAGCCCTAAAACATTCAAAACTCATTAATTTTTTTTAAATTTCAAATGACTCCTTGATTAAGACTAAGAACCAATCTACTTGAAACATCATATTCAAACTGTTGGGGAAATTATATATGGAAGATGAGATCATCAGGATTGTCACCTCATGCTGTCGACACTCTTTACGGATAGAATATCTCAGCAATGACGGCTGGTTTGGTGAGCTTTAGGTGAATAAATCAGCGAAAGATTGAAGTACACAAGGGACTATTTGATTGAACAAAATCTTATGATAATAGTATTGTATATCTTTGGTTGTATTATATCAATCTGGGTACAGAAACAATCTAACAAACCTCACGGAACATTATAGGATTATTGACTAATGTACAAACCTTTCTAGAGTAGGCAGAGTCATCTTCAGTGAAAGGAAAGTTGATAACTGCGACGTTATCTATTTTTAGATCACAAGGATTATTAAGGACAGTTCTCCTGTTAAAATCTACAAGTAACCATTTAGAGAAGACACCCATAGCTGTAGCTCCACTGTTTCTCTTGTCGTACTCATCAGACTGCAAGAGAACAAATGTTATGAACAAATCGTCCAGATGTTCGGATGGGACTGTAAACTATGGCTCCATGTACTACAGGCTGTGTACGTGACAGATCGCTCAAAAGTTGAAAATCGCAAAATGAGTAGTCTAATGTCACTGTCCTGGCATAATGGCATACTATATGGCGTTTTAAGGTGCAGAAGAGTAGGAATCCATTTTAAACTCACTTTATTACCAATCTACGACACTAACAGCTCGAAACCAGGTGGCAAATACAAAATCAGGTGACTACCTGAGTTGTGGTGACCTCCAGAACTGTATTTATTCTATCGGAGCATCGATTAGATCACAGGAATAATATATAGATAAGTATTTGCTTTTATCTTTACCTGTATTAAAATATTATTGATACAGTGTTGAGAACATATAACCAATATATTACGTTCTTCATACGTTGTTTTATAATAAATTTTATTAAAAAGGTGAGTATAATGTTGAGTTTTATTTTGAAGATGATCTAAATTATACAGAGTCAGTATAACATCATCTCCAATTTTATCTGTTACCATTTTACTCCACTGCTCTGTAATATAAAACAGAACAGACGGTATAAACTTTATGTTCGCAATACACTGTTACGGTACGTTACTTAATCCTGCGCATTATATTGGTAATTATACGTTATACTCACCAGTCTGATTAGAAACGGTACGTTATTTAAACCTGCGCATTATATTGGTAATTATACGTTATACTCACCAGTCTGATTAGAAACGGTACGTTATTTAAACCTGTGCATTATATTGGTAATTATACGTTATACTACCAGTCTGATTAGAAACGGTACGTTATTTAAACCTGCGCATTATATTGGTAATTATACGTTATACTCACCAGTCTGATTAGAAACGGTACGTTATTTAAACCTGGACATTATATTGGTAATTATACGTTATACTCACCAGTCTGATTAGAAAGGGTACGTTTATTAAAAACTGCGCATTATATTGGTAATTATACGTTATACCTACCAGTCTGATTGGAATAGAGAATGATGAGATTTTTCCACTGAAGATGTAGAACCACAGAAACAATAATGTTGATTTTTTTATCAGATTGTCGATGATATAGACAGTAAGTGATTGATTGGATTGATGTTGGTGGTTCGGATCCTGGTGAATAGGAGGAGGAACACAACCTTCTAACTGGTGAATAACTGGATCTTCTTATTGAGGACAGACAGGAGTAGTTGAACCGAGGCGGAATGGCCGTGTCCAGTAAAACTGTTTGTTCACACAGGCTGGTTGTGAAGAATACAAAATCTTGGGATTGCTTGAATTCGTTTTGCACTGAAATAAAAACAAACGGCAGAAGTATGAAAAATCAAGAAAAGTCAGAAGACACGGTAACTCTTGCTATCTGGCAATATAGATATCACAGCGAAGTGACACCTCTACTCTAGCCATAATTTGATCTAGAGCCGCAACAATCCCGTTATTATTCTTGTGGAAAGCTAGGGTTAAGGTTAGCAAAGACGGGTTAAATTTTGCTCTATGCTGGCAATAGTAATAGCACACCATATTGACACCTAGTCCACTCATAATTCGATTTAGAGGTGAAACAGTTCCGATATTGGTTAAAGAATCTGTGATAATAAGAATTAAAAAAAGATGGATTCCAGATTGGCTCAGTTATAGATTTCGACAACCATATTATTGAATAACATTATAATATCTATGAAATAATGGAGTTAATGTAATAAAGTTATGAGATTGTAACGGAATTTGATGAGAAAATATTGTCACAATTACTATATTATATTTTAAGATGCATCATATCATAAAAGCTCCTAGTGATACAGAAGGATCTTTGCAATAGTGATGTGAAAAAACAGAGTTTAAGTAGAATTTCAGGAACCACAAACGTTCTGATCGAAAATTGGAATAGTGCATATTGATCGGTGTCCCTGATACACATTTAAATTTTAGAAAAAAAAACCTCTTTACAATCTCTTTAAAGATTTCATAATATTGTTTTATTGTCTTGCGTTAGTATTGAATATTAAATGAAACATACCTTGGTGAATATGTGCAGTTTGCGTGTTGATTTCTTTCCATTTTAAAACAGCGAATCTATTATTAAAGCGACCAGTGATATTGTATTCCCATCGGTCTTGAAGACTGTTGTTTCCTCGTCTTATATCTAACACCACTATCAATATCAAACAAATAAACACAGGTACTAATTAATTATAGAAATTACAGCATCAAATAGATCTAGTCTACCATATCAATTTTATTAACTTCACCTTTCAATTGACCAAGCATAAAACATAGTTTATGTCAGTAAGCTGGAATCGTGTATAAAGTTGTCATATAACAACCAACCAATGCCGACATCAGTGGGGTACAGGGGTTTAGTGGGGTGGGGTGGGGTGTGGTACAGACTACAGAGGTTGGATAGGTATCCTCACTCCATTTTTTAAAAATTTAAAAGTATAATAGAAAGTATTTAAAAATTTATTATTATTATTATTAATATTTATAATTTTCTCAAAAATTTCATAAACCATTCAAAGTTGCTTTTAAAAAAAATATATTCTAACCACAACTTTAAGATTATTGTATTAGTAAATGTTAAAACATGTGGACATCCTCTCTCAGTGAGGTTACTACTTTCAGATTTCTTATTTCTTATATACAATTCTTGCCCTGGCGCAGACCCCCAATATCTTAGAGCACATCACTGTTTCAGCCAGCGTACGTGTGTGCGATATCAGTGAGTTGGACACAGGCGTAAAACAACCACCCACCCAACGATGACTGACCAATCTTCAAGTTAACAGTATTTTACGACTGGAACTGTTTCTATGAGAAGAAAAAAGACTCGGATGTCTCTCCCTGATTGTAAAGGAAATATTAAATAGCTATAGTCCTTTGAAGATAGAAAATTAAAAAAATTCACTTTTGAAGAAGAGTCTTGAATTGAAAGCTACGAGACGTTTTAAATAATTCAGTTCTACTTGTAACAATCTACACGTATTTCTACACTTGTATTTCTTGGTTTTATTTCATACACAATACCATATTCTCCTCTATATATTTATATTAATTAATTGTTTCTATCCAGGAGCCTGTTTCAAAAAATTTTAACAAAGATACAATCATGATTTTAAGATATACAGTAACCTGATTGATTAATAAAAACTCAATTTTAGTGATTGACCAATCTGACCATTGGAACATTAACATCATCCTAAGTTAAGTTTTCGTGAAACAGGATCCAGTCCAGTGGGGATTCTGGGTAACATTAGGTCAGAGAGGCAGTCCAGGGCCACAAATTTCCAGTGATGGTTGGAAGAGTGTTAAACAAAAAATTTCAGATTTTACATAAGCATCACTTAATTGCGGGTAATAAAGCACCAACATTGCTGTGCCGCTCTGTCCACCCGACATCTATTTTCAAACTCATGTGATAATTTGTTTTAATTTTGCTTAAGTCTCTAATAATTCTTAATAGAATGGCAGTTAACTTATGTTTTTATCTGTATATATACTATGTATAACTGTTGAGACTATAATAAAAAATATCTATCTATCTCATTATTTTCAATTTCAAGAATATTTTACAAGAGCCGCAGTGTTGCAACAAGATGCATTCATGAGATTACTCCGACCATCCCTTACCAAGATCCATAACTCCCTAACACCCTCCTAAATTTTGTATCGTTTAGTTTTCAATTGCCTGCTAATGTAAGTTGAGGAAGAGATACACAATGGTAGTAATCTACGTTCGTGTGTTATTTCAATGTAAGAACTAAACGTAGATTAAAAAGAGGACTAGGGTCTAAGGACTAAGAGGACTTTATCAAGGAACCAACTTACCAATTTTTAGAAATCTGCTTCCTCCTAGCCCAAGTATCACTGCAGATAACACTAAGAGTTTACACAAATATAACATATCGACTTGTATATCAGAATACAACTAAATCTTGTTTTAAAAATCTACATGGTTTTGAACTAGAAACATCGTCATCGATCTACATCATTTAAAATTAAAAAACTGTCTGAGGAAAGAATTGACGCATCGCTGATAAGCATGGTCACACACTTTAACAAGTTTCCAAGCACAATCTTATGTCATTATTCCTGTAAAGAACGCGACGTTTCAATATATTGCACTTTCAATAGAACATCATTCCATAGTTACATATTTCTCTTACTTAAATGTATACAACGTTTCGACAATTAACAGTAAAATTACTACTGTACAAACGCACTTATACTGGTTGATGATTTTCTACAATTTCTGCACTCCCTTTTTTATTATAAACAAGGTTTCAACAAATAACATTCCGCCACTATCACGTCAAGTGTCTAAACAGGGAAAGACAAGTAGGAAGCAATAGTCCATGTCATTTAAACTTTATTTTAGTTTATTCCTTGGAATATATCACCTTGTATGTTTTTGTGCGAAAAACTGGTTTGTGATGCTATTTTAGACAATGTAGAAGAATTCTCAGTCCAACCATCACTCTTTCAAAATACCTGATTCATTTCGTGAGATACACTTCTTCAAATTCTTGTGCAAAATCTTGTCATTATCGATAAGTCTACAATTCCGGATTTACATTGTCAACAACGTTTCAACAAGTTACATTGTTAATATCAGTTATTAAAACATGTTATTCCGGAATTGTATCGGACGCAACGTTTCAATCAATGTTGTAACAATACCGTGGCAACGCAGACAATCAGTATAGTACTAAAGTGGAAATATCACCATATTTAATATGCTCTCTAGTCTTCACTAGATAATTGTTATATTTCCAATGTGAACTTTGTTGTTAATGGATAGAAAACGCATCCAGTCGAATAAGATCTTTTTTTCTAACTGTGCTCAGTCTACCGCGATTCATCTCCACGATGTCAAGTCATGTGAAGATATATAAGACGAAGTTGGTAATAGCTTGACATTGTGAAGATGTATAAGACGAAGTTGGTAATAGCTTGACATTGTGAAGATATATAAGATGAAGTTTGTAATAGCTTGACATTGTGAAGATGTATAAGATGAAGTTTGTAATAGCTTGACATTGTGAAGATATATAAGATGAAGTTGGTAATAACTTGACATTGTAAAGATGTATAAGACGAAGTTGGTAATAGCTTGACATTGTGAAGATGTATAAGATGAAGTTGGTAATAGCTTGACATTGTGAAGATGTATAAGATGAAGTTGGTAATAGCTTGACATTGTGAAGATGTATAAGATGAAGTTGGTAATAACTTGACATTGTAAAGATGTTAAGATAAGTTGTAATAACTTGACATTGTGAAGATGTATAAGATAAAGTTTGTTAGCTTCAACATTTGAAGATTCATAAAAAAGTTATAATATCATTGCAATAATTAGATAAATTTCTAAATTCATAGTAAGCATTGATAATTGATGATTTTAAAGCTTACTATTCTGATATTCTCAGTCTAGACATCTCTGAATTCGTCAGAAATGTATGATCAAAGTTTGATAGGATTTTGATAGCACTATCGCAAATACCATTTAGTTTTGGATGGGCAACCATAGAAGCGCAGAATGTTGGTATTAGGTAAGATAAACATTCATACAGAAGCACTGGCACAAGGTTACAAGTATTAGGTGTTATAAGAGATATTCTCCTATAGAAGCACTGGTCTAGGTTACAAGTATTAGGTGTTATAAGAGATACTCTCCTATAGAAGCACTGGTCTAGGTTACAAGTATTAGGTGTTATAAGAGATATTCTCCTATAGAAGCACTGGTCTAGGTCACAAGTATTAGGTGTTATAAGAGATATTCTCATATAGAAGAACTGGCCTAGGTCACAAGATATTAGGTGTTATATAGATTCAAGGGTGTGGACTAGCTATCTGTATTAGTGTTATAAGATGCTAAGAGCTGCTAGGTACATAGACTTAATTTTAAGTTTCTCAAAACACTCTGGACGTTTAAAGTATATGATTTATAGACACTGGCATCCATTTAGTGTTAGAGATACCATAGACAGTCCAGACATGTATTAGGTTATAAGAATTCTCAAGAAACACTGGCCTAGGTTACAAGTATTAGGTGTTATAAGAGATATTCTCCTATAGAAGCACTGGTCTAGGTCACAAGTATTAGGTGTTATAAGAGATACTCTCCTATAGAAGCACTGGTCTAGGTCACAAGTATTAGGTGTTATAAGAGATATTCTCCTATAGAAGCACTGGTCTAGGTCACAAGTATTAGGTGTTATAAGAGATACTCTCCTATAGAAGCACTGGCCTAGGTCACAAGTATTAGGTGTTATAAGAGATATTCTCCTATAGAAACACTGGCCTAGGTTACAAGTATTAAATGTTATAAGAGATACTCTCCTATAGAAACACTGGCCTAGGTTACAAGTATTAAATGTTATAAGAGATACTCTCCTATAGAAACACTGGCGTAGGTTACAAGTATTAGTGTTATAAGAGATACTCTCCTATAGAAACACTGGCTAGGTTACAAGTATTAAATGTTATTAGAGATACTCTCCTATAGAAGCACTGGTCTAGGTTACAAGTATTAGATGTTATTAGAGATACTCTCCTATAGAAACACTGGCCTAGGTTACAAGTATTAAATGTTATTAGAGATACTCTCCTATAGAAACACTGGCCTAGGTCACAAGTATTAGGTGTTATAAGAGATACTCTCCTATAGAAGAACTGGCCTAGGTTACAAGTATTAGATGTTATAAGAGATGCTCTCCTATAGAAACACTGGCCTAGGTTACAAGTATTAGGTGTTATAAGAGATACTCTCCTATAGAAACACTGGCCTAGGTTACAAGTATTATGTGTTATAAGAGATACTCTCCTATAGAAACACTGGCGTAGGTTACAAGTATTATGTGTTATAAGAGATACTCTCCTATAGAAACACTGGTCTAGGTTACAAGTATTAGGTGTTATAAGAGATGCTCTCCTATAGAAACACTGGCCTAGGTTACAAGTATTAAGTGTTATAAGAGATACTCTCCTATAGAAGCACTGGCCTAGGTTACAAGTATTAAGTGTTATAAGAGATACTCTCCTATAGAAACACTGGTCTAGGTTACAAGTATTAAGTGTTATAAGAGATACTCTCCTATAGAAACACTGGCCTAGGTTACAAGTATTAAATGTTATTAGAGATACTCTCCTATAGAAGCACTGGCCTAGGTTACAAGTATTAGGTGTTATAAGAGATACTCTCCTATAGAAGCACTGGCCTAGGTTACAAGTATTATGTGTTATAAGAGATACTCTCCTATAGAAACACTGGCCTAGGTTACAAGTATTAGGTGTTATAAGAGATACTCTCCTATAGAAACACTGGCCTAGGTTACAAGTATTAGGTGTTATAAGAGATGCTCTCCTATAGAAATCACAAGAAGAGACAGGATTTTCAGCCCTACAATACAGCAGTTTGTAAAGAAATTACTAAGTTCTGGAGAGATTTGCATTCGTCTTTGTCTTTGCCTTGAATCTTCACTCATATTTTAGAGATAATGACGTTATGCATGTTAAAAATTTGACCAACGTTCAATTGATAACCGTGTGTTTTATCTGGTGTTTCTATATGCTGTGTATAGTAAACTAGTGAACCAGTCTCTAGGGTATGTCGCTGTTATTGTCACAAACCATTACCTAGGTAGAATAGCTGATTATTTTTTTTATTAATGAGTGGATGATAATAATGACATTGACTCTGTTTAGTTCAAAACATCGTTACTTATTCAAAACTTAATCCAATTAAGGGAAAACCGAGTAGTACTTTGTTGTAAGGGATCGGGTTTTGTGTTTGAACTTGCACAAAATCTACCTAAACTTACCCTCGTATTCGTATGAAAAGTTCATATGCTGCAACCAATGTATTGCCAATAAGTAGTTTTCGGTTTTCAGGTTTCGTTTTTGCGGTTTGGTAGTTAGTGGTCGGGTTTTTAACTCCACGTTTTGTAACATTCGTCAAATTCTTTATATATTGAGTATTCAGTGGTTCAATTGTCATTGTAAGGTCGAGATCAACAATTATCGATAAAACACTTATAAATAGTAAACAACCATTATAATACTATTTGATATTTAGATATACTTCTTTTATCCGCGTCAAGATTCTTATATTTTTTTAATTTCCTGAAACTTGCTAAAATAAGCATATAATACAGGTTAAGATGAATACAGAAAACGATCATATTATTTTTGTAACTTTGACTTTTTATTTCTAATTAAAACACAATGAATAGATTTCACTTTTGAATTGAAACGGATTTCTACAAATTACAGGACAAGGGTTCAAACAAATTATCTCATTTAGAACTTGGTCTACGTAATTTTTTTGTTTTGTTTTACTGTCAAATTTTCTGTACTTTATTAATGCAAGATTCAATGAATCCAAGTCACTTTTTATCGATTTCAAAGCTCTCTGGGGATTTGATACGGTCTGTAGTACTCGTGGCTTCGATTATTTTCCCATCCTAACGTCCAAAGACTTTTTCAATGCCCGTCCTCTTGCAGTGGTTCAATATAGATAAATTTACATCAGCAGTCCAGATTAGACGATTCAAGTTAATCCACTAAACTCAACGTAACTTACACAAACTGATTATCAACCAGTTCACTAAAGTTACAAATCATTTCAGACCTTTATTCAATAGATTTTCAGTTTTTTTTTAAATCTTATAATTTTGATAAGGTGAAATATACAAATAAAATGCCTGTATATGTTAAAGTTTTGTTTTATCATATTGATAACGTGACCTGTCGCATTCCGGTGTAACTGTGCAATGCAGGACTCTATGTAGGTTATCAGGACTGTTTACTCTTATTCACCACATATCATCGCGATATTTTTAATATTCTTCATTATCAAAATTCTTATTTATGTGGTAACACGGTTGCAAGTGTATCTCTCGAAAGCACCGGAAGTGCGCTAGGGTCTGGATTTCCGTAATACGTGTTATCGTGTTAAACAAAGGTGCTACGAGACGAGCGAGTAGAACTGGTGTAAATTTGTTAAAAATAAGTGTGCAAAGCTGTAGTGTTTACAACTTCCAAATAGTTTGTTTGGTGCAAAGATGTCGGATTCTTCAAGCGACGACGATCCTATCAAAAAACGAGATTTCTGCACTAAAAAGAGATGCTTGGTTTTGCTTGCAGCGTGCATGATAGTTTCTCTTGCGACTGCGTTGGCTGTATTACTAGTATCCGACCATGTGAGAGGACACTTTCCACCGGAGCAGAAATGGTGGCAGAAGACGATTGTGTACCAGATTTATCCACGGTCGTTTCAAGATTCAGATAATGACGGTGTTGGAGATCTGAACGGTATCAGTAAATTTTTTTCTTGAGTTAGCTCTAACTTTCCACTCGACTATATTTCAATAAAACACGTAAGAGCATAACAAACGTTATAATTCTTAAAAATAGTAAGGCACGGTTTTCTAGTTTAGGGCCTATATTTTATTATGTAATTATATCTGTAAGTTGCAGAAATAAATGAAGGGAAATGAATGGAATTTTACGTCATGCACTTTTGCACCTAATGGGCTAATGAAGACGGAGTAAGGTACAGGACAGTGGGGAATATACATGTGAATTATGAAACCGGGTTCTTTGGAGAACAACTAAAAAGTAGTATAGCCAAATAGAGCATAAAAATCCATTTCATTCCTTCAAAATCTGACCATTTGATTTAGTTCAACAATAAGAATACTTCCAATCTCTCAGTAAAACAAGAGAACGCATAACTTCAATTTGCTATAATTCATTTCAGGTATAATATCACGTTTGGACTATTTCAAAGAACTAGGAGTTTCCGCTATATGGATCAGCCCAATCTATGAGTCTCCCATGAAAGATTTTGGTTACGATATTTCCAACTTCACCAATATTGACGCGATGTTTGGCACATTGGAGGATTTTGATGACCTGATTGAAGAATGCCGTAAAAGAGGTGAGTCATGACGAATAGCTTTCATGTAGACTTCTAACTCTGTCTCTAGGATGTCCCAGGATCTTAACTTCTAACACTGTCTCTAGGATGTGCCAGGATCTTAACTTCTAACACTGTCTCTAGGTAGGATGTCCCAGGTTCTTAACCTCTAACTCTGTCTCTAGGATGTCCCAGGATCTTAACTTCTAACACTGTTTCTAGGATGTCCCAGGTTCTTAACTTCTAACACTGTCTCTAGGATGTCCCAGGATCTTAACTTCTAACACTGTCTCTAGGATGTCACAGGTTCTTAACTTCTAACACTGCCTCTAGGATGTCCTAGGATCTTAACCTCTAACACTGTCTCTAGGATGTCCCAGGATCTTAACTTCTAACACTGTCTCTAGGATGTCCCAGGATCTTAACTTCTAACACTGTCTCTAGGATGTCCCAGGATCTTTACTTCTAACACTGTCTCTAGGATGTCCCAGGTTCTTAATCTCTAACACTGTCTCTAGGATATCCTAGGGTCTAAACCTCTAACAATACTGTACGTAGACAATGAGGGTCGGGATGATATAGGGTAGTCACAGATAGGACTCTTTTGATTTCAGGTCTAAGAGTGATTATGGACTTTGTACCCAACCACACCAGTGACCAGCACCCGTGGTTCAAAAAGAGTGTGAATCGAATCGATCCCTACACAGATTACTATATATGGACTGACTCACTTGGAGTCGATAAAAATGGGTCCCAAATTCCCCCAAATAACTGGGTAGGTTCGTTTTAATTACAAACAAACAAACGTCTTTATCTATGACTATAAGTTACCATTTTCATAGTGTTATTAGATACTGGAATGAAGTGATGTGTTGCGTTCTTTTCCAATATGGCGGGACGTTCGTAATTTCTTACGATATTATGATTTTTCAAACACGGATAATTATGGATACACATGGATTTGAAGGCTCAAATTTCAAAGGAAAGCTCTGTAGACTATTTCTGATTAGCTAACCAAAAGATTTCATGTGTTTGAGGCTGTCGGATGATTGTCCGAAACAAATAAAGCCTGGGCCCCTTTAATAAATAAAGGCAGTTCACGCAACACCTTAGTCCTCTATAGATGTGTCAGTTGCTCTGTAAAGAGAATATACTAGTATTTAAAACGAATGTTCATTATATCTTGCTACTTCGGGGTTTTGTTCTAATAAAGATGAGCGATGTAATCTGTTCAATGCAATGGTAAAAGGTTTGTTTGAAAATATGTCTTCGTCTTGCCTTTTCCATGCCCTATTTTTCAGGGATGATCATGCATAACCTATAGCGTATGATGCTTTGATGGTTTGTTAAAGACTGACCTCTCCTTTTACCTAAATCAAATATATCTTGAGTATCATATTGATTATTTTATTGTTTCAGCTGAGTATATTTGGAGGATCTGCCTGGGCCTGGAACGACGAGCGTAAACAATTCTATTACCATGCGTTTATTAAAGAACAGATAGATTTAAATTACAGGAATCGCTTGGTTCGAGAGGAGATGAAGGTTTGTACTTTTTTACCATGAAATATATCAAAGTATTCCAAACCTTGACAAAGGGATATTGTAGTCGTAAAATTAGCTTGAAATACATATAGGAAAAAATCGATTGACTTGGAGGGTGACTGCGATGTGGCGTTAACCTGTCATCTTCTAACAATCTTACCAACTGGTTTTCACTGCAGATCAAATTCAATTCAAGCCATTCTAATCGTTCTTCAAATTAACACAAGGATCAACATGCTGCATGGCACGCCTGAAATTTTTATGCATTTAAAGTTTAGTAACGTTACAATCCCGTATCGCAAAGGATATTTTGACAGAAGTGTCGTGATTCATTAACTAATACATGTTTAATTTCCCGACAACTGTAATAACAATGATTTCCATTAATTGAATGTATGTGAATGAAATCAAGCGATAAATGTATAATTAATAACAAGACCAGAGATAGTTAAGAGATTCTCTCAGTCTGAACAACGATTATAACAACTTAAATCTGATGATAAAAGGTGTATTCGGTTAGCGTCCATCTTGCTATAATAATTTAAGTCTACGTCTTTATTGTCACTGATAAACAGAGGATTCGACTCATTCGACTCGGCATTACATCCTGAAGTGAAGTCTATATTTAAAACATCATATTTATAAACGTTATGTAATTCTACCCCCCCCCCTCCTTTGTTTCCCCAACAGAAAACATTTCACTTCATTTAAAACAGTTATCTCTTCTAGACAAACCCGATCATATAACGAATCAGACGGTAACAGAATGAAACTGCCGAGGATTGCAGAATGATAATAAGTGTATCCCATTACGTGTATGTTTCAGAATGTGGTGAGATTTTGGGCTGAGAAAGGTATAGATGGATTTAGGGTAGATGCTATTAGCACGTTATTTGAGTCAACAAACTTAACTTTGAACGAACCAAGGAGTTTTGCCAACGACACCTATAAGGTAGGTCATCATTAAAACTCACACCAAGCAATAACGGACATTTTATTTCTAAATATTTAGAAATTATACGACGTATAAGTCGGTAAAGGATATAGTTCTTTCTATCTCTACTGTGAACCTGAGTTATCCTTGTAAAACCAATACCAAGAGGTTTGGCCAAGGACCAATTGGTAGAAAGGATCCTTGTGAGCCTAAGTTGTTATCCTTGTGAAATATAGTTGCTTCTTTCTTACTGACTAGTTGTATACTAATTGTTCTAAAGGATCAATGGGAATATCTAGATCATCTGTACACCTACAACTACCCTGGAGTTGATGACGTCATTCAGGAATGGAGGGAGGTTTTGGATGAATTTGATGATAGTAATGACCAGAAAGACCAGTAAGTAGACGTACATCTGAAGGGCGTACGAATTAACCTTTATTAGATTCATCAATATCACGGATTTTGCAAGACCATCACGTCAAGTCCAAAACACATGTCTCTATTCTAGCCTCTTGAGAGTTGCCAGTCTTCATCAGCCGATAACTGTCAAAATAACAGAGACTGGAACAGAGGCAGATGTTTCGGTGTAATCACATGTAGAATAAGAGTGGAGTATTACATCCTTCTTTTATTTACGCCTGGACTGACGAAGACGTGTAGTGTTCAATGTGGAAAATATGACCATAGAATCTACATAATTATTAAGCTTAGTTTAGTTTGTACCCAATAAATATTGATACGTTCCCGAGTTTTTGGACAGATAATTAACATCTGACACAAGATTTGTCCTGTCAAGGAGGCTATGGGTCGACAAGTGGGTTTGAATGATACAAGCTAACAGATCACGTGTCATGTTTTCAGATCCAAGTTTATGGTCGTTGAAATTTATATGCCACCAAAAGTTCGAAATAGATTTTACAAAAATGGTGCTGATATGCCATTTAATATGGATTTAGTAGACGGTACAAAACCTGAGTGTGATGCGTTATGTATGAAAAAATTGATAGCAGAGGAATACGACACTCTACCTGATGGAAAATGGCCAAATTTTGTTGTAAGTTTTGTATGTTTGTATAACTATAGAGGATCGAAAGAATTCCCTTTGTCGTCTGTTGAAGTCTTGTATATGTGATCCGACGTTACATCGCTAGACTATACATTGCTTATAGCACACTTGATACCACTCTACGACTGAGAATATTTGGCGTTCGTTTCAAGACGTTTAAGTAGGTATTCTAACATACCTTGCGCTGGGACAATTTTATTGCCAGCTCTCGGTCTCTCAGACTTATTATTCATAGAAATATCGCTGATTGTAACAAATAACGGACCCTTCATTAACTAAATTATTTTAATCACTGATATCGTTTAACTACTGTATATAATTTAGATGGGTAACCATGATCGAAACAGGATCACTAGTAAGCGAGGAAATACGACCGAGGGTAAAACGTACACCAATGCCTTAAACATGCTGTTGTTAACTTTACGAGGAACTCCGACCACGTATTACGGTGACGAACTAGGCATGGAGGACCTAGATACCATATCGTTTAAAGACACACAAGATCCTTTCGGTAAAAATATGGGTCCGGTAAGCTTATATTATGTTTAATCATGTAACAAAGGGTCAAATCTCTGACAGATTTTTCGTCTATTGCCTTTAATATCAGTATACAGTATAAGATCCATGTTTTTCATCTCGATTTCATCAAGTCTTTTTGGTTTTTGTACCATAATATCTAAATGTTTTGCAGCTCAATTTTCAATCTTACCTTAATAAATTAAGGCGTGTGCTATCTTGTCTTTTTTTGTGTATTGCAGGATCGGTATCAGAAATTTTCTCGAGACCCAGAGAGAACTCCGATGCAATGGTCAGCCCAGCCTGGAGCAGGATTTACTAATGCTTCCAAACCATGGCTACCTATTAATGATAATTATAAAACCATTAACGTAGAGGTAATTACATTTCGGGATTTTTCTTCTTATTTTGTCTTCTGAATTCATCTAGATTTAACTAATAAATGACAAAGACTTTTCCAAATTCATTCTTAAAATTCCAAGCCTTCTCTTTATTTCATCCATATACAACGCTGTGATGATATCACGACAGGTATTGCTGATAGAAATTGTGAAATATAACGTCTGTTATGTGACTATAATGTTTATGCTGCAACGTTTTATTTTGTCCTTAATCTAGCTATACATCAAACCTTGAATTTACAACAAGTTGTTTTTGATATGAACGTCCAATAATATTTCTTAAACAATCCGTTGATAATGCACGTCATAAAACTTCGGTTGTTAAAATAATTATTCCAACTGTAGTATAACTTACAGAAAACATATTCCAATCGAATACCTGAGTTTTAAATCTGGATTATTTCATTTCTTACATTATCTTTTTTTCAGACTGAGATGAACTCGAATGAAATCACCCAAATTAAAGTTTATCAGAAACTAGCGACATTGCGACAGGAACCAAGTTTTTTATACGGAAGATTAGAATTCTCGTATGTCGATACTAATGTGATATCGTATGTTAGAAAGGCTAGTGACTATCCCTGGTATCTAGTTGTAATTAATGTCGGGGAGGAAGAGAGCCGTATTGACTTTACTAAGGATCCCTATAATCTGGAGCAAGGCACTGTGGTAGTTTCAACAGGAAACATTGACAACAGTGATTATGGGTTGAATAAAGTTATCAAGTTAAACAGACTAGCTCTGAAACCTGCAGAAGGTCTAGTGATTAAATTATCTTAGTGATTTCAACCCAAAAATGGAATTATTTAGTGTTCGATCGTAAATTCGGTTTCTGGCAGTTGGTAGAGGTCACGTAACTTAAACCTACGATTTGGTCCTATAATTGACAATGGGACTTGAATGATTTATTTTGAACCAATATATCAAATGATTTAGAAATTGATCTGATTAAACTGTTTTTTTTTTTAATTTTGAATTAAGATCATTCCAGAACCACGAATATAGTTTGAAAGTATTTGCACTAAAACCATAAAAATGCACTCAAACAAAGTTCACACAAATTAGAAGTATCGCACACAGCCATTAACATTTACTTCTTCACCAAAATCAACAAACAGAAAATATCACAACGTACACATGTTAATACTGTTAGTTTTTGAATGTGTTTAGTATTTTTATGAACAAGGAAAGACACACAGTAGGCCTGTAAGCCCGTCCGTCAAATACTGTTGAACTTTGGAAACCGCATCATTTTTTTTTAATCTGACTAACCGTCGAGGTGGACGAGCACTTGCTATTGGACTTTTGCAATTAATTTTAATGAAGTATACTTCTGATTGGTGTCTGAAACACCTATTTATAATTGTACACCGTCTAGAAAAATGATCAATTCCTAGTCACCCTTTTTTAGAATAATAATATTTCTTTAACATAGTGTTTGCCTTTATATCTTATCAATCTGTATTTTATAATGTTAAACTACATGAAGCAGTTGTAGTGGATTGAAGACGAGTTGAGAGAGAGTTAAGCATTGTAGCTGACTTAAGCACTGGTATTTCAATCAAGTTGTTAACCGTTATCACAATGACTTGCTTACAGTTAATACACGGCGACATATCACTTTTGTCTCTAGGGGTTATGTCCCTTTATATAAACAAACCACATATCACACTAATTCAATAACAGGTAACAGTTTGAAAGCCGCCTTCTGTCTGGGATACCATATAGTCTTATGAAGAAAACATTGTTCCTGAGCCTGGGTGTTGTATAAATATACAGCTACTGGATGATTAGATTTAGTCAAAGTTATAAACATATTCTCTTTATCAAATTTCATATCAAAACTATTCCCGCCATAATCTAGTCCCGTGATAGTCCACGAGGTTACAGACGGCATTAATTGAGGGTCAAAGTTCAACCTATCTTCTAGAATCCTGATTCCACCATATCCAAACAAAATCGATTGTAGATATCCTCCCATTCCAGTATGGAAATTGACGGCACCACTTCCATCAGCATTCTCTGTCCACACCTGAAATAAATATCAGTAAAAGCAAGACAATGAAGTTCTTGTCTCAAATATGACAAACCCAAGAGAAAAAAAAAACTCGAGAGAAAAGTCCTTCAAAGAGAAAGGCCATGAAGTGTTCCAAAAAGAATTTTTTTTTCACGTGATTCGGTGTTTAAAACCTGACAATCTCAAGCAATTGCATTAGTTATTGAACTGATGAAGCAGTTATAAAAGACCAGAGATTATTCCGTCACATACCAGGTTGCACTCTGGGTTTTCTGAAATGTAGCTGAAGATTTGTCATTACGCGAGTTGATTTATTATAAACAATAAAAATAGTCCTCGATGAATACTTACATTAAAGGGAGGTAATATATTATCACATTGTTTGGTGAAATATTTCTCAGCTGAAGACAAGTTACCGACCTCCAGAAAATTGATGGCGAACATACTCCAAGTCATAGCCGGACCTCGCGGAGTTACCTTTATAAAAGAGTTAATACTGTTAAAATGTCTTCCGGCATAATCAACAATAATTAAGCGATAGTTGAGTAGTAACCATAGAAAGACGCTATCGCTTGGTAGATACTGCTACATCTCCCCTCCCCCCTCCCCCACTCTACTCTTAACAAAACAAGATAAGACGTTACCAATGTCTCAGTTCCGGTTTCCATGCACTTGCAGTTTCAGCGAGCAGAGATGAAAGCTGTGGTGCTAAGTATCATGTATAAGAAGGATCCATCACAAAAAAATGACCAAATACTATCATGTATTTGTATCTAGATGGTCGTCGTCTCTGGTTTTTAATGTCTTAATGAATTTCTATAGTGCAACTTACTTCAGCATAGTAGTTGAGATCATGTTCCTGTAAATCTTTGGTTAAAGTTTTGTCCATTAAAGGATATCCTAATAAAATCACATCCGCTTGTTTTACATTTGTGCCTATAAGAAGGGAATACAGTAATCACTGTTTAATTTGTGGCTGATTTACAAAAATTGGATATTTAAGTCCAAATATCATGAGGCTGCGATTTTGTACGCTGCTGATGCTGATGCTGATACTGATGCTGACGATGACGATGATGATGATGATGATGATGAGGTGGAATAACAGAAAGATCACGAGGATTTGAAAGTGGAGAAAGGGCAGAAGGAGAAGAGAAGACGTGGAGGAGGAAGAAGATGAGAAGGAGGAGGAAGGAGGAAAGGCGAGGAAGGAAAGATCACCTACCTCTCTGATAACCATCATATTCAGGATGATATTGATGTTGACTATCTAACGGTATATACATATTATTGATGATATCAGTCCAGTGACTCGGTGGACTTTGACCTCTTCTCATCATAGCTGTAACTCCAGTCTCTATCGCTAGTCGAGCTGCTGTGTTGGTGTAGACGGAATTGTTGACAGGAAAATGCCATTCATCGGGGCCCATAACGTCTACAATTTAATATGTGCAATCTCTTAATATCGTAAAACTCGGACTGGTATGTTAGTTGAAGATAGAGAGGATTAAAAAAACAAAGAATCTTTAATGCCCTATAAAATATGATTCGATTAAAAGACGTACCGTGTATTTCATACAGCTTGGTATCTGGATTGAGAGTGACTCGTGCCGCCCAGAATGTAGCTATGTCTATCAGTGTATCAGCGCCACCATGGTCCAGAAAATCACTATCATTGGTTAAAAATAGATATTGACGTAATGCCAAAGATACGTCTGCTGAGATGTGGATTTCGTATTGGGAACAATTAGGACAGTTTGACGTTGGTAGACCTGGAGATTTGTAACATAAAGAACAGTACTAACATAACAATATTTTCGTTATTGGGATAACACTTTCTTGGTATAGCACAGATTCTCGTGCTGAAAATTGGCTGAGACCCGAACGGGTTCCGAACCAGCGATCTAAGAGTCAGGCACCTAATCACCAGCAATACATGCCAACCGTCTAGGCCACTCGGCCAACGGACCTTCCACAAAAAATGGAAGGCCGCGAACTGGTAGACTTTACTATGAACATGCATTACCCTTCTGATAATCGGTACTAATTCCAACTGCAAAATTTAAATAAGAATCCAATATCACAGCTTACAACGTATTTGTTGTATCTTATTAGCCCTTCATTTGATGAATACGCTAGAATAACACAAGATTTTATAGAATTACCTTATATGAACTGTCCGATTAAAAAGATTCTAAATATATATATATACATGTATATTTTTAAAAGTGTAAAGGGGACACTAATAGCATTAATTTGCACCATTTTCATTTTCAGTCAGCCATCTGTGGTTCCGGCAATTCCGATAAAAATATGTGTTTGATGACGTCAATCGCCAAATATGCTATTTCATCATTGTGGGGTAACGGAATAAAATGGAGTTTTACTTCCTAGTCTAATGTACCTGATTGAGTTAAAGAAGAACACGGTACCTGTATATGCTGATTCCCATGGAAACACAGCACCAGGAAAACCTCTATATTTCGCTAACAGTCGAGCGGTCGTCAGTTTATCTAGTCTCGATTGTACCAGTATTTTACCAATACTAGAGTGTAATAACATTATAGATGGGAACATCCAGGTATCTTGATCCCAAAATACATGACCAGCATAGTCTACATCCTGCAAAGAGCAGATTACCAACTCTAAATAAAAACAAAATATCGAATTTTAACTATGAGAGAACAACTATATTGATTTAATCTATTTCTTAGTAGAATCTAAACCTCCAATCATTTTTTAGTATTTAATACTGAAAAAAAAAAACACAAATTACCTCGTCAACTCCATGGGCTAGTCCACCAGGCGCCATCCCCATAAAGGGCCAGTTGTATTGGTCTGGGTGGGAGGGAACAGAACTAAGTAAATAATATAAAGAAGAATAGATTGATGTAGATAAATTCCTGTTTCCTTCCACATCTATTCTACCATTATTCCACAAATCTTCCCAAGCTTTAACATGATCTTCAAAAAGAGTCCCCGCTTCAAACGCTTTGACGGCTGAAATAAATTGACATAGAACATTGGAGGAAGAAATGTTTCGAAACCTTGAACCTGAGGTCATTATGAGCACCTCTTGAAAACGTTGCTTTGTACGATTTTATATGTTCATTTATTGATTTATTTTACAATATTTATACAGCGCTATATATAATTATAACATTACTTTAAGCGCTTAAACATACTGTCAGTACCGCCACCTAACGTCAATTTTGAATATAACAATATAATGTAAAACCCAATGCCTTAAAGACAGAAATTGGTGAACAAGCTCAAATTTAGCTTCTACAGTAGACAGACCCTCCCCACCCATCCGATGATGAATAAAGACTATAATATGTACCTTTATCATACGATCTGTTAGTTTCACCAATAGAGACACCACAAGACATAAAGTAGTACACTGTTAAAGATTGTATATCAGATGTAAGAACGATGTCCGAGATTTCATCATACACTATAGATACAGGTACCGTCGGCTTAATATCAGGATATTCTGCTTCCATTGTCTCCCCTGTCATAGAACTGAAATTATTCCATCAACGTCTTGTCACAAAATCAAGCAATTACATGTACAGCTATTGCAGTCAGGGTTTTATAAACAGGTTGTAAAAGTTGGACATTCTGAAGATGTACGTGTTTAAAAATTGTATATAGTTTTTGTGCAACGATGCCGAACATTATCTCCATATCACTACTGATACATTCGGAATGATAGAGATATCGATTCCGATTGTTCCTTCTGGAACTTTTTAAATTTTTCCATTAATCTTGTGACTTAATCAGAATTCTTGTACAGTATTGCAGTCTACCCATGTTAATCAAGGTTTAAATTATTATATCTAAGATACGTGAGATGTTTAAATAGGTGAATGCAATTACAATACTCCACTAACATTGGAATGAAAAATCGATTCCGATGCACTTGTGGAACTTCTTTACAATCTTTTCAGCATTAATCTTTGACTTATCAGAATATCTTACTTACCAGACTCGGTCTAACATTTAATCAGTTTAAATTTTATATCTTCACTGGTCGACCCAGGGTTGGTTTTCAGTTAACTGTCAGATCGTCTGTAGTAGAACCCACTCTCGTAACATCAACACTTACTACCAACACTCTTGTGTACGCTCTATGACAGTAGGTTTGGATTTCAACTCTGACCTTGTCGTACATCAGGATCTCTTGAAACATGCCTATAAGTATACACCGATAAACAACGGGGTTGAGGGGGGGGTATGGGTGGTTAGACTGTTCCAAAAGTAGTTTGTTAAAACCCTTTTTAATTCGTCTGGGCATTAATATTAATATATCAATAAATATATATTTAATTACATTCACTGTGTATTGGAACTGGTGAGAAAATCCCGTCCATTCCAGACCACCATCCAACCACTGAGTTGATCAACTTGGCATCCTTTTTCCGAGAATCCTGACAGATGATAATATCAATGTTATTAGTGGTAACTCAGAATCTGGGACTTATTCCTGAACACTTAATCAAGATAAAAATCCAGATTTTAGGAAATACAGTAATCTAATTGGATGACAAAACGAAATCTAAAATAAATCTTAGTGTTTGACCAATCAGATTACTGGAACACTAAAATCATTTTACATTAATTTTTCAAGAATAAGGATTCTGGTATTGAATGGTTATTTTTAGACCTACATGTAACAGCTATCTCTTTGGTTATCAACATATTGTTATTGTTCTTTAAGTATTGCGGTACTAAGATTACTGTCTGTAGACAAACCTTTTTTCATGTTTAGAATATACTGAGTCTGGCGATCGCCAGGGTCGGGCTCTATGGAATTGATACTGATATTGATATGGGCTGGAATCCTGGCCCGATGACTTTTATTATTGGCACCGTTATACAGCCCATTCATATAAATAGTATCACTTTTTACCACTGTAGCTATGTGACCATTTCCAACTTCTGGTAGCGTCTTGGTGACTTCTGGTAATCTGAAAAAAAAACGATTGGTCTTTGAAAGGGTATTTATAGTGTAAGGTAGGTGGTTTGGCTGGGACAGGCTCTGAAAGGGTGAGGTTAGCTGCATCTAATGGGCCAATTAAGACGGACAACGCCCTGCATGGTGGAATGAGAGGAGCTTTGTCAAGACAGAAGCACACGGGGCCTCAGTTTATTGTCCCATCCGAACAGATATCACAGATATAAGTTATAAGTTCTATGTAACCAGAGTTGTGTAACCAGAGTTGTGTAACCAGAGTTGTGTAACCAGTAGTTGTGTAACCAGAGTTGTATTACCAGGGTTGGAATAAATAGTCTACTTCTGTTAAAAACATATTAATGTATGGAGTTGGTGATGTCTGGTATGCTCAAGGAGGTAACATAAACGAGCCATGTCAATATTTAAACAACAATCCAAATACATTAGTCTACAATCTTGGCAATCAAATATCACCACTTCTACTAAATATCAGTATCTATTCTAGTATAAAAAAACTGACTTCGTATCTGCAAATTATTAACCAATTCTCAATTCTGAATTTTTCCTCTAGCTTATTTCAGATGTTCTAAGCACAAGTTAAATTTAATTATTTTATACTCGTTTATGTAATAGTTGCAATCATAAAAACGTAGAAACATAATACCATTTCATATTAAAAGTCTACCCAATGCTACAGGGTTTAAGAGTGAACTTCCTTCCACAATACATGTATTGCCACTTAACTCAAATAACTTTAATCTTACATCGCTATTCACACGCCAATTTATCGATGTCCAAAAAAACTTAGCTTTGTTTATAAAAAGGGCCAGCTTTTCGAAGAAATTCTTTTCTTGTAATGTTAATATTGGTTTATATCGGGAGGTGAAAGATATCGAAATTATTAGCCTATGTTATTTTTGCAACTGAAACCTGAAATATTATTTACAGAATCAGAAATAGACGTTTGTTTCTCTTACCTATCTCTTACAATGACAGTCGTGTCATCAACTGCAACATCCTCGCTCGGTCTCTTTCTACAACGTTCCTCCAGTTTATTCTCGCCATGTTGACGATATGATTTCTTCTTTAAGCCCATAGTTTTAGAAGTGTATTGTTGATAACAGTGAATGCTGACATACCTATGTTAAAACACTGTGTTAATAGACTGACTGGTATAAAGTTGGTTTGGCACGACACTAGACACAAGTTATTCTAACTATACCAGTCGACTAAATCAACTCGCTCACAGTCAGTCACAATAACCTACAATCTTACTCTACACTATAGAATAGAACCCGACTCTATTGGAATAAATAAGCTGGATTAAGGCTCAAGAATAATTAATCTCTAGTGCACGAGTCCACATATTCATTCCTTCTGTTAAAGAATGGACAAGATTGTGTTGGAAATCACGCAGACCAAATATCTCACGGAGAACAAGGTCAGGTCATGCTATATATAGCACCAATGGAAAAGACAGAATCGCCTCAAAATATCATTAGCATTTAAAGTCAGAAAAACTGTAATAATTCTAATTTAAATTCATTGGTTGTTACATGCTTTATTTTCTCTTTAACGTGGTAAAGGTAGTTTTTCTTTAGTTGTCAAAGAACCTTTTCTCCTTGTGGTCGGAATAGGACCATTTATGTCATTATAGGATATATATTGTGACGTTTTGGGGTCTTAAATCCTAGCAAATTAAACTAAGCTTATTTTAGTGTTGCAGTCATCTGATTGGTCAATCACTAAAATTGAATTAAAATTTAGTTCCATTGTCCAATAAGATTACTGTAAGGCTATAAATTATTGCGAGATAGAAATTAATGCGTTAAATGCGACCTATTCGCGATCGCATTAATTTGTATCCGCATTTTTAAATACATATTCCCAAGTGAAGTTTATGGAGTTCAAATATGGCTGACATTAGTGGACATCGATATGTAGTATTTAAATTGAGACCGGGCGGGATTAAGTAATTAGGTAATTATATCTAAATTTGAAGCTGATTAGTAATCAATGGCGTTAAAAAAACAAGAGATTTTCACACTTGACTATTTAAAGATAAAATCTTGATCATTGTTCATGTCTTCATTCATTAAGCACTTTAGAATTTGGATGATATTAAAAAATGCGACACCTATCGCGGATCGCATTAATTTGTACTCGCATTTTAGTCTCTATACCCCATGTCGCATTAATTTGTTGACGCATTAATTTCTAGCCTTACAGTACTGGATTTCTTAAAATTTCGGTAGTTTTTAAGTTAAATTATTGAGAATAAGACAACTGGAAGTGGTGCCGTCAATTTCCATACTGGAATGGGAGGATATCTACAATCTATTTTGTTTGGATATGGTGGAATCAGGATTCTAGAAGATAGGTTGAACTTTGACCCTCGATTAATGCCGTCTGTAACCTCGTGGAATATCACGGGGCTAGATTATGGCGGGAATAGTTTTGATATGAAATTTGATCAAGAGAATATGTTTATAACCTTGACTAAATCTAATCATCCAGTAGCTGTATAATTATACAACACCCAGGCTCAGGAACAATGTTTTCTTCATAAGACTATATGGTATCCCAGACAGAAGGCAGCTTTCAAACTGTTACCTGTTATTGAGTTAGTGTGATATGTTGTTTGTTTATATAAAGGGACATAACCCCTAGAGACAAAATAACAGAGCAAGAGATACCAATGATATGTCCACTTATGATACTTGTGAACAAGGTTGTTGGAATTCCAGCGGCTAAGTCGGCTACACATCAATTGACTTCAGTCCACCACGACTGTTTCATGTAGTTTTAAATTATACAATACAAATTAATGAGTTGAATTGTGACTTAAATCAAGAAAGGCAAACGGTTTGGGAAAATGATTGTTCTAGATGGTGCACAATTTACGATTGGTGCTTATGACATTCAGCAGATGTTTTCTTCATTCAAGTCGACCACTGAACAACAACAGCCTGCTAGTCTACTTTGGTTCTGGTCGAAAAATTTAAGTTCAAATGAACTTCAATATATAATTTTATACAACAACAACACTACAGTGACGTCACCCGACATGCCAGGTGTAAGAAATGCGAGAATTTCATGTTAACTGTAACGCTAGGCAATTTTTCGCAAAAATACAACATTTTGCACGCACACGACTTCTTTACTGACACTTGTGAAACGCCGACACGATGCCGCCGAACGGGAAAGTGCCATTGGCATGCTTCAAAATAGCGCCAGCACCAGGGAAATTGCCAGAAGACTACCCTGCGCACACGCAACGATCGCAGGACTCCATCAAAGATTTCTGCAAACGGGGAGCACTCGGGACAGTCCTCGACAGGGTCAGCAACGCGTGACAACGGCACGTCAGGACCGTCAGATCATACTGGATCATGTCCGAGACCGAACACGACCTGCGACTAGATCACAGAAACCAGCGTCTACAGTGGACAACGCTAGGGCACACACTGCAAGGGTGTCCATGCAGTACCTTGCACAGCAGAACACTCCCGTGCTTCAGTGGCCAGCTCTGTCACCCGACTCTCCCCTATCGAGCACTAATCGGATGAAATTTGACGACGTCTATAACGTCTAATCTAATGGTATAAAAACGCAAGAAAAAGAACTGTTTCAGATCAAACATGAACGTCAATCGAAAGGACCCCACTATATCCAAATGAGTATGAATAGAATGAATTTACAACATTTATTAATTCAGTGACACTCCGATAGTCAACGTATGCGCCTGGTTGTAGAGGTAGAAAATGGAGACCCCTAAACGAATGCAATGGAAGGGAAAGTGTGATTTTATTCTTTCATTAATTGGATATGGTGTTGGTTTGGGAAATATTTGGAGATTTCCCTATTTATGTGCTATAAATGGCGGAGGTTCGTAATTTTTAAATTGTTCTATGTGGTATCAGAATTGTAAACTCACAAAGTGTTTTACCCGAGAGAAGACAGCGGGTACAACATATTATATGGACATATTGAGCTGCAAAAATATCTCCGGAATCAAAAAACAAAAAAATAAACAAAAAACACCCCATTAAAACCATCAACGGGACATCGTGGAGTGAAGATTGCATTGTGACAATGCGGTATTTTTGGCGATTTTACAAACAGTTAGTCTACAATTAGATAAGTCATCATTTTTGAGACTGCTGTTGCTAATCCTTAAAATAAAGACAATGAAAAAAGATTTAAAATCAGTCAGGTTCGTCCATGAACGAAATTCAATTTCAATGTTCATTACGTATTTCGACTTTGGCGAAAACGTATTGTAATCGTTCGGATTATTTTATTGCAGTGCGTTCATCGAAGATGAAAATATCTGGACCGGAAGCAAACGATAACCCGCCATATTGAAATGTCAAAGTTTTATAAAATTTGAAATTCAATTTCAGGGGATAAAGCGATTTTCTTTATTTTTTCTTATCTAATGACTCGAGTCGGTTGCGCAACTTTATTTGGGAGCCGATTTTTGAATTTTGAATTTGATTTTCTTTTATTTCCATTTTAATTTTTTTGTTAATGGCCAAAACTTTCAAGGCCCATATTTCATGACCTTGACCTTTGGTGACCTTGTGACCAGAACACGATTTATTCCCCTTGATGATATCTATCCACTGATATATTCATTTGTGTTGTCCGATGATTACTTCCGGTTTTATAGCCGATTGAAATTTGTAATTTCTATCTTTAAAGAGCTCTGTCACGTGAACTAATTTATAAATAACAAAAATTCATATTGAATCTTATAAGGGTTCATCTGCTCTTTGTAACGATATATAAATCCACATTTTTCCACCAAAAATGAGCTTTTTAGTATTTTTAAAATTGTGTATTTTCTTCTCTACTAACTCTGCGTGTTTTTCTTTAAATCGAAATGGGGGCTCTGGATGTGCCCCGATTCGTGTAATTTTGATGCCTATAGAATGTAATATCGATTGCTGAATTATATTTGGAAACCGATTTTTGAATTTTGATTTTGATTTTGATATTTACCTGATAGTAATATATAAAAAATTCAAATGGTCGTATATTGTAACCTTGACCTTTGGTGACCTTGTGAGCTGCACAAATGTGATAGCTCTCGAAAAGATCTATCCAGTGATATATTATTTTTTGATGTACGATGCATACTTTCCGTTTTATCACAATTTGAAAATTGCGAATTTCATTGTTAAAAACTGTTTGTTGAATCTGGGCGATCTACGTGACACGAGTTTCAGCGAACCAATTATGCTTTGAAATAAAACGACTTATACTCTGTAAAAATAACGTTTGTGTTCTACTGATACTTTGTGGGGTAGTTTTAAAGCGTATTTCAAAACTGCTACGCACTGCGTCAGAACCTCGCGAAGCCTTGGGATCTAGTTACGTATTTCGACTTTGGCGAAAACGTATTGTAATCGTTCGGATTATTTTTTTTTTTACGTATTTCGACTTAGGCGAAAACGTATTGTAATCGTTCGGATTATTTTATTTTTTTTTTTTTTTTTTTTGTAATTCTTGGATGAGTTTGCAGACAAACTGGTAAAAGGTGCAGAAATTCTAAATCTACAGTTGATCTTAGAATGATTTCAATTATCAAATAAAACAAAACCGGAAGTTCTATCTCTGACAGGAAGTGAGAACCGGAAGTTCAGGTTTTTTTGCTTTAGCAAGTTTATTTTCAGTTCGATTTTGACCGGATTTTCAGATTTGAAAACTTCAATGTATTTGTCAACTAACAATTATAGGTTTTATGCAATTAGGTTAAATATTTTACCCACGATTTGCAATTCAATATTCAAGGGTCATCGGCAAAAAGTTCAGACCGTGATTTCTCCTTTAATATAAATGGTAAAATTTTGAAACTTTACCAGTTGATAGGCGATATGATTATAATTTTTGAAAAAATGTGAAAAAAAAAATTCTACTTCCGGTTTAGCCTCAAATGACGTAATTACGTAACTTCCGGTCTATAACTGCTAGGTGAAAAGTGAAAACTGTTTTATAAATAACTTGTCAATAGAAATTGATTTGACCTAAATAATTAGGTCAAGCTGCCATATCGGCCGCCATTTTGAATTTTCGTTACAATTCTTAAATCCGAAATTCAGACACTACTGATAGACCGATTTTGATGAAATTTAGCACATAGATACAATGGATCATTATCTACCTTTTCTTGGAGACCGATTTTCAAATTTCGTATTTTCTTTCGAATTATTTAAATTTCGATTTTTTCAAAATTAGGTCACTTTAACGGCTACGGAAGGTGTGACCCACTTAATCTATGACCTTGAAAATTAGGATAAATAATATTCAATATATTGTCTACGAGTAGATATTTTTTAATTTGGCTTACTTAAAAAATTCATAGAGATAAGTGTACTTAAATACAGCAAAAATTGATAATTTTCATATTTTCGCCATCATTAACCGTTACGGAAGGTGTGACCTAATTATTTTATGACTTTGAAAACTAGGTCAAATGATATTCAATATATTGTCTAGATGTAGGTCATTGCAAATTTAGCCTATATAATATTTTAAGGCTCTCGAAATACGTTCATAATTGTAAGCAATTCTAGTTTTTTTTTTTTTTTGTAATACTTGGATGAGTTTGCAGGCAAACTGGTAAAAGGTGCAGAAATTCTAAATCTACAGTTGATCTTAGAATGATTTCAATTATCAAATAAAACAAAACCGGAAGTTCTATCTCTGACAGGAAGTGAGAACCGGAAGTTCAGGTTTTTTTGCTTTAGCAAGTTTATTTTCAGTTCGATTTTGACCGGATTTTCAGATTTGAAAACTTCAATGTATTTGTCAACTAACAATTATAGGTTTTATGCAATTAGGTTAAATATTTTACCCACGATTTGCAATTCAATATTCAAGGGTCATCGGCAAAAATTTCAGACCGTGATTTCTCCTTTAATATAATTGGTAAAATTTTGAAACTTTACCAGTTGATAGGCGATATGTTTATAATTTTTGAAAAAATGTGAAAAAAAAATTCCACTTCCGGTTTAGCCTCAAATGACGTAATTACGTAACTTCCGGTCTATAACTGCTAGGTGAAAAGTGAAAACTGTTTTATAAATAACTTGTCAATAATAATTGATTTGACCTAAATAATTAGGTCAAGCTGCCATATCGGCCGCCATTTTGAATTTTCGTTACAATTCTTAAATCCGAAATTCAGACACTACTGATAGACCGATTTTGATGAAATTTAGCACATAGATACAATGGATCATTATCTACCTTTTCTTGGAGACCGATTTTCAAATTTCGTATTTTCTTTCGAATTATTTAAATTTCGATTTTTTCAAAATTAGGTCACTTTAACGGGTACGGAAGGTGTGACCCACTTAATCTATGACCTTGAAAATGAGGTCAAATAATATTCAATATATTGTCTACGAGTAGATATTTTTTAATTTGGCTTACTTAAAAAATTCATAGAGATAAGTGTACTTAAATACAGCAAAAATTGATAATTTTCATATTTTCGCCATTATTAACCGTTACGGAAGGTGTGACCTAATTATTTTATGACTTTGAAAACTAGGTAAAATGATATTCAATATATTGTCTAGAAGTAGGTCATTGCAAATTTAGCCTACAAAATATTTTAAGGCTCTCGAAATACGTTCATAATTGTAAGCAATTCTAGTTTTATTTTTTGTGGGACTTTGCCGAAGGCAAAGTCCCAGTTTGTTTTCGAAATGTCTTTTTTTTTGCAGTGCGTTCTTCGAACGCACTGCTTTGTTTTCGAAATGTTTTTTTTTTTTTTTTTTTTCGAATTTCACATTCGATTATTCTCTAAGAAGGCAACATGCCACAAACTACCTGTTGCTGTCTGCTGTTCAAACTGCGTGACTTGTATTTGTTAAATGCAAAATGACGCCATTGAGGTCAACCGGAAACGAGCTGTGGGCAATAGCGCTATTTTGGGTTTTTGCTGTTTATTTCCTCTATTTTTCAACTGATTTTGACAGAACTTCTTTTGTTAGCTACTTTAAACTGCTAGCTACTTAACTGCAGTTTTAAACTGCTTATTTCATTACTTTTGTAGCTGACTTTTTTATTTTTAATTTTTGCTTTTTTTTCAACTTCTACAGTTTTATTCTCATCCACCTGAAAACTTACAGGTAGATAAACATTGTTAATGCGATCTTAAATAATTTTTCAAATTTTCGACATCACTTCCGGTTTTGAAGTTATTCTCTTGTAAATTTTAAAAACCGAACTTCCGGAATTCTTAAGATATTTCAAAAATTCGTTTTGCAACATGCTACAAATAGTCATACAAAAAAACGAAGATGAAAAAATCCAGACCGGAAGCAAACGATAAGCCCCCATATTGAAATGTTAAACTTTTGTAAAATTAAAAATGGGGCCTCAGGGGATAAAGCGATTTTCATTATTTTTTCATATCTTATGACTAGAGTCGATTGCGCAACTTTATTTGGGAGCCGATTTTTTAATTTTGATTTTGATGTTCTTTTATTTCCATTTTAATTTTTTTGGTAATGACCAAAATTTCGAGGGCCCGTATTTCGTGACCTTGACCTTTGGTGACCTTGTGACCTGAACATGAGTTATTGCCCTTGATGATATCTATTCAATGATATATTCATATGTGTTGTCCGATGTCTACTTCCGGTTTTATAACCGATTGAAATTTGTGATTTTTATTTTTAAAGAGCTCTGTCACGTGAACTAATTTATAAATAACAAAAAGTCATATTGAATCTTATTACAGTTTATCTGCTCTTTGTAATGATATATAAAACCACATATTTCCATCAAAAATGCGCTTTTTAGTATTTGAGAATTTTGTATTTCTTCTCTACTAACTGTGCGTAATTTTCTTTAAATCGAAATGGGGCCTCTGGAGATACTACGATTCGCGTAATTTTGATGTCTATAGAATGTAATATCGATTTCTGAATCATATTTGGAAACCGATTTTTGAATTTTGATTTTGATTTTGATATTTACCTGATAGTAATATATAAAAACTTCGAATGGTCGTATATTGTTACCTTGAAATTTGGTGACCTTGTAAGCAGCACAAATGTGATAGCTCTCGAAAAGATCTATCCATTGATATATTATATTTTGATGTACGATGTATACTTTCCGTTTTATCAACATTTGAAAATTGCGAATTACATTGTTAAAAACTGTTTGTTGAATTATGCGTTTGGGCGATCTACATGACACGAGTTTCAGCGAACCAATTATGCTTTAAAAAAAACGACTTATACTCTGTAAAATAACGTTAGTGTTCTATAGA